>JAVDPK010001860.1:66882-100083 GCA_034780415.1 Cichlasoma orientale
AAGCCCCCCCCCCCCCCCCCCACGCACACACACACAACTTCTTTTTGATTTTAATGGAGGCCTTAATTAACAACATGAACATCGTGTTGTATTCAATGAGATTTAACTGGGAACTGAACGTGTTTATTGAGGTCACAGATGAAGGGAGCTGAAGAGTGTTTTTCTATTAACTTGTCTACAACTGGACATCTTACCTTGATACTCAGATCTAGCAGTTGTGTTCATCAAGTATATACAAACAGTACAGCCTCTGGTAAATCTGCACTGACCTCCATGTTAAAGTGCCCAACATTACATGAGAAATTAACATGTTTTTCTGCTTAGCACAAAAACGTAATTTGGTCTTGATAGCCGGCTTTCTGCTTCAGAGCAGCTGTACATGGGCTGAATTTTCATAGAACTTTCCGTTTAGTAATTTGATGAGGCATAAAATTACGGCCACGTGAACATTTCATCTTGAATGTCTGACCGTATGAAAAAATACTGTAACGAGAAGGCTGTGAAGTTTTTCGAGCAGGTGCACTTTGTCTCTGTCTGGTTTGTCATTAGCTTATTAGTTATAACAGGACAACTTTGTAAAGAAAGTCGTAATAAACAGGAAGTATCCTTTAACACAGTTACTCTCTCTGCACTGGGTTATTGTACTAATATATTTAAAGTGTGTACTGTGTATCTGTGGGCTTTTGCTGCATGTGGGAAAAATAAGTTCTGGATTTTGACTCATGCATAACAAGTTCAGATCAGAGTGTTTTTGGGTAAATGTGACCGCTTCAACACATCACATCTAAAGTTCACTGCCATGCCCTACATTTCGAAATGAAAACGAGGAAGAATCCTTATCCTGGCGCTTCTTGCCAAGAGATATGCTGACTTCTCATTTTTTGACTGAGGGGATCACAACATCCTGCTGCTTCATGTCCTCATCTGAACTGTGAGCAAGAGGGCTGATGTTTAATCATTCACAGCATTTCCTTACTCTTTGATTTCTAAATGTCGGAAGTTAAATACCAGACATTTTCCATAAATTGCCTTTCAACACATTTATACTGTGACGCTGTCTCAGCACGCCTGCTTTACGAGTTCATGGACGGATGTTTTAAGGCCCAACACAGATAGGCAGTACTGTCAAATCTATAACATTTATGGAATATTAGGCGTATAGTCACATACATTTTTCTGACTTTGTGGCAAATTGAGCGTATATCAGCTGCAATCCCAGCAGCTGATCTCAGTGCCAGCCCACATCAGCTCATGGATCAGCTGATGTGACATTCTAATTTTCTAGCTGGTAAGGTGCATGTAGAGCACACTATTTAATCTGCTTTGCCCTGTCTACAGATGCTGCACATCTGCAAGCCGCTCTGCAACCCACCTCATACTACAGCCCCTTCTTTTCATGCCGTGTTCGACTAACATCATATCGGTGGTCTGCTCTGCTCTGTGCTGGGGCATTGCTGCTGCTCTTCCTGCCTTACAACCAAATGTATATTACTGCTGCTGGAAATCATCTTTTGACCACAGCGGTCCTGACTAAATTAAAAGTAATTGTGTTGTGATCTTAAGAATGCCTTTTTTACTAATCAAAAACAGAAACAGTCAAGTCCAAATTCAATTTAAAGCAGATTCTAGCTGGCGTATACAAACACAGTGTGCATGGTGTCAGCAGGCCAGAGCTCGGTGGGTGTTATGGGGAATAGCAGCTAGAAGGAAACTGCTGCTTCTGTGAACTTACCTCAAACTTTCCCTTCTTCTCCAGCGGCTCCACTTGGGCCTCAGTGGACAATGCCGCGTCACTCTTCGGGACACCCTCCCCCTCCATTTCCTCCACTATCATCACTGTCTCCCACTTCCCAAAGCTGCTGGCAGGGAACATGTCTGACCTCATGCTGTCACCGAAATAAACTACCTGCAGGATGAGAAATAGCAGCCTGGTTACTCTCAGAGAGACAGAGTAGCAGCTACGCTTAGTAAAAGTCAGTTTAACTGGCATTTGTTTTATCCTCTTAACATCCACTAGGTTGCTGTTGACCAATTTAAAGTTAGGGTTAGGTTTAACTCTTTATATGGAATTCTGACCTATTTGCCATACCCAAACGGAACTCTTATACCAGAAGAACTCATCAAAAATGCATATGGGAGGCTTGATTTTAAAGGCAAATATTTGAATTTCTGAAAATGTGCTTGTTTAGTGGCTAAAATACAGCCTAACCTTAAGCAGTTCACTGGCGACTGATGTTCAGACGTTAAGGAATAATTCAAAATTCTTTGCTCCATTTTTTTTCACGTCTCATTTGTTCATAAAATATTGTTCCCATAGATTTGCAGATAGAAGCACTGTTCTTTCTGGAAAGCAGTGTTTCTCCCTGCAGCCCTGCCATGCGCACCACTGCAGTTCAGCTTAGCCTGACGGTGGTGTATTTGATGGTCAAATGCAGCTAAGCTGATACTGAGCAATACTCAGTCTAAACGTCTTGTTCCATTAAAACACAAGTATTTCTGTTTCTAACCAAAGCCAATACAGAATCATGTTAGATGTGCATGTTAGATGCAACTAACTCAAATGCCTCTACCAGAGTCAGAAGGCCATAAAGAGGATGTAAGGCATTCCAGTAGCCGGGTCCCTCCCCGCACAGGTCTGTGCTGTGTCTCAGGCCCTCCCTTTCATATGTAAACAAACAGACCGGCTAATCTGGGCTGCTGCAACCCGCCCGTGGAGCAAGGGCTGCAGGAATCATATTTCCAACAACTTTTCCAGAACTGGCCACAACTGATCTTTGAACCCCCCAAAAATCCTTCACCTCTCATTGCTAAGTAGTACTGCTGCCAGAGTCATGGGATCACTATGATAAATATTTACAGAGGCCAAGGATTCCAGCACAGAGGAAACATACTACAGATAGACTCATTATTGATGGACAGAATTACACTGGCCTGAAATAAACTAAGCTCTGTATGAAGGGAAGACTGCAGGCTATAGTTGAATCAGCCAGGCAGACACCTCTTGGTTTGTAAAGATCACGCTGTTCATTGGTTGTAAATGCAGCTTTTAGTTATTCCTTAACTCTGATCTGCGAGACTCACAGCACAACTTGTGTCCTAGGAACATTCAGGAAAAGATTTCTTGACCTGATCACTACCCAATAACACTGGAAAACACAAAACACTACACCTTTGGCTATTGTGTACGGCCATTTGTGAAATATATATGGTGTTGGTGTGAATTACAAACAACATGAAGAACTGTCATCCTAGTTACGTTTGCATATATTTGCTTGGGAAACTCGATAAGTTAGTGCCCCACCAATCATAGCGTTCCATCCTTCGTGTTTGATGTCGCGGTGTGTCTGTATTCTGTGTTCTCTGATCAATGATAGGAAGAACGCGTGGGCTCACCTTGAATGAAAACTGAGCTACGAATGCTTATTAAACACCTTCATGCAAGCTTATTATGAAAATGGCAAGAAAAAAACAACACTGGCGAGCTACTCAAAGGAAGCCATAGTCACAGTTATCCATGGCTCAGACCCATTAGGTCAAAGGTTAACACAATCCAGACTTTGTGGAAGTTGATTTAGAAAGCAAGTGAAAGTTCGCTTTCTGACATACTCGTTTTTTTGTCTAGATAATGAAAGGTGTCAAAGATGTGGCATCAGTTATCTTCGACCGTGATAAACTTCATAAACTACATGGAAATAAAAACTGCTTTAGGTCCCCAGGACTTGTAGGATAGGTCACATGTTTACGGCGAGAATAAAGGAAGATCAGTTACAGGTGTTTATATGGCTATTTTCCAGATATGAATATCATAAAATGTTCATCAGAATGCAAGATTTGTATATTACAAAGATCTCACAAAATGTCACTGAAGAATTTTCAGGAAACCGTGTAAACAGTGAAGGGTATGAATATATTATTTTTACGTATCTGCAAACTTGACCAGGCAGGCCCTGATCTAAACAGATCCAGGGCCAGAACCAGATCCTTCCATGAAGTGATTTCTTGTCAGAGATGTTAACTTGTCTTAACTCATCGTTTATGGACCTGCAAACTCAACTTTCTCAACTTTTTGCTGCAGTCTGAGGGCGAAGTGCTCTATTGGGGTGATACTGAACTATGAGGTCTTTAAGATGAGACGGGGCCTGATTACTCAAGACCTTGTATGTGAGGGGAAGGATTTTAAATTCTATTCTAGATTTAACAGGGAGCCAATGAAGAGAAGCCGATATGGGAGAAATCTGCTCTCTCTCTCATGTCATGTTAACTAAAATCCGAGGGCCAACAGACCATTTTGTCATTTACGCTGAACATGTTTAAAATGCAGTCTCAGCTAAATTTTTTACCTGTGCTGCTTTACTCAAAACAGCACAGAAGGAACTAGCCAGTCGATTCTGATCAGCCCAGTCACGACCCCGGCAGTTTTAGCAGTGTGCTGTGAGTGAATTGTAATCTTCCCTGAATACCTCTATTCACCTGCCTTAAGTCCTGTCAGGTGAAAGAAACGCAGAGGGCCTCAGGTCCACCCAGAGGAGCGTTTAAAGCCGCTACAAGTGCGTGTATAAGGTTGACACTAAATTCCACAAGAGCTTTCTCCACGTGGCTGGGGAACAGAGGGGGCATTGAGCACAGGGGTGGGAGGAGGGGGGGAACTGTGGATGTGGACGATGATGAGTACTACTGGCTGGACCTGGAGTTGGCCAGTGCAGCTCTGCCTGTGCCTGATCTATTACATATCCCTTCCCCCACAGAAATTTTACCTGCTCTTACAGTTCTTAGCATGGCTGGTAGCTGGACTACAGAGAGTCAAAATGAAACTATGAGTTTACCTAATTTCCATCACTGCTGTGCATATGTGCCCCTCAGACCTATAACACAAAAGAGGCTGTGAGTGTTCTCTACTGGACCCTCAGTGAGTTGCAGTCTGCTCACACTGAGGGCTTCCTCATTGTTGCGGGGGATTTTAACCAGGCCAACATGAAGACAGCTCTTCCACATTTTTAACAGCATGCGATCTGTGCGACCAGGAGAGTGACATCATTAGACAGGATCCACACCAACATGAAGGACGCGTTCAGAGCAGCCCCCGCCCCGCCCTCGGCTCCTCGGACCATTTATTTGTTCTGCTGACTCTGGCATACAGTAAGGCAGGTGAGGGTGTGGTCACAGGGAGGCACTACAGGGCTGTTTGAGTACACTGACTGGGGCATGTTGAAGACAGTTGCCACACTACATTGATGAGTATGCTATGTCTGTGTCAGCCTACATCAACAAATGCATGGAGGATGTCAGTGCCATAAAGTCATCACTACCCATTCCAACCACAAACCCTGGATCACTGATGTAGGATGTAAAAAGTTAAAGGCACGGAACTGCGAGGGCCAACCTGAACCGTGCCATCAGATGTGGCAAGGCTTACGGACCATCACAAACTACAGGGTGGCCCCTCCCGCAAGTAAGGATGACGTGGAGTTCCTCAATGAACTCAATAAGTTCTTTGAAAGGTTTGAACAGGATGAAAAAGCACTCCTCTCGACACAGCTGATGGACTCTGAGGAGAGTCAATGCACAGAAGGTCCTGGGCCCTGATAACATACCTGGGTGGGTGCTTAGGGGATGTGGAGATAAGCTGGTTTATGTTCTAACTGACATTTTTTTTGGATCAAATCAGTTACATCATGTTGCAAGACTGCCACCATCATCCCAGTGCCAAAGAAACCTCAAATCACGTCACTCAACAATTACTGGCCTGTCGCATTATTTATAATGAAGTGCTTTGAGAGGCTGGATAAAGAGCACATCACCTCCCGCCCACATTCGACCCCTTCCAGTTTGCCTATGGGCCCACTGTGCAACTGGCTGCTAGACTTCCTCACTAAAATATCACTGCCATTGCGGGTCAGACAGAATACCACCTGTGTCATCACCCTTAGCACAGGCTCAAAGCAGATGATATAAATTTGGATACTGCTGCTCAGGCAATATAACAAATCAGTAACTGCTTGTGGTTCAATATGTCTTTCACATCCCAAGATGTCTTTCTTAAAGTGATGATAAAATTGTGGCAAATCATTGAACATGTTTACATCTCAGACTGTTATGTGACAATAATATTTAAAGGGACATGATTGTTCCAAATGAGGTCCTTTCAGACACATTCACATGCCCCCGTGAGCCTACACAGGCACACTGGCTTTTTCCTTTATGACTTACAGTGTGGGACAGCTGTGCTCTCCACAAAAAGCCACAAGCCAAATAGCTTTCATTGTAATATCTAATGGGAGTTTTGTGGCTGGCTTGCCGTTAGACTGTTGAGAGCACAGATGATTCAGCATTTTTTCTGAGCCATTTGGTCTGGCATTTTTTCTTTTATGTAGTCGTGTCCTGCGCCCTGCTTTTGGCTAAACTCTTACTTTGCTGTTCCAGACATTTTATTGCTTGTTCTTCTGTTAAAAATTTAGAATGTCATGCACATGGAAGCTTGTGTGCCTGAAAGCAAGCTGCATTACTTACAAACACCAAATGCAAGCTATTATTTAATAGATAGATACACTATACTGCCAAAAATATTCACTCACCCATCCAAATCACTGCATTCAGGTGTTCCAATCACTCCCATGGCCAAGCACCTAGGCATGCAGACTGCTTCTACAAGCATTTGTGAAAGAATGGGTCACTCTCAGGCGTTCAGTGAATTCCAGTGTGGTACCGTGGATGCCACCCGTGCAACAAGTCCAGTCGTGAAATTTCCTCGCTACTAAGTATACCACAGTCAACTGTTAGTGGGATTATAACAAAGTGGAAGCGATTGGGAATGACAGCAACTTAGCCAGGAAGTGGTAGGCCACATAAACTCACAGAGCAGGATCAGCAGATGCTGAGACGCAGAGGTCGCCAACTCGGATGCAGCTCAACAGCAGCTGCATCAAAGCCTGACATCACAGAGTGCAATGCAAAGCATCGGCTGCAGTGGTGTAAAGCACGCCCCCACTGGACTCTACAGCAGTGGAGACGTGTTCTCTAGAGTGACAAATTGTGCTTCTCCATGTGGCAATCTGATGGATGAGTTTGGGTTTGGTGGTTGCCAGGAGAACAGTACTTATCTGAGTGCATTGTGCCAAGTGTAAAGTTTGGAGGAGGGGGGGTTATGGTGTGGGGGTGTTTTTCAGGAGTTGGGCTCGGCCCCTTAGTTCCAGTGAAAGGAACTCTTCATGCTTCAGCATACCAAGACATTTTGGACAATTTCATGCTCCCAACTTTGTGGCAACAGTTTGGGGACGGCCCTTTCCTGTTCCAACATGACTGCACACCAGTGCACAAAGCAGCTCCATAAAGACATGGATGAGAGAGTTTGGTGTGGAAGAACTTGACTGGCCTGCACAGAGTCCTGACCTCAACCTGATAGAACACCTTTGGGATGAATTAGAGCGCAGACTGAGCCAGGCCTTCTCTCCAACATCAGTGTCTGACCTGACAGATGCGCTTCTAGAACTTCCCATAAACACTCCTAAACCTGTGGAAAGGCTTCCCAGAGTTGAGCCATCCAATCTGAACTGTCTCTCTTATATACTCATTGCTAATCCTGTCCATCCTAGTCCTTGTCAACTAAAATCTTAACATCTTCAACTCTGAGGTGTCAGATTCTATTATCTCAGCCTAGATGGATCAAAAGCCAGGGTACTCCAAGTGTAGGTCCCAAACTTGGAGAAGTGGATCAGGAAGGGCATCTGGTATAAAATCTTTGTCAAATCAAATATGTTACTTTTTTTAAAATCTGCATAAGTATTTAATGGAGATTTAACAAAGTTATTATTATTATAGGTAAAGAAAGCTTTTCTAGCTTCCACCTTTATTGAGTCTGGAAGAGGCTGTAAAACTTTGTGAAAGGAGTTTGATATGGGTCAGGGAGTCAGAGGAGCTCACTTCTGATCGATGACAGCAATAATGAGGTGAGTTGTTGAGGATATACTGAACTTTTCTGTCAGTAAGCAATGCTGTTTTTTACCGCTGTTAGCTACTGTTAGTTGACGTTAGTAAAACTTCAACATCAAATTCTCAGAGCTTGAATTTTCTTAGTAGACCTGCTCTACTTTATTTGAAGTTTCAAAGATAGGAGCTTGAAATTTATAACACAGATTCCCATATATGAGGTAGTAAGTACCATGAAACTACACAATTCAGATGAACGAGCATAAAGATGCTTGAGCTTGAAAATGAAAACAAATAAAGTATTGTCATCCACATTTATGTCACCGTGCAACAACTTCAATTTGACTTTTCTATATAGGTTTGGTTTCTGGTAGCGACATACCTAAAATTTGAGAGAGCAGAGAGAAGAATGGTGAGAACAGGTAACAAAGGAAAGAATGGTAAAGGCTTCATGTTACTGCAAAACACTGAACCAAAGAGTTACAAGAACGAGACTGTCATCTTCAAATAGTGGAAGCAGGTTTAGGTTTGATTTATACACTGAGGCATTATGCTACTGGAAACTGGAAAGACCAAAGTGTTTCAAAACTTCTGACCACTACTGTAGTTACCTCAACTAGACAATAATGCAAAGAGTGAGCATGAAAACTCAAACATGGACTCGGGTGGAAAACTTTGGTCTTCAGCTGTCATGAAGATTGCTGGGAAAAACAATATCCTCTGAAAGACTTGAGTTTGTGCACTAACAGAACCACTTCAAGAGAAGGACTCCCACAAAAATGCTTGACATGACTCACCAATCCATCCATCCACTGCAAAACAGCACAGCAGTGCATGCAATAACAAAGCAAGAAGACCAGCAAAGAGAATTATTCACAAGTTATTCACAGCTGTGAGCCTGTTGGAACTGGATGTTTAGTGTGCATTCTGTAGAAACTATAATGAAACAGTGATGCATCTCTTATGGAACTGCATCAAGGCACGAATCTTCTCGACTGATATGATGTACGTCTTAAAAAAAGATATTTGGCATAGACAAAAGTGGTTTTAACAACAACGATTTGCTGTATGTTGTTAATTTATCTTTGATCCTTGGAGAATATGACATCCATAACATCCACGCCCACAAACCAAAGTTTCAATCTTTATATTATAGGGTAGGATCATACAAGTTTAAACTTCTTCCTACTCCTTTTCGGGGATAAATGGCGAGTTACTTATATACAGACAATTAATATATTGGGTACTTTGCTTTGTTTGAATGCCCATATATATACTTTAAACTTTTAATGTCTTTATGTTTTTAAAATAAAACTATATGAATATCCTGAAGCTTAGCCTTAATGCCAAGGCTCTAAAAATAATCGCTGCACTAAAAAGTTTTAAGTATTTTGTAATCAAAACCCTTCAGCACTGCATACAGTTGCATTCAAAAGTTTACATACACTCATCATGGGCATATCAAGGACACGCACCACAGTAAGTTTCCATAAGCTCTGTTGCCACTTATTTTTAGTCCAGTTCTTGTGTAATTTGGCATAACTCAGCCTTTTCTTCCTGTCTCCCTTCCTTCAGGATGGCTTCTTGACAGCTTCCCTTCCACTGAGACCGCTTCTGAAGAGGCTTTGGCCTCAGCTGAAAGGCCAGATGCATCTTTCTGGTCCAGGTGTTTAGATTTTTCCTATTTTTTAAGGACATGACTTTCAGATACTGTTCGTCGGTCGCTGAGAGTTTTTTCTTCCACTTGTCCAGTTTCTTCAAATTTTTACTCACTCCACACCACGCTGAGAAAACACAAGTTTTCAGCTAATGGCGCTTTGGGAATCACCTCGTTATCACCAATAACCGTGTTATTGTTGGCATCAATTTGTTCTTACAATGGCTGCTAGTAACAAAGTGCTTAAAGATACAGTTTATAACTGGTTCTTTGCTATGTGTAGCTACAATGCAGGTGCATGCCTTTAGCTAGGTGCCTTTGTTATGCTTGAATGATTAATAGGTCAGTATTTAAAAATTCTGCCATGTTTAATTGGAGAAGCCATCATTGTAACAGTATATATTATACATGTTCTATCAGTGTGTTCTCAAGCTGCCCTGCCAGCACTCATGCCAGGGGCCACGTTCCTCCTCTTCATCACACTAGTGTGAATCTCCCTGAGCTTGTTTACCCTGAAGCCTTCATCCGTTTCAGTCTCAGCCAAATGTGATGTTGGAGCTAACCTCAAAGCGAGCCAGATATGGCCTTCGGCCAGAGCGCTGGCTGCCTGCTTCTGCAATGTACGAGGTGGTTTGTGTACCTTGGGCTCTGCTTTCCCCGTCATTTTCTTGAGCAGCTCGTGGAGGTGTGGCCAGTTGCCCTGGGAGTACCAGCCGGGTTTGTCCAGCGACGGCAGCCCCTCGCTCTCCTCCACGTCATTCACTGCACAAGCAAAAAGAGGGTAATACAACACAGTCGCAACAGTCTGACCAACAAGCCAGCTGCTGCAGGAGCAGACACACCAGCGAAACCGCCAGTCATTCAGCAAGAAACCACACCACTACACTACTCTCCCACACAACCTACAGGGAAACACAGTGGTAGAGGCGCAGTGCCATTTGTATTAACACAGACACTATTAATATTCAAACGAAAACTCAAAACTTGTGAGAGGGCTCAGAAGCCCTGCAGGGAATTAAAGGATAAATGAGCATTTGTGGAAGAAAAGATGCACAAATTGTATACATAAAGTGTTAGACTGGACTCTAATGTGCGCTCTCTTCTAAATTGCTATATGATTTCAGCTTCACCAAGTCTTAAAACTCATTTAAACTTTTAACCCTCTGAGGTCTAAGTCATCAACACGACCCCAACGCTATATTTAGAAGAAGGCCGAAAAGGCCTAGGGCCCCCGCCGCCAGCCTGTGCTGAGGGGGCTGGCCTCTGGGGCTCTTGCCCCTCGGCTGGGGGAGCTCCCTCTCCCTTCTGCTGGGGTGGGCACGCGGTTGTCACTGGAATGTATGCTCATGGGTCTTCAATGCTCTTGGGGGGCGGCGGGGGGCCTGGGTCTTTCCCCATCTGCCTCTGGCTTCTGGCGGGCATTGCTGCAGCTTTCTGGCCTCATTATTAGGTACATTTTGTGACACAGACACAGACATTCACACTCTTATTCATACAAAAAAACAACACAAATTGTTGGTTTGTGTAGCCACATTTTGGTTTTTTTTTGTTTTTTCACATATATATTTGTTTTTTCCAGTTTTTGTTTTTGTATGTTTCTTCTTTTCTTTTTTCTTTTTTAACAGGAGCAGCTGCTGATGAACCATTGTGGTCTTCTACTTGTGCTCTGTCCTCTCCGTCCCCTTTTTCCATTTTTTCTTTCTTGCTTTTTTCCCAGCTTGTCAACTCCGGCATTACTAAAATACATATACATGTATGTGAAAAATAACACAAATAAATAAATAACATAAAAGGAAAAACAAAAACAACAGGAGCCTGTAGAGAATCTATAGAGCTCATCGTGGAAGAGCAAATATGTTTGGCACAGCAGTGCATTCAGATCAGATGGAAAAAAAATGACATATTTGATTACCCAGGGTTCGAGTTAGGGTTTAGGTCGGTGATGGTGGTGACTTGATGGTTAAAATTCGCTGCTATCAATCTGGCTAGACTCACTTCTCTTTAAATGTAATTCTCACTTTCTTGGCATATAAAATGGTTACAGTTAACTATACCAAACGGTTAGTTCAGAGTTAGAGGTTTTTAGCTAAGACAATCCAAAAGCTCTCTTATAAGAAACTAGTTAGTTTGAAATTTTTCAAATAATGACAACCCTGTTCATATACAGTACCAGCCAAAGGTTTGGACAGTCGATTGGTACTGTACATTATACAACATGTACAAGAAAAACATGTACAAGAGTAGTTCCAAATGGAAAAATAGAACCTTTAAAAATGTCTCAGTGAAATCAGAGAACGCAGTTTCACAGTTTTTCGTAGCCGATTCCATTTGTAGGCAGCACAGTGAGCTGCTGTTGATGCACACTGCATTCCAGCAGCCATTACCTCAGCTCAGTACTGGAGGGGAAAACCAGACTGTGAGTGAAAGCAGAGCAGCGAAGACTGGTGTGTTTAGACGCAGTCGTGCCCCTCTTATTTCAGTCCAACTCCGACATACACCACGCGTCAGCCGAGATGTCTTCCAAAGCCTCCCCAAAAAAGTTGGAGCCGTGCATTCGGCCATGCAAAACAGCCAGTCACTCTCAGCTCACGGCGTCTGTGAAGAATGACTAAGAGTTTTCCCCTGGTTGGCTGCATGTCTTATGTTTGCACAGCAACAAAACCATTCAGTGGATTCCAACTGAGAATTAAAGTGCAGTTTTTTCTAGAGAAACTGTTTGTGCAACTAATAAGCAAAAATGTAACTGAAATAGAAATCGGTCATGTGCAGTATTTCAGCTAACTGGAGTACAATCACACAACCCATCTTACGATGTGGGATCTGGGAATCAGTGAGTCTCAGCCATTTATGCTTTTATAATTGCTGAATGCCAGTCAGTCACTGCTATCCCTCACTGCCACTGAGAGTCGAATAAACAGATTCCTTTCTGTGAAGCAGGTATTTGGACAGGTAGTTGCCTTTAAGTTGACTCACTGCTACTAAAGACCAGCAGCAGCAGAATGATAAAAAACCCTCACGCTCACTGATAAAACCACAATGTTCCACAGAGCAAGTTTAAACTGAGGTCAAATATGCTATAAATATTATGACAGGAGAGCAACAGAAAGAGGGATGAGCACCTGAACATGTGGGGCGCACACACGTACACACTCAGTTGCAGGGATGGTGGACCGTGGAAGGGATGGGAATGAGTGGTATGTGGTTTGGATTCAGAGAAGTGCAAACAGTGCAGCTGCGATGAGCAGCAGCTGTGAAGATGTCCTGTTTATGCAGCGCCTTTTTTCTGATGTTACTGGTGACGTTTTTTTTAGGGTTTTCAGTGTCATTTCTTATGTGACACTTTCAGTTTCTTCATTTGTCCCATCAAGTTGATTTAAAGTGTTGAATTTGTAATTTATAGCTTTTCACTGTAAGTTTAAATAGGGGCCCAAAGAGATGGCAATTGAGGAAGGCCATCATTAGGCTGAAAAACCAAAGTAGATGGCAAAAGAGTTCAACTGCATCAAATCAATTTGGCACATTCTTAAAAAGAAGGAATGTATCAGTCAGCTCAGCAATACCAAAAGGCCTGAAAGACCACAGAAGACAACTGAATTGCATGATGATAGAATTCCCTCTATGGTCAAGAACCTTCACATAAATTCTAATAACTCAGGAATATATATATGGCACACCACCTTCAATATGAAACATATTGTAAAAGTGCTGCCATTGCAGACATCATTTTTACTTGGTGTGGTTTTCTTTCATATTGGACAGATTTCAAAAAATGTAAAGCCCATACTTCATTTCAAATAGTACAAACACACATCAAATGTTGCAAGTGAATAATTCGTTTCCAAAACGATGCTCTGAAAAATGTGCGCTCATTTGGAATCTGATTCCTGCAACGTGTTTCAAAAGGCATAGGGTCGTGTCTGTGAACGCGATGCTTCATCTCTTCATTTAAATGCACAGAACTGAGGAAGCCACCTGCTGTCATGCAGGGCCTTCTTTCTCATAGTTTTCATTTCATACTGTGCCAGATGTGTACACTGGGTGATGGTTTGCACTGCAGACAGAGCAGATTTGCAGATATTCTACTTCAAATCCAGGGCGCTGTAAAACATGAAGACTGTGGTTTGACATTGTCTTGCTGAAATAAGCAAGGCCTAATCTTTTTTTTTTTTTTAAAGAACAATCTCATTTAGAAAACAATATTTTACTACTGAGCCATGCTGCCCCATAAAGTAATTCAAAGATGATTGGTCAGAGCAGAGGACTGTTAGACTGCCAGGAACGCAGCTTTTTGACCTTAAGTACACTATCCAAGTACTTGTAGAGTACTTTTATGTAGCGTTACCTAATAGTGTGGACACAGTTATGTAATCAAAAAAATGAGTGTAAGTATTAAAGTCTGCAGATGATGAGGGAGTAAACGCTCTTTCTGAATCTAAGTCTTCAGAATGTAGAAGGATACAAGCTCCACACAGAAAAGCCCCAGATAGCAATTCAATTAGCAGAAGTGGAGGTTCTCTTAAAACAAATCATTTATGAGCTGATAATCAGCTCTGCGTACTCACCGTTATGACAAGGAAAGCATGCTCGGTTAGAGTTTTTAGCTCTACCGTAATAAATCTAACGTGAACTGTTCCAAATAAATTTTATTGGCTAATAAAAAAGAGAATATATCAAGGGTGCAGAATAAGCAAAGATTCCAGTTAAAAAAAAAAAAGAATGGAGGCCAGATGCTGACGCTAGTTCTGCCAACGTGGCAAAGCTAAGGTCAAGGAGGAGAATATTTCAGTAAGCGGATCATCCTGTCTTCACACATAATGCATCCCCAGTGTTCTTGCTGGCAGCAAGACCATCGAGATGTGGGGAGCATACCAGCTACCCCTCTTCCAGCACACACCTTCACCACCAGCATCTGGGAGCAGATGTCCGGGGTTGGGGAGCGATGGCAGGCTGCCCGGAAAGGTAAGAGAAGTTATGTGGAAGCCGCTGATACTGCTTTCGCTAAGAGGATGCACAGCTGTTTGAAATCTTCTCATTAAATTTAAAACCCGCTGGACTAACGTCTAAATCACCACAATACACAATACACTACTAAAATAATAAAAGAGTATTGTAAATGCCTCAAAGGGTCAGCTCATTCGAACCCTGCATCAGTGATAAAATTAATTCTCTCTTTCTTGAGTGATGAAGGCTCGGTGTATCGCTGCTGGTTCAAACTGACCCTGCTGTGGATAAAAGATGTGCTGTATATAAACGATGGATAAAAGAGAATTCTTCCTCTGCTAGAAAAAAATGCAGCTGATAAATTTGTACTCCATCCTCCTGCTCAAATATGGTCACTTCTGGCACCAAATAAAATCAACATGGCATTAAAGCTTCAGAATGTCCAAAACCAATGGGTTTCTCCATATTTTATATACTTATATACACTCTATCATTTGCACACTAAACATGAGCCAAACCATAGTTTAGTTTGATCCAGACCATGGCCACCTTTTTTAGTCAAACTAACACTTTATCCAGGGAATGGTCCCCAAGGAGGTTTTCCATCCATCCATCTGTCCATCTTCTTCTGTTTATCCAAAGCCGGGTTGCGGGGGGCAGCAGCCTAAGCAGAGAAACCCAGACCTCCCTCTCCCCAGTCACCTCCTTCAGCTTATTCGGCCGGCCAGCCAAGAGATTTAATCTCTCCAGCGTGTTTTAGGTCTAAACCAGGGCCTCTACCCAGTAGGACATGCCCAGAACACCTCACCCAGGAGGTGACCTCCTGGGGATGGGCAGCAGGATGGGCCCACGTCTCCTCTTTGAGCAGCACCCGACTGGGCTTCATGTGCTGAGGCCGCGCCAGCAGGCACTCTCCCTTGAGCACCCTCCCCAGACCTGGCCCCAGGGTGGGGCAGCCAGTAACCCTATCCCGGGCAGGGTAAACCATTCCCTTACTCTTTCTTTTATAGGGGTGGTCCAAGGAGTTTTTGACACCTGTAATTAAGCTTTGGCTTAAACTGAAAAGTTATAAAAACCACACCCAATAAGTTCGGTGTTAATGAGCACTAATTTACACTCTCGTATGTAGCGATGGAAAGTTTACACGACACTGTTCCTTAATAAACACCCAGATCAGCCTCCAAACCACCCACTGCACTGTAAGGTTTTTGAAGTGTAGCTCCACAACCAACACTGGTGCCGAGAACAATGATGCCTGTGATAAAACCACAACAGCTATCTTCTTCTTGGTCGTCACTCCTTCAGATATTAACAGTTCTGTTTCATGGTTATGTAATCGAAGAGATGCTACCAACACCAGTTTGGTGTCCACTGTGGTAAAGTCAATACATTCAGTGAAGATGTACAGCAGCATTTACACAATATAACAAACAAGCACAATCTAACTGCAGAATATTTTGTTTTTGTTCATGTAAAAATATTTTATTAAGTTATTTTTTATGACGGTAGTCTTGTAATGTAATGTAATAGATTATTATTTATTATTGTTATATATAAATTGTAATAATCTTGTAATGTAACAAGTTACTTTTAAAAGTTTCGATGCCCAGCACTGTGCAAAACAAATGTCTTTTAGCCTTGTCTGACATCATCCTAGGTTAAATTAAATTACTGATAAAGTGCAGTGACACATGGATGAGGCAGTCCTTTACTCACCAAGGGTTCTAAAGGGCCTCTGTTGGGGCACCAAGGAGAAGAATCCTGGTTTAAGGGCATTTGTGATGATGATGTCGAACAGCTCCTCAAAGTCCTTCCTGTAACAGCCAGAGAAACAACATTAACTTCTGTGTGCGAAGGACGCTTCCTGGAAACCATCCAAATACACAAGCGCACACAGTAAGGCTGAGTGAGACTGAACAGTCAGTATAGATGATGGAAAACAGAGAGAAATAAACAGTCGAGGAATAGTCAGACTAAAGCAAACACAGGCCTACACTCATGAAGACTTCAGCATGTGTGCTTCTGAGGAAGAATCTTCTTGTAAGGTGCAAAGCAAACAGTGGCTTCATGAAGCGAGAGAGAGTTCCTAAGCACTGACTGCAGCCATGTATGCAAGGTTTTAACGCTTCACGATAAAACTGCTCATTATAGTACAGTATATATAAATTGTGACAAGACAAGGTTTCCACAGATTTTAACAGACTTAACTGAGGACTTTTTTTTTTAGACCATTTCTCAAATTCACCGTCAAAAACCGTGCAAGTAGAACATATTAAAGAAAATCAAAATCCCAGAATGGAGTAAAACTATATCAGTGGCCTTAACAGCTGGGGTAGCTGTGGCTCAGGAGGTTGGAGGTTCGATTCCTGGCTGCTCCGGGCTGCATGCCAAAATATCCTTGAGCAAGATACTGAACCTCAAGTTGCTCTCCGATGCAAGCGTTGGCGTGTGAATGTGTGTGAATGGTAGACAATAAGCACTTAGCTCAGTTACAGATGGAAGTGCTTGTATGAATGTGTGAATGCAAACGTGTTTAAGCACTTTGAGTGCTCAGAGTAGAAAAGCGCTATATAAGAACTAGTCCATTTAGCTAAAGAATTGATAAATGCTGCTATTCTCCTGGAAAAAACACACCTTCATCCAGTTGTGCCAAACAGTAATTCCTGCCTCTCTGGACAGGTTGTTTGATGTTGGTTTGCACTCTCCTGCTGGACAGGGCTCGCTTTGCTGTGCTATTTCTGACAGCCTCCTTTCACTGGCCTGCGGCCGACTTGCCACCCCACGGCAACTGTGGGCCGAATTTCTGTTGAAGAGGACGGGGCGCGTGATGGAACAGGAGCGGCCCCATTTCTCAGTAAACTCCTTAACACTCAAGTGCTGACATGATGCACTAACACTGACTGTTTCCTCTGAACAATACTTGAGTCACAAACTTTAAGAAAAACAGGAAGGATTTTAAAGCCGATCACCTCACTCAGCACAATTCACTCCTCCATACACCACTTCCGACAAGATAAAGTCGGCCTAATTTCTTCTTGGCATGTCCCACTGGGAGGAGGCTCCAGGGCAGACCTAGGAGTCGCTGGAGAGATTAAATCTCTCGGCTGGGAACAACTCGGTGTCCCCCCCCCGGATAAGCTGGAAGAGGTGACTGGGGTGAAGGAAGTCTGGTGGGCTTCTCTGCTTAAACTGCTGCCCCCGTGACCTGAACCCAGGTAAGTGGCAGAAAATGGATGGATAGGTGAACGAATCACAACATAAATCTGAATCCGTGACCTTGTACAGGAACATTATGTCAAACACACACACTCAGCCAGGAATCTGACTGCTATGGCAATTCTGGGAATCACAGGCACAGAGGGGTGGGGGAGGGCATCCAAAAAACAGAAAACAGCTTTAACTTGACCTCCTTTGCCCCCCCCTGAGAGAACAATCAGCTTTGAGCATGGAAACTGAAAAAGCAGACCATCAGCAAGGCCAGAGAAGAAGAAAACACCTAACAAAGAGCAAGAAGGGCTCGTGTTTGACCAAACACAGCAGCAACATGGACACTGAGTTGTTTCAAGGTCCTGTGTTGCTGCTTGATTGAGTGTGAAACTGGGCTTAGGCTACAAAAATAAGCCCAAACCACACTGTGAACTCTGCAGACACAGGGAAGCTGCTAATGCACGAAGCCAGTGATCCACAAAAAGCCAGCTTGAACAGTAAGCCCACCACTATAACTATACAGACAGAGCCCATCCACGTCCTGCCTTGGAGTTTGCATTGAATGTGCCTCCATGGAATGTTTTTAAAATATACTCATTCTGGATATTCGTTACGCTGTCACCCAGGGGACGGAACAATGAATTTTCCCTCGGTGTAATGTTACAGTTTCTTTTTGATTCAAATGTTTCACCTACAGAGAGCAAAACAGTTTTAATTAGTTACTGATGTTACTTGTCACAATCTGCCAAAATGTTTGAAGATCAGGGCCCAGATGCAGATATGTGGAGGTAGACTCAGTGAACACCAAACTCAAAGGTCTTTGGGTGTCTGTGTTTTGTGTTGTAAACAGGCTGGCTCTTCTATATCACTCTACACGAGCGCTCTAAATGCTTCATACATGTCTCCTTCATACAGGTACTTACACAGTCGCACTCTGATGAATGCATCAGGAGCAACTCGGGGTTCAGTATCTTGCCAGAAGACACTTTGGCATGCAGCCTGGAGCAGCCAGCGATCGAACCACCAACCTTCTGATTATGATCATGCTCTACCTCCTGAGACACAGCCACCCCAAAGTGCAATAACAAAGTAACACAAGAAGTGGTGCACAGCAAACCCCGCTCCCCGCAGGTGTTTTAACTGATTTGAAGGTATGCTGTCTGTCTTTCACCACCATCGCTCTCACAACTTTCAGCTGTTCCTCAGCAACCAAATGTAGCAAATATCCAATTTTTACTGTTTCTTCCTGCACCAAACACACATTACACGTGAGGACAAAATGCAGGAAATGGCTTAAATTGTTGATCATAACTCTGGTTTTACTTGTTCTATCAACACAATTTACAAACCGTTATGTAGTTTGAAGTCCACACTTTTGACACAAGTTGATATGGAGACTCAGTGAGGCTGCGTCCTGCTGCTACATCATCTTAACTCGATGATGTCATTTGGACGTGCTGGTGCGTCCGTCGGCTCCAGAGGACCAATGATAGAGATGCATTTTAAAATTTTCTGGGTTTTTTTTTTTTCTTTACCTTCACAAAATCCTGGTAACATTTTTAATTTTATACATGTAGCAGCAGTAAGTGAGACAGAGTGTGGGAGTTCTCTTTAACCGAAAATGACTTAGTCTTTGTCAGACAGCTTTAATTTTAGTGGAAAACGACAGACAAACATCATTCTATTTACCATTTGCTTTCAAGCTCAAGATGAACCTTATTCTTTTCCTCATTTTTTGGCATTTATATATCATGTTACAGCGTTACATGTTTATTAAAGATGGCTAATGTTTAAAACATTGGCATAAATGTATACAGAAGTAAGCCAGAACTGGCCAATCAGAAGAAAGTGAGCTTTTAGGGATCTGAGGGTAGAAGCGACAGGAGCTTATTTCAGACAGAGGACGAACTGATGGGTGCATAAAGGATCAGTATAAGACAAACAAGGACTAATTCTAACTGAGACTCATGCAAAGTTCTGCTTGTGGAATCCCTGAATGAAAATAAGATGATAACTTTAAGTCAAACTGTGAGTCAGCTCCACTAAAGGGATGACTGTTGGTATCTGAGAGCTGAGGACTGCTGTGAGTTGAGTGAAAAGCAAAAGGTCAAAAACTGGACTGAGCAGAGATGCTCAGGTTAAAAACCCCATGGGAACTGTTATGGTAAAGAACGCAGGTGAGGTTCTGTTTTATATTTGTTGTTCTTCTCAAGAAGAACAACTTGGACTCAAACCTGCTGCTGACCTTCTACCGCTCATCCATTGAGAGCCTGCTGACGTGCTGTATCACAGTATGTATGATGACAATAAAGGCATTCTATTCTATTCTAAGGAAGGAGCCAGTCTGCAGTACTCGTGTGGGCAGTCTTACCCCAGGATGTGTTCACAGATGAGCCTGCAGTAGTCGCTATGGGAGCTGGTGATGAGGAGGAGAACCTTCCCGGCATTTTTCATGCTGTGCAGCCAAGTCTTGACGGAGTCAGAACAACGCTGCAGGTACCGGCCCGGATTCCTCTTCACACTTGGGAAGTATGTTCCTGTATCATCTGCACAAAGACACAAAAATAGTTAAAACAACTGCACGCTAGGTAAACAAAAGTGATGCTACTACTGCTTCACACTCAGATTTCCACAACCTGACTGAATAAAACCGCTACAGAAAGTCTTAACAGAGTCCAAGAATAAAGTTGCAGTAGCTTTTTTACTGTAGCTGTGAAGCTCTATTCAAAAATCTCCTTCAGATTATAAACTGCTCCAAAAAAAGAGACATGCTTTTCAGGCCTATATATTCATTTATTAACAATCTAAGATACTTGTAACTCATAGTTGTGTCATAGAGCTAATGTGGCCGGCAACTGACTTCTGTGGTAATCTTACATAACATCTGCACCTTTACTGCAGCTGGCTCACATGTTAACCTGAAGTTATCATCATGCTTTTATTCTGGGACTAAAATTCTTTCAGCTGCATCAAAACTGTGATGCAAATAACTGTAACGCAGGGACACAAAAAACCAAAATATCCTGAAACTGCTACCATAAAAATGCCAAATGATTCATTAAGAATGGTAATCAATGAGCTTCTTCACAGATTGTTGCAAAACCACAAAAAAACTACAATTTTTTCACAGACAGACATCAAAGGACACATGCTTCCATTTTCCTTCATGACAAACTAAACGTTTACAGACTGAGCAAAGAGGCTGAAGTGTTTTAGACTTTTCCATAAGTTTTTATGCTGAGCAGGCCTGAAAGGACAGATTCTGCATTTTGACAAAAAATGGCAGACAGACCTCTGTAAGCAATATTTCTGGAAAAATCTATAACGAATACAAACACGTGATGCTAACTGATAACAATTAGGTTCATATCCACCCATGAATACACATAATTGTGCCGTTCTGTTTTGAGG
This sequence comes from Cichlasoma orientale, assembly GCA_034780415.1. NCBI lineage: Eukaryota > Metazoa > Chordata > Actinopteri > Cichliformes > Cichlidae > Cichlasoma > Cichlasoma orientale. The sequence goes on from JAVDPK010001860.1 coordinate 88,022, forward strand.
TTTGAGGAAATGTGATAAAATGGTACCTGGAGGGTTTGTAATTGCAAAAATTATGACTATGTTAAATTAGCACCATCCCTGTAAAGCACAGAAAAACTAACTTCAAGTTCCAGTAGGAAAGTAGGAAAAACAGGAGTTGTGTTTCTCCTTAGCAACGTAGAGCCATTCATGCATCACTAGCAATACGGCGCAATGCTAGTTTTTTTGCACTTAAAAACGCCGCTGCAGCACATTCATGGACAGAGTCTAGTCAGCTGGGATTGGTGGTGCTTCTCTGAGTTTCCAAGTTGGAGCCTATCCCGGCTGTCACAGCGAAGATGCAGGGTACACCCTGAACAGGTCACCTTTCTGTTGCAGGGCTAACACACACAGAGACAGACAGCCATTCACGCTCACATTCACACCTACAGCCAATTTAGAATCTCCAATTAACCTTCTGTAACCCCATTCATGTCTTTGGACTGTGGGTGGAAGCTGGAGTACCCAGAGAGAACCCACACAGACACGGGGAGAACGTGCAAACCCCACACAGATTAGATTTGAACCCAGGACCACCTGGCAATAATTCAGTTCAATTTTATACAGCGCCACAAAAACACAAAAACAGCTGCCTCAAGATGCTTTGCATGGCAAAGTGAAGACCCGACAATATCAGAGTCAATTGAGCAAACACATTCTCCTGTTTTTGATCCATGTTTCTCAAAGTGATGTCTATAAAACCTGATTAACCCTGTGAGGTCAAAGTTAAAGTAAATAAATAAATGTCAGGAAATAAACAAATAACAGCACTGCCTGTCGTGGGAATGACGGAATCAAGCAGTTCCTCAGTCCTGCTCCGAGTCTAAAATGTTTGGCCATGCTGACCTCCAGTGGTCAAACACAGGACTAACCTGAAGAAGAAAAATGCTCTGGTAGTTTCCAAGAAGGCAGTACCGAGTTCTAAACGCAAGATGGTGACAAACATAAACAAGCAAAGACCGAGTTTATCTTGTTTATCCGGCCAGCATGAACCTCAGGTTCACATCTTTGAAAGTGCTCCAGATGCAAACATCTGGATTTCAAACAAATTTCTTCTGAAGTTTTAATTGCATCCACAGATCATTAGACCTTCAGTTAAACAGAAAACGCATGTCATGCTGACCAAGGCCGTTGCTCCTCTGGGAGCACAGAGCCCGTCCTGCCTCATTACCCGCAGTCAGGGAGGTCATCTGTAGGGGGGCTAGGGGAGCTCTCCTGGCAGCAAGATTCCACGCTGCAGTTATATGTGTGAGCAAACACTGACCCCTCCACCGTCCTCTGATTTGAACACCATGCTGCAGAGATACAGAGAAGAAGCTGTTTTCGTCTATGAAAATATGATAGGGGGTTCCTGACCCCAAACTCCCACAATAAAACACAATAAAGAGGGAACGCACACATTAAAAGCAATCATCATAAAAGCGTATAGCAGGTAGTAAATAGCATCCTGTTGCTAGATCAACGGATGCGCCAGTGGGAAATTCTCAATCCATGCCTGCTTGATTTCATGAAAACTGATGTTTTCACTTTTTTTTAAATTTTGTTATTTAGGTTCCAAAGAAGCACAAAAATATTTCTGTGGTAACAGAAAAGTGGTGAATGCCGCCTGTTTTGCTGATACTGCAAAACTACCCATTCCACAGTTATTTCCACATCCATGAACAGTGGGTCGACCACCTGAGCGTGATCCCTGGATGCTAACCATAGCTGACTGCTGGTGAAACTGTCCTGTAACTCTGAAAACGGAGCTTCATTTTGTTTCATTTCATTTCGAGAAGGCTCCAGCCCTGATGCCTCAGTGAAACCTCCCAAAAACAACTTGTATTTTCATGTGACAGATGCCCTGCCTCCTGTTATCTCTTCAGCCCTCTGTCTGGCATTAGATTTAGAATGCAGCGTCCAGGCCAAGAATTTGGCGCAAAGAAGCAAGACGCAAACCAGAAGCCCCGCATTGAAGAGCATATTTAAAACGCTGCTCCGGCGCCGCTGTGAGGCTACTACAGCGCGTGCGCCTCTGTACGCTCTGGCTGTGAATATAGAACTGAAGTGCCCTGCGGCCCGGCAGGCCTGTGGCTGGGCACCGCGCTGCGCTGCGCAGACCAGGCACTGGGCCTGCACGGCTGGATAGCTGCCCAGCAAAGAGAAAACCACGACCTGCAGCAGTCAATCTCTTTCACACATCAAAGCATCCTGACAGGATATACAAATCAACAGTTGCAGTGGAAATGAGGGCAGAGAACATGAACCTTTTCCCAAACAGCCCCACCAGCAGTGATGAGGGGGCAGAATCTAGAAGTACATTTATTTTCTTTATCCTCCAGTTAATCAGCAGGGAAGATAAAGGCTCTGAAAACAAACGTGAGAAACTGTATCTCATTTTCTCATTTTACATAATGAACATCAATCTCTGTACATACACTGTATGAAGCGCATGTGCTAAATTTCAAAGGGGAAGCTATAATCTCCAGTGTTTTGTCTTAAGAAGGCATCCAGACAAACAGCATTTTCCAGCACCTGTTGGAACCACGTGGAAAAACTGGCCCGGCCGTTCTGTCTGTGGACTTTCCATTTTTAGCAGAACAACCGCAAATTGCTGCATCGTGTCCCTTGCACACTTTTCTTCCTTTGACTGGTGACAGAGGAGCTTCAATGCTGAAATAATACATGTGATAAAGAAAATCCAAGAGAAAAGCTGTCAAAAGGAGATGTTCTAAGTCCACGGCATGTTTCACGTCAAAAACGACACCTTTTTGAAATTCCTTGCTTTTTTTGACACGGTTAGGTCAACCAAACTGTTTATCCTCTGCACACGAAGGTAGTTCACTCAAACAAATGACATGAAATCGACACTCTGAAGCTTCTTTCATGATGTCAATAAATAAGAACAGCTCAGGCACGCTGAAAGTTTAACATCTTCACATCTGAAATTAGAATGGCAGCCCCCAAAGATTAGACCCTATTTGGGAAAAGAGCTGGGGAACCTGTCTCGGAATTCTGGGGTCTGCTATTCATCATCATGCAGCGCTCTAAGGAGCTTTCAAAGGCTCTTAGAAGCAAGGCCTTTGAGTCTGGAAGGGGATTTAGCAACAATAACAATAATCATAAATGGACTGGTACTTACAGCACTTTTCTACTCAATTTAAGCACTCAAAACACTTTCTTAATGCAAACCTCATTCAGCCATTCACACACACACATTCATGCAAGTGCTTTTCTCTATGCGTAAGCACTTTTAACCCAACGTTCGCACACTCACACTGCGCTGGATGCATCGGGGGCGACTCGGGGTTCAGCATCCTGCCCACAGAGCCAGGGACCAAACCACCGACCTTCTGAATAGTAGACTACCTGCTCTACCTCGGCTAGGTAGCCACAGCCACAGATAGCCGGCTGCTCAGCAAATGAATTTGATCCATCCATCCATCCATCTGCTATTGCTTATCCAGTTTATTTATCCATATTATCTTGCTAATTAATACTGTGAAATGGCATATATTCGATGTTAATCATTTTTGTGTTAAACTTAAAGTACAGGCTCTGAAGCGGGTAGTTTGTGGTTAGGTTACGTCAATACCGGAAGTCATATATTTGAATTATTTTAATGTGCTGACGATGCCCTTTGCCATGTCCCACTTGATCATCCAATGTTACATCTTCTGCTTTACCGTAGAACACAGCTGGCTAAATCACAAAGAGCAGTAAACCTCAGAGCTACAGCAGCAGCTATAGCAGAGATTAGCACGTGACACAGACAAGAAAGCAGGCGAGTCGCTGCCCTGCTACACTGGATCTATCGCTCTCCCCACCTCCCAAATCCAACATTAACACATAAGTGACCACCCAGAACAACTTTGCACTGATTTGTAGTGAGGGTTCCCTCTAAGGTGACCCAAACCATGCTAGCACAACAGAATTATCATGTCCTCAGAGATGGAGGTTTTTCTTTAATCATCTAAAGTTTAAGTACCCCTAACTTACCCCTAACACTAACCCTAAATGTAAAATGATTTACATTTTCCCAAAATAATCCTTTTATCCAAAAAAAAAAAAAAAAATAGGGTTAGGGTAACTTCTCGTGATAGATGATGAATTAGACCTCACAGGATTCCTGTCACCTGTCTAAGCTTGATCTGACTAGATTAATTAGTAGAATGAAAGGTCTGGATTTAGGCTAACATACATTAAAATACACCTTTACCAAAGCACTGAAAAGGTCACACGCAGCCTTTTGTTGAGCTGTTGTACTTTGCAGGATGTTTCATCTTGATGATGAAGAAACACGATAAAGCAAATTGACAGGCAAACCTTTTATTTGTTCACTAGGCAGACAGACTCTCCTACTCTGTGAAGGAGTGCTACTGAAGTGGAGATAAACGGCGACACAAAGAACAATGGCAGCTGTGAAAAAAAGGGACGGTGGTTTTTGGACACCCTCATGCACATCACTGTGGGGGACAGTGACGCCAGTTGCACAGTCACTCTCGCCTCAAAGCAAACGTGAGGGACACTGCAATCTGTCATTACACCAAACCAGAGCTATATTTAGCCAGTGCTATCTTAAGAAAACTGCAGGCATTCATACTTCAAGGTCTGATCTCGGGAGGATCACAGCTTAAATTCCCCACACAGGGTCACACTGTGCACTGCCTCAGTAGGTGCAGGGCAACCGAAATACACAGGAAAGAAAACGCTGATTCAAAAATCCCCTCGCCTATTGTAAACAAGAGTTAAAAGCACAAGTGAAATTGCCCTTCAAATTAAACACATTTATGTATATTTATCTCTAGCTGGATTCTGCTGACTCTCAGAAGAGCAACGAAGACAAAAAAAAAAGCACAGAAAGCAAAATGTGTAAAAACCAGAACAAGTCCAGTCTGGTTTGTTTTAATCACAGGGGGTTTATGGCACTTTCAGTGATGAATGATCCTCCCATCTCAAGGTGCAATCTCCATAAACAATAGCTAACTGTCAGCCTACCAGTAGCTTGCTTGGAATCACCTTCATACACGACTCTTAGAAAACTCATGGGAAGCACACACACACACACACACACACACGCTCTAGTCCTGACACTCCTGCCTTATCAGTTCATTCACGAGTGCAAAGCGGCTTTTTCAAACAGTATTTCTGAAAACTGACTCTTGCTGCAACTGCATCTGTTATATGGCCGAACCAAACAGAACAAAATACAATTTCAATACAGAGTCTATGCTTATTTACACCAGAGGAGGCTGCAAATCTTTGTGAAAGGAGTCTGATACGAGCCAGTGAAGCTCACCTCTGTCACATTACAGAAATACTGAGTTCATGAGAATATCCTGAACTAATCTGTCAGTAAGCGCTGCTGTTTTTGCTGCTGTTAGTGAAACTGTTTTTGAAGTGGCTCTAACATTGTTGGACTCGGACTCTTCGTGAATAAACTCTCGTACAATTTGAGAATGTATTCAAACTGATCAGAGGGAAGGTCCGATTCTGTTTAGGACATTTGGGCCTAACATTAGCTGGCATGATGTTAGCTTAGAACCAGCTGCTGTTGTTCAGCCGGCTCGTTGTCAGCTGTCCGGAGACGGGAGGGTTATATGTCTAATCTATTGATAATAACTAACTGCGACAATATTGGGAACAAATAAGCATGTTTATGCACGTTTTTGTGCGTCAGAGTCCTGACTAAAGTTCGGGAGATGAGGCTTGCAGTGAGGACGAAGAGGATGAGGTGGAAATGAGGGAGGACAGAGCGGTGGTGGAGGAGGAGAAAGAGATGATGAAAATATATATGTACAAATGTTAAATGGTCATATAGGGTTTGAAAGAGCTATCTGTGATCTTTAAATTAAAATAACTCTATGGGGTATGCTACATAGGTGGCTAGTCTCTAACTACAAACATAAAAAAACACAATTAGGCGGATGGCGATGTTCATCTCAGCCAACTCAACATGGAAGCTTCCACAAACCGGTGCTCACGCCTTTCTATTTTTAATGGATTGATTCTATTGAGTACTCATCAATTTGTTGGAAGACGTAATTACACACTAAAGCTACAATATTCCTTCTTTCTATTAAAACAAGGTGTTCACCCTGATTGCTTAGAGCTGAGCCCTGTTTCTATATGGCACATAGCATTAAAATGTCAGATACAGTCAGGTCTGAAATGTGTTCATTAAATGTAATTTTGGATTTTGCACTCACTGATGTCCTGCTGGTTGCCCTGTTTGTGATGATGCCTTGTCATGAAGTCTGACTATTCAGATTATAATTTCTTAGCCAGGCATTCAGTTTTGATATTTGCTTTTTTTCTTTTGCTACTTGTTGCAAACTTCAAAGCCTATTTTGCCACCAAAGATAGGCTTGGATGGCCCTTTGTATCAGGACGCTGGGGACACGTCTTTTAAACCCAATAAATTTTGAGCTGGTGAGCTAGTCAATCAGATTTGTTCCAGCACTTTCAGTCAGATCATTCTTGGACAAGAACTAACCACTACTGACACTGGGAGCAGCCCACAAGGCTTGGTGTTTTGGAAGCTGCACAACCCATTTATCTGGATGATTTAGCCCTTGTCAGTCACGCAGGTCTTTGCACTTTCTCATTTATGGTAAATGGGCTGGTTTTTACGCAGCGCTTTTCTGCTGTACTCGAGCACTAAAAGCACTTTATACAACAAGGCTTCATTCATACATACATGTTTTTCTACACTTCCACATCTAAACGCTTTCTATCTAACATTTACGCACACATCTCACAGCAACTTGGAGTTCAGTTTCTTGCCCAAGAATACTTTGGGATGCAGACCGGAGCAGCCAGAAATCGAACCCCCAACCTTCTGATTAGCAGATGATCGGCTTTACCTCCTCAGCCACCCCTAATCCATTTACCCTGGATCCAAATCGCTGACTATGTGATACAATTGTTCACCTACCATCTAATATACACTCCAGACCCTGAAATGCACAATTGTCACAAGACAATTACTTGTCTTAACTGCTAGCGGTCATTGTTTTTTGGCTCCTCTGTGCATGTAGAAAGACTTCAATAACAAAATGCAGCACACACTTGCAGTACATTGCCATGCTGCGGTTCAACAAGGCACCACACATATTCACTGATTAGTTCAGAACCCTAACAACAGCAAGGCAGGCTATTAAAGACGTAATAAACCGAGTGCAACTATTGTCTCAAAATATGAGAACAGTAAATGAAGTCTTTGGTGGGGCCGGCTTTAATCAGGCTCCAAACTACTGCACAGTTAATTTTTTACAACGACGATTCTTTTTACAACTCTCAGAGCAGAAGAAAGAAGAGACTCCTGTCACATGGAACTGCTGTTATTTTGCTTCCCAGATCAGTGACTATAAGGTTATGTTCAATTCTAACGACTGAAACCGACTGATCACCACATCCACATCACATCCAACCACGAGTGATCATCATTAGCTTATCTTTGTTTAAGATACAGCAGCGCCATTCACCCTCCAAGGAAAACCTGATGTAAGCCAAACTACAGGTTCATTAGGAGCGTGCTGTTTATTCGACACAGTGCAGAACATATTATTGTTGCATGCAAAACACGTATTTAGCTTATCTGTGACCAAACATGGGACTGATCAAAGAAGGGCGCCACTACAACATCATTTGGCAAGTCAGACATAACAGTGTGCATCCCCACCCTGATGTGGGGAACGTCGTACAGTGGAGCGTACGTATATATTTATTTGAAATGCCAAACAGATCATTTTATACATGAAAATAGACTAACACTAACAGACGAGAACTGGCACTTAGACGTCAGCCGTGGATTTGTGGTGTTTATCCAGCGCTGTCACCAGAGACACAGACGGGAGGGGTGAATGTAAATGTTGCCTTTCCTGAATATGCATATGGGAGCAGCGAACTGTAAACACACATATATCTAACTCCATCGTGTCTCCCCATACAGCAAACAGATGGATGGTGTGCAGCGCTGGATCTGATAATGAGCTGCATCGCCCACTTGTCTGCTTACCAAAAATTCACCCAAATCAGTATTAAGTTACTGCTACTAAATAACCACTCAAAAACTGTTCACAGTGAAGTTTTTACTGAAAAATGTTGCAGTTAGAGGCCTGTAAAGACTACAGTTAGACCTCTGCACGAAAACATAAAGTCTTTTTCTAAGGTCAGCCCATCTCAGCGAGGTTCCAGCTGAGAGGACTTTGCCAAAAAAACAAAAAAAAAAAGCCCAACATCGGTTCGTGGGGTATCAATCTACAAGAAAAAAATCGCATGCCGCTGAGCTCTATTACGGAAAATAAATCAGACTTAAAGTGACTAAAGTGACTAAGGGAACAAAAACACAGTGATCATGGTAGGGTATATAATTAAAGCACAACACATCGCACAGTCTTTCTGTCTGTGTTGCTGTGGCAGTCTTAGTGAGGATGAATCAAAAGCTTAAATGTGCACTCTTTAGCTTTTCCATGCATTAAATATTTTTTTTTATAAATTGCCAAAGTATGAATGGACTGGAACATAAATGATTAAATTGGACTTGTCAGATGACCTTTTTCACAAAAATCAAAAGTATGTGATATTTAAGTATGTTTGAGTAAAACTCTAACATTTGCCAAAGGAGTCGACTAATCCCTGAAACAAAACTACCGGCTCCTAGAACAGCACAGATTCCACACAGACTGCACATAAGCACAACCCTGCCTGCTAACCCACACCAGCTGCAACATTTAGAATAAAGGTAGCAACAATGTAAAAATCTACAGCTAATTCATCCAAAGTGTCAGAAGTGATGCGTACCACGCACAAACACATGTAACACTGATGCATTAATAAAAGCAGCTTTACACTGGTTACATGATGAACCTTTAAGATAACTGACATGAAACCAAAGCATTAACTCTAAAATCAACTTAACAGAAACACTGTTTCCATAAAGAGATGGTGCCACAGTCACGGACTGTACCTTTTGTCACTGCACAGGTCCCGCTCAAAGATATCGGGGATCTTACAAAAGGTTTGTGGAGTCTGATTCTGACAGTTTTGTCAGGAACATGAAAACGAGTATCCTCTGGAGATCCTGCTTCCTTCTACGGCCCTGTCCAGCTCTCCTCTATCCGAACTTTAAATTCAAACTGAGTAGGGTCAGGAGGTCAGTATTGATATCAGGCAAAAAGCCCAGCTTAGTTTGAACATGGCATTCATAAGGATCTGATTTTACCAGAAACCAAGAAAAAACTGCAAATCTTAATTTAAAAAAGAAAAAAACAGAAGTCAACTAACAAAGACAAAAATGACTAACATAATTCTTACTAACTAACTACTGCAGTGAGAGACGGTTTGATCTTCAGGCTCCTTCACTAATATTTTTCCAGGTTAGGCGTTGGCACGATAAAGATACAAACAAAGATGTCAGATTCAATCCACTTGCTACTTTGCAGACTAATTTAGCCTTGTGGTATGGATGACCTCATCATCTGACTTAAATCTTTATGAAGCTATAAAAACATGGATACAGTTGCTGTGTCAACATACAAATGGAACACGTACATACTCATTTCATGACGGCAGTGAGCTTTTGATGCATAGAAAACACAGTGACAAGCTAGATCACCACTGAAGCTCCAAAATAATGTAGTTCCTGATTACAACAATAGGCTCTGAGGGTTATATAACAGCGCAGACAACCGATTGGTGACTTGTCTCTAGAAGAGCTGCAGTCTGTCAGACCAGGATTTGGGAAAGTGTTGCAAAACTGCAGTGGGATTCTGTGCTGATGTTAATCGAACAATAAACTGCAGCATCACAGAGCAGCCACGCTATCAGACACAAGATGCTCCAAACAATTACTCTGTGCAGACCTAAACAAGTTCAGCAGTCAATTTAGCCGTGGATGCTGAGGTAAATGAGTGGTCGGAGACGTGGTGGATTTGATGAGAGCATTTTGGTATTTTTGCAGCTTAATACCATGTTTGAAATAAAACTGCAGACTTTAAAGCAATCTTATTTTGGATTTGCTGGATTACCATAAAAACCAGAGCACATGCCACTTCGCCCGGGCTGTCCCCTGTTTTACTGAGAAAATTAGGCATTACTTTATTTCAGTTTCTCCACCTCTCCTGGGTGATATTTGCTGACTTCAAACTAGCAGCTCAATTACGCATGTGTGCACTGCTTATAAAATTCAAACAAAACCAAATGCAGCGGTTTTAAAATATTGTGAATGAAAATTGGTCCCATTTAATGCTTCCCCCCATCGCTCTCAGCTGCAGTTACTTAGTCTCTTCCTTCAGTCGTGCATTACATTAAATGTGTTTTGTCCACATACTCAAAACCAAAGGCCTGAAAGTTGTAAGAAGGCCCCAGTAATTACAGAGTAGAGGAGGGCTGGACAAGTTCATCTAACCAGTGGTCATTACAGTCCATAGCCCCCTGTTTGATGCATGGATCCTCAGCAAACCCTTCATGCCTGACTAGCTATTTGTCATGCTGTCCACCCATAGGTTTATAATAGAAATCAACTGAATAATCCATCAAATCAACTAAATAAAGTTTCAGACTTTAGCTCACACGCTACATTCACTAGCATAAAAAAAGAGGTGTGACAATACGCAAAATTTCTGGTTTAGCAAAGAAAGCTAAAAAAAAAATACTGAATACCTTCTTTTGTATTTATTTTTTAAAGCATAGCTAATTGGTTATAACTCTTCTTGAATTAGTTCAGCAATTTAAATCCTTAATGCTATGAATGAAAAAAAGACCCTGAACTGTTTACTCTCAAGTGTGAAATAAATCACGTAAATTAATCTATTAAGACAAGTGCAACATATTCATATTTAGTGAAATCAACCATTCAGTCTATGGTATACTTTCAGCTTTAGAAATGGTGACAGGCCGGGACTCGAACCCGCGCCACATGTGGTCGGCTTGACCGCTGAGCCACCCGGGCACCCGACAAGTGACTTTTTTAGACAAAAATGTAAAAAGTCTTTTATGTGTGTCAGTCTGATTCTTTCTTTTTTGTCTCCTGATTTTCAGGACTTGGTGAAAAGTCTTCAAAGACATATTGTGAGGGTAAAGGGTCAGGTTTAAGGGTTAGAGTCTGAGTAACTTTGACCTTGAAGGGTTAAATGAGCCTTTGAAAACTCCTGAAGGTTAAACTGGGATTACCAAACTCTTTTAATATTGAAAGTACCCTGAAAAATTATAAATGAAGAGAAACATACTGCTGGCCTGTGTAAACTCCCCACTCAAAAACGTTATTGAGGTGCCAAATTGCCACTGAGCTCAGCGGTTAGCCCTGCAAAGCAACTTGTGAGACAACCTGGGCAGAGCTTGTCTCTGTAAAATTTGCACAATTTCCCCAGTCTTGCAGGGGTTTTCTCTGGGAGCTACAGTTTCTCCTGCCATCAAATGCTGGGTGAAGGCTGCCTAATGGCTCTGTCACACTGGCCTAGGACAGCAACCTAAAAAAAACCCTAAACTTTTCAAAGCCAAATACAATACTATGCTATATCTTTTACATCATGTTTGCTAGTCCTGTTCCTGATGCACTACAAAACATCATGAGTGCAACTCACGCTCTAGAACATGTGCATGTCGAGATAAACAGATTTCTGACAGTTTGACTTACCAACATGAAGGCATTTCATGTACATTTCAAGTACTGACTCACTGTAGGTCTAATTGATAAGTTACTGTAGTGACTTGCTAGCTGGGCTAGTTGGCAATTGCCAGCTTTGTGCATTCAATCATGTTTCAACAGCACTTAATATAAAATATAGTTACAAAATTGACTTCATATTCTTTTCAAATCAATTGTAAGCCAGTTTAGCTATGCTACATCAATAAAAATGTAAGTACATTTTTTTCATAAGTTGCAGCACCAACATATTGGCACTATTCAACTTGGATCATAATATGCTTCAGGTCACAGTTATGGACTTTTCACATTACTACTGTCATGGAACGGGGGGTGCAGCGGGCTGAGGACCTCCAAGCAGGACACTCCACACAGCATAAACTCAAAAAAAACAGCTTTATTGCTGGACAAAACTAAA
>JAVDPK010001860.1:100183-122298 GCA_034780415.1 Cichlasoma orientale
GAAGCCACAAGGAGGAACAGAGACGCAGACACAAATTAAACACCAAACACTGGGCCAACGGCCCAGGACCATGACAACTACTACAGGGAGCCTTTCTGTTATCAGCTAAATGTGTTAATACTGAGCCACAATTCTTGCTAAAAGGGTGAGAATTTCACACAGTGTGTTCAAAGACATCTGTCCTTGGTTGCAAAACATGCCACTTGTCTTCCAATTTTACTATATACTCTGGTGAGGCACGTTTACAAAATACAAAATAGTGGGTGGTATCATGATAGTTTTGCTTTTCCAACCAACCAACAGCCGAGTGCAAAAGCTTTTGCTGTTGTGTCATGGTCCTGGGCCTTACGCCCAGCATTTTGTGTTTCCACTCTTATGGTTCTGCTTCATGGTGTTTCTTAGTTTATTTATTTAGAGTCTTAGTTTGTTTAATTTTCTGTATTTGTTAGTTATAGTTATTTATATTGATTCTCTGTTCCCTGTGTGGTACCCCTGTGTCTGTCCTGTTCCTCTGTCATGTCCTTAGTCTCATGCGTTTTTGTTATTTTCCTGTGCGGTCCATTTTAGTCTGTGTTCCTGTCTCCATCTAGTTGTTTCCTGTTTAACTTTGTTAGTTCTTAGCCAAAATCAGGGGCTGCATCCTTTGAAGGCCGCATTTGTAGGCCGATTACATCACAGCAAGGCAAGGAAGGCTGTCCAAATTCGAAGACTCCTCCAAATGCGGTCAACGAATCCGTCCTTTTCTCGAATTTGGAGGACAGGCCCGGTGTATCCTTCGTGGCCTACCATATCCCATGATTCATTGCGCATCAAAACTCAAACACGCATGGAGGAGGATAGCAGCCAAAAAGTTTGAAATATGACTGTGACACAAAATAAACTTTTAAGATGTTTCCAGGCGAGAATGTAAATGTGTAAACCTCAAATATCAGCTCCTTTTATCAAGATATCGCTTAATTGCAAAAAGTGCTCCACTGTTTTCGGAGATGTCCGTTGCCGCTGCTCTACCAGCCATCTCGCCTCGCTAGCTGTCAGCTGACCACACTATCGAGGCTCGCCATAACCGGAGAGAACGCCTGACTCCCGGCACATCCTTTTCAACCCTTGCTGGCTTTTGCAGCTGAGTGGAAGTAAAAGACAGATATAACTCACTCAGATGATCTCTAACGGCTGGTGTTTGGTTTATTTCAGTGTTTCAATTTTTTTCTGAGCAAATCGGTTTGGCTGAAATTAAAGTTAAGCAAAGGTTCAGCTCCATTATAATGGCTTCTTTTCCACAGCTGTGCTTTGCATTTTCACGGTTGCTAGGGTGAGGTCAGGCGATGCTGATATGAAGGCTAGACCATCCAATTTCACAGCTGCTCACTTCCGGCCTTTGGGGTCTTCGTGGGCTGCGAAGGGCCCGGTAAACGTAGGCCGGGTCCTTCGAAGGATGCGGCCCCTGAATTTGGACACAGCTCTCGTCTCTTGTGCTCTGTGTTTAGCTTTACTTCCTTGTCTCATCTGTGTAATTAGTTTCAGTTGTGCCCTCACCTGTTGCCTGTTCCCTAATTATCCCTCTGTGTATTTATAGTGTTCTCCATGTCTCTTGTTGGATCGCTGTTGTCTCTGTGGCTGTGTCCCATGACCTGGTTCTCTGTATTCCTGGTGGTTCTAGTTTTGCCTCCCAGTTTAGGTTTATTTTTCAATTTGTTCATTCACCTTGGTTTATTTTGCCACTTCACGTTCAGCTCTGTTTGCTGCCCACCAGCAACTCATCAGTTCCACAGCCTACCAGTTCCTCGCCAGCACCCACACACGCTAAGGAGAGGAAGTGCGGCTACCGACAGCAGTGGAGACGCGAGCTGCTACAGAAAGACACTATGACTTCTGTTGAACTCATCGCACTGCTCCCACAGACCCACTTCCGGCTTCGACACCCCAGTCCAGTTTATCAGAGAGTGGGCTGATTTCTGGCTCGCCCGTTTCCTTCTTGGCTTCTTCCAGGAGGAAGAGGAGTTCGAGCCGTTGGCGCTTCCCACCACAGCAGGAGACAGCTGTTTTGCCCATGACTGTTGATTCCGTGCATTCCGAGACATGGGCTCCCATGAGTAAGACTGTTTCAAACACCAGTATTTTTTCCCTGCGGGAGCCTGTTAGTGAAAAAACTAAGTCGTTTGTAAGCATGAGTTTTCTCCCACTCAGGCGACCATAAAGACTTCATGTTGTACTGCTGAGCCTATTGACAAACCCAGTTCATTTTATGTTCCTGAGTTCACTCTCAATTCAGTTTTATGTAGTGTGTCGGAGCCAGTAACAGCTTGCTGTAGTGTCCCAGAGACTGAGAACAATGCTTTGTGTGTTTCTGAGCCTGTAAAAGATGTATCTGGCTCTATTAATACATTTTCAGTCTCTAAGCTGGCTAATAACAGAAACATTCCTTGTAGAGCTAATGAACAGAGCTATATAGACTCTTATGTGGAAATGTAAAGCCAGCACACCAAGCTGTGTGTCAGGGGCTTTTACTAGCAGAAAGTAGAGACCTATTGTCTGTTCATGAGCCAGCTACTTCAAAGGGTGTTTATAACAAACACAAACTTGCACCCGTTTCTGATCCTAGGGTGGAGGTGGTCAGGCTCCAGCTTCCGTCTCAGCCTGCACCACAGCCTTCAGCGCCTCAGCCTGCACCACGTCTTCCTCGTCAGAGCCTGCTGCAGCCCCTCGCCAGTTTTCAGAACCTGTACAACAGCCTTTAGAGTTCCTAGTGTGATCATTATGGCAACCCTCAGAGCCGCCACCAGAGCAACCTGCATCTTCACCAAAACCACCGCCAGAATCACCTCCACCTGCTTCATTCTCACCTGCAGTGCCAGAGCCTTTCAAGTTGGCTGCGTGCCCTGCTCAGCAGCCCCAGCCTGCACCTGCCTCCTCACCTGCAGTGCCAGAGCCTTTCAAGTCGGCTGCTCGCCCTGCTCAGCATCCCCAGTTTTCAGAGGTGACGGTTGTGCCCTGCTCAGCAGCCCCAGTTTTCAGAGGTGACGGTTGTGCCCTGCTCAGCAACCCTAGCCTGCTGTTGCGTCCTCTCCTGCAACACCAGAGCCTTTCAAGTCGGCTGCGTGTCCTGCTCAGCAGCCCCAGCCTGCTCACCCTGAGCCAGCGTCTGAGGGTCCTGCTCAGTCTGAGCCAGCATCTGAGGGTCCCGCTGAGTCCGAGCCAGTGCCTGAGGGTCCCGCTCAGTCCGAGCGTCCCATGCCAGCGCCTGAGGGTCCCGCTCAGTCTGAGCATCCCGAGCCAGCACCTGAGAGTCCCGCTCAGTAGGAGTGTCCCGAGCCAGAGCCAGTGGGTCCCACTCAGTCAGAGCATCCCGAGTCTTCCAAGTGTCCCGAGTCCTCCAAGCCAAGGTCCAAGGGTTTGACCTCAGCGGTATCTGGGGGGTTCTGTCGCTGTTGCCATCATTGGCCACCTGCCAGACCACCTGAAGTTACCCAGTGGCTACCAGCCAAGGCTCTGGATAGTCTTTGCCGCATGGCGCGGCTGCCCAACAGAGGTCATCCGTTTCCACCGCATGCCACGTGGCCAGCCTCCAGTGTTCCTCCGGAGCCGCCGCTGGGACTGCGGCCGGCCCCTTGACCTGCCTTGTCTCCTTTTAGGACTCTGTTGGCTGGTCCCTTGGCCCGGACAGCCCCCTGAGTGGTGTGACTGTTTCTGTGGATTCCCTGGCAGATCCCCTGAACTGTTTAGCCTGTGTTCTGCCTCATGCCCAGTATCCTGTTTTGGACTGACTTTTCTGGCCTTGTGCCACCGCTTTTTGTTTTGGTCCCTGTGTTTTTTGTTTTGCTCCTTTCCCTTGCTTGAACAGCCGTTCCCCCTCTTCTTTTGGCCCCTGTTGCTCCCCGTGTATTTGTTTTGTCTTGGGCCCTCCTTCCTGGTCCCCCTCCGCCCACCTTGTTCTGGTTGTGCTGTTTTATTTGGCCTGTCCTGCTGGTGAGTTTCTCTGCTCACTTTTCATCATTCTTACCTGTCTTCTCCTGAGTCCTGCATCTGTGTCTTAATCTCCTTATACAAGCCTCCTTATACAAACCACACGACATTTTACTTTTA
This sequence comes from Cichlasoma orientale, assembly GCA_034780415.1. Classification (NCBI taxonomy): domain Eukaryota; kingdom Metazoa; phylum Chordata; class Actinopteri; order Cichliformes; family Cichlidae; genus Cichlasoma; species Cichlasoma orientale. The sequence goes on from JAVDPK010001860.1 coordinate 104,264, forward strand.
AGGACAGACTGTCTTAAACTGCTCTCAGAACCACGTATTGAAGCAATGGCATTAAACTATAAAAACAGGCAAGCCTCAATTGGCCATTAGAAGAACTGCATTTTTGGCACTTCTACACTCAGTGGACTTTTCAGCTGGATCAGACAACACAATCTATTTACAACTTTTGTCTTCGTACCGCTGCCTAAAAAGTGTCTGCTGTTTAGTCTGTTTAGTTCTTGCCTGTTCAAGATTTGTTCTTTTCCTACTTTTATCCACAAAAGTGCTTAAACCTGACCTATTCACAGTACCCTGTAAATCACACTGTTCTGTGTTGGTGTCAACACACCCATGGCCATAAAGCTGTAACGCAGTCGTTTTTGGGAACATGAAGCCCCCATTTTGGTAAGAGCAGCAATCTCCAGACTGTGTTTACACATCTCAGCACAGTTTAAAGACTGCAGTCCAAGAGCTTTGTTTCATTCCTGCACAGCCTCACTGTGTTCTTTCTCAAGCACCCTTGTAAACAACACATACTTTGATGTTTTTTCTCATTTTGTGAATGGTTTAGCTGACTGCAGCCAAAAGCTACAGAGGAAACATGGACCTATTAGAGACATTTCGCAATGCTGATAAAATAGATGAAATTCTGACACTGTACAACTAAATGTAGATGTTGCCTTTTCTGTGATGCAGGACCATAAATAAAAGAAAACCTCTACTCAGCTAATTTCACATTCTGTATATTTGCTCTGGGGGTACATGTTAAACCTTATTTAAGCTACTTTAATGGATATAATAGCTTTCACTACTTCCAAATTCATGCCCATTTGTACTATCTATTCATCAGCTGTGGTGAAAATCAAACCAAAGATATTTACAGTTCGTGAGATAAATGCTATTCATGACTTGCTCCTTATTCATTTCTACTGAGGGATGCTGGGTTTCTTTGGATTGGAGGGGGAAAAAAGAGCCAAGGGCTTCTGAACTTCCTTACACATTCTTCCCACCAGGCTAAAAATGGTTCTCAGGGATCCTTCCCAGCCCAACACCTAAAATAAAACCTAAACCCACAAAAACAACAACAGACCTGAGCAGAGCGGAGAGCAGCCCAGCGAGGGAAATCCACATAGATTCCAGTATATTTAGGACACAGGCCACCAGGGCTGATAAGCAGGGGTATGGGTTTAAAATATCATAAAGACATCTTAAAGCACGCATTTTACGCCAAGACCCAAGTTAATTGGTTGTTTAAAAAAATAAAATAAACATACAGCAGGTGAAGGGCTCATACTTTATATTTACAGGGAAATTTACTTCACTTGCATTAAAAATAACTCTTGGTTTCTGCTTGATTTACACAGAATACTCCTGCCAGTAGTTTTCTATTAAATGCTGGATTTCTTCTTCAATCAGAATGACTTAATAATTGTTTTAAAAACACTGGCTAATAGCTATGGACATCAATGGATACAGGTGCTCTTTCAAAGTTTTGAAGTAATTTCACCTGAGGCCTTTACCACCCTGGTAACCAAACCTGAAACCTGCTACACTAAACCTATACGGTCCACACTTCCACAGAATGGGGTAAAAGTGAACCTAATCCTGATGATGTCACTGCCATAAATACGTGTGTGTATTTATGTATCAATATATGTTTTCTGAGAAGAATGTACCCATAGTTTTAATCAATAAGAAGAGTGTTACTGTCAAATATCTCCACGTTTCAACAAGTAAATTTATTTGCCACAGTCACTTAAATTCAATGAAATAAAGCAACAAAGCGATGACTATTAAACATGTTTGTCTCTGATGTTGCAGGAGCATCATTGCAGAGCCATTGCTCTGTCCAAAAAAACATGCATAATAGCGTAGGAGCTGTTTAAAATGCTGGGTTTGCCCTCTAACACCTTTTGTCACCACCACCACCACCTCCGCAGTGATTTAGCAGCAGCACTACGTCTGCAGTACTTCCCAGAGACGCTGGACGACCAGGAGAATGGATGTAAAGAGGAACGTGCTGCGCTAACTATCCACCAAACAAAAAGCCTGGGAGAGTCAGAGTGATGGAGTCCCAGCAGCATACTGAAGGACTATTATATAGCTCTCTGTTTGGAAACCACAGAAACAGATGCTGAACTCTTTATGGAAGGAGTGAGACGTGTTTCAGGACTTAAAGTGGGCAAACTGGACACAGCAGCTAACAACCTCTCAGCATGTCACTTTTCGTTATAAAACTGCAACAACATCATAGAAGTAATGTGGCAATAAACTGCAAATACCAAGAAAAATGTGCTGTGGAGCTCTGAAACTACCCTCTGTAGGACCTAATGTATTTAACTCCATACGTACACGTTTACTCTTGTGGACAAAAATTCGGCTATTTATCTTTCCCTTTTCATTAACACGGTTTCCCTGAATGCATACGTGTACGACCATAAGCAGTACAGAAAATGCTAACATCCATGTATTGTACATGCTGCTATATTATCGCTGCTGTACCAGCAAGCTAACCACGCTGGATACATTCCTCAGAGATTTTGGTCCATATTGACACAACAGCATCATGCAGCTGCTACAGATTTGTTGGCAGTACAGAGGAAGAGAATGGCTTGGGCCAAGGAACACAAGGAATGGACATTAGACCAGTGGAAATCTGTCTTTTGGTCTGATGAGTCCAAATTTGAGATTTTTGGTTCCATGTCTTTGTAGACACAGAAAATGTGAGCGGCTGGTTCCTACATGTGTAGTTCCCACCGCGAAGTGTGAAGGAGGAAGTGTGATGTATGGGTCGAGCTTTGCTGGTGACACTGTTGGTGATTTATTCAAAGTCCAAGGCACACTTGACCAGCATGAATACCACAGCATTCTGCAGCGGCATGCCATCAAATCTGGTTTGATATTAGTGGGACCATCATTTGTTTTTCATCAGGACAATGACCCCAAACACACCTCCAGGCTATGTAAGGGCTATCTGACCAAGAAAGAGGGTGCTGGAGTGCTGGAGTGTTGGAGTGTTGGAGTGTTGCGTCAGACGGCCTGGCCTCCACAATCACCTGATCTGAACCCAACTGAGATGATTTGGGATGAGTTGGACCGCAGAGCGAAGGGAAAGCAGCCAGAGGGCTCAGCGCTGCTGGGAACTCCTTCAAGACTGTTGGAAAACCATTTCAGGTGATTGCCTCATGAAGCTGATAGAGAGAATGCCAAGAGTGAGCAAAGCTGTGATCAAAGCAAAAGATTCCTACCTTGAAAAACCTAAAATCTAAAACATATTTTGGTTTGTTTAACACTTTCACGTTTACTACCTGATTCCTCGTGTGTTCCTTCGTAGCCTGGATGACTTCAGTATTAATTTACAATGTAGAAAATAAATAAATAAATAAAAACATTGAATGAGAAGGTGTGTCCAAACTTTTGACTGGTACTGTATGTTACAATACATTATTATATTTTTAAAAAGAACAACATTTAATATTTTGTATATGAGTTTACACTTCAGAGTAATCCTTTAGTTTGTCCTGTGAGCAGCTATGATAGTACAGGTAAACAGAACCGTCAGTTCTTAATATTATGGCAGGTGTTTACATAACAGCATCACATCCTTGCAAAACAGAAAACACTCCGTTCAAAGATGGGTGTGGTCTGATCCACGACAATGTGTATCTGTGAATATGGGTGCCAACAGGTTCACGTTCATGGTGTTTAGTTTATTCACATAAGTCACGTAATCACGTTCAGCACGCACGTGATTTCTTTGATGATCTACTGCTTTTTTTTGGTTTTCGTTTCCAACCCACGGGATATGAAACAAAATATATAAAAGAGCGAGATGTGTGACTGTGCTGCGTATTAAGGATCTTCTTCAGTTGCAGGGATAGACAGATTGCAACACCCCCATGAAAACCTGCTTATTATGAGCCGGAGTGAGAGGCAGGCTTCAGTACAGATAAAAAGGGCTGGTCATTAAAGCACTCACGCAGCCTTGATTAGGATAATTAGCTTTAAAGTAACCCATTACCTGCTCCTGAAATAAATCCTAAAATGAGAGCAAAATCTGATTTGGTAACCAAGGAGGTCTGTGTCTCCGGCTTTAATTTTTCTTTCACATGAGCCCAACCTTTCCATAATTTCATAATGACCCGGGCAAGATTTTGTCAGACTAAAAAAAAAAGGCAAAAAAAAAAAATCCAGAAGGATGCAGTGAGGGCTTTTTGTTGCTATTCTGAATTACAGTTAGCCTCAGGTTGGTCAAGCCTGCAACCATGATTTTTGTCTTTGGATCCCTGTAATTGCAGCCAAGACTCAGCCAGGAGGTCCAGCTTCAGTCTTTCCAATCATAAAGCTCTAAGTGCCTCTTAGTGGCCTATTTGGTTTATTAAAACGTTAAATCTGAGCCACCGTCACTTCCCATCTCAAACACTCTATCTTTAGCTCTTGCTTTCCACTCTTCCTTGCTTCCTCAGGCACATCAACCTGCAATTATTTTCCTCGGGCTGCAGGGCCTGCGACCAAATGAAGACAAGACAGTGCAGAAACAGAAAAAAATCCAAACAAGGCGTAAAGCAAAGCACAGATAAGAAAACATATATTATATATATATTACTGCCAAAAACAAATGACAAAATAATGACTCGGCTCTTAGATGAGGAGGCTACTAAGATGCTAGTTTCTTTTTATATGTTGTCACGTGGATGTGGCGCTCGCAGTCACAAGGCTGTGAATTATTGTGTAGTGTTTGCTGAGAGGGGTCAGAAAAGGGATAAACTATGAACTGGCAGGAGGGTGTTGGGGTGACGTCTCTGATCTGTGGCAGCTCCAATTTCTAATTTTAAAAGGATCTAAAGTTAGCTTCTTGATACCAGATAGCAGAGGGTACTTTCAGATGGCTTGCAGAGTCCATGCCTGTATGGGTATTTGGCCACAATGATGTGCCAAAAGTAAAGCTATATTTCACCATGACTTGTATCTAGGCTCAGGCTTTGGTGGGTAGCAGAGAGTTGTTTGGGCAGAGATAGTTTTAATGTTTGGGCTGAACAGTTTATATTGCAAAGAGAGCTAGCCTTACGAGCTTACTAAGACCACACGGGTGTATATGCCAGCCAATAAGAAAGTCCAGCAAATAATTTGAACCAGGTTTGGGGTCATTTCATCTCTAAAAATCCCTGCATTCGCACATACAAGAGCTGGTAATTTAGCAATCAAATGCAATCTAAAACTTTAGATCCTTTTAAAATTAGAAACTGGAGCTGCCACAGATCAGAGACGTCACCCCAACACCCTCTTGACACTTCATAGTTTATCTCTTTTCTGACCCCTCTCAGCAAATACTACACAATAATTCACAGCCTTGTGACTGCGAGCACCACATCCACATGACAACATATAAAAGAAATGTTGATTTTTATACCAGCGTCTTAGTAGCCTCCTCATCTAAAACCCGAGTCATTATTTTGTCATTCATTCATTTGTTTTTGGCATTGAAAAATATATAATATATGTTTTCTTACACCTTGTTTGGATTTTTTTCTGTTTCTGCACTGTCTTGTCTTCATTTGGTCCTCAGGCCCGAGGAAAGTAATTGCAGGTTGATGTGCCTGAGTGTCAGGTTTGGGCTGTGGCAAGCCAGGCAGAGGACCCCAATGCATGGAGGATAGCGACAACTTAAATCTTTAATTCAAAAAGCCTGGCAGCAAATCGTGGACGTAGCATGAAGCACACAGCGGGGGGAAAACCAACGACGCGACAAGGACCGGGGGGAACACAGGCACTAAATACACAAAGGCATGATGAGGGAATGGGCCACAGGAGGAGAGCAAGGCTGAACATAATTACACTAACGAGACATGGGGAAGCAAAACTAAACACAAAGCACAACACAAGACTCAAAATAAAACAGGAAGTGACTAAACTTAACACACGCAAACTTAACACAGCGGGACCCAAACCAGACCATAACAGAAATCTAAAAAGACCACACAGGGAACACTGGCACACAAACACAAAGCATGAGACAATGGACTAAGACATGAGAACAAAACATACATAGGAACAATAACAGCACAGGAAGACACCAAAGGAAACACACTCGAACACACATCATAGAAGGACAACGTGAGGGAAACAGGAACTCACTCAGAAACTAAACAGGAAACAAAAGGCAAACTAAAATCCGAATACATCACTACAACCACGACCAGAAACAAAACGAAAACCAGAACTTCACAAAAGAAACTCAAAACACTGGGCCGACGGCCCAGGATCACGACACTAAGGAAGAGTGGAAAGCAGGAGCTAAAGAGAGTGTTTGAGACAGGTTTTTCCTAGTCGCACGGAGTCATTAAGGTGCTGCTACCCTGAATTTTAAATGACATGAAGACTGTTACTGCAAATATCTGCCTTGGTCGAGACGCTCTTGCAAAAGAGATTTTTAATTTCAATAGTTCTATTATTCTGGTTAAATCAAATAAACTGTTATAAACACACTGTTAGCAAGAAAAGGCTGCCTTCCAATTACAACCGAGTAGCCATTTAACAACACATATCTGATTCCCTTCAACCTAAAGGCACAGAGCTTTCTATTGCAACTTGGACTGTTTGTGTAATACTGGCCAATACACTGTTTAGAACTGGCCTAAAAACATAGTGTCCAAATCAGGGCAGAAAAATGCATTCAAGTTTAGAAAAACAAGAGATGAAAATTTAAAAAAAGACAATAAAAATGCCTGAAGAAAGGACAACAAATGGTGAGACTGTCCGAGCTTTCAGCTGAGGTGCAGAGAGCATTTGTTCAGAATCTCAGAAAATACAAATCATAAACACAGTTAATGTGAAAAGCAGAGGCCGATGGGGGACAAGCTTTGTCATCTTCAGAGTTAATTAAAGCCACTGAAGGAGAATTAAGTCACGTCTGGAGTGAAGCGGCAGAATGTTAATGTTCGGTGGGGAAAACAATGGTTACACCACACCCGTCCCAAAAGTGCACCCCCCCCCCCCCCCCCCTGTCATCAGAAGGTGTCTGAAAACACTGAGGATGGATTCTTATCACACCGTTTCAGTAGCGCTCTCCATACAGCTCATCTCCCCTCGTAATTACATGTTTTTGCTTTACGACTGCCTTTTGCCATACGCAGCACGAGCGTGCCCAAAAACAGCCTGTGAATCTAAGTAGCTGTTTACAATAAACCTCACAGCAGCTAGATTTAGATAGGGAGGCATTAATTCTGACACACCAAAATGGAAAAAAGTAATCCAATTGAAATAAAAAAAGGAGCCATGCCTCACCGCGGTCACCGCCACTTTCATGGTGAGATGCAATGGCATATCTGCAGATTAGACAGTTGTTAAACGTCGACTCCACTCCCACACTACTCTGTCATTTCATTCAGAGTTTACCGAAGGTGCCCATGGCTCGCTGAATTCTCATCTGCGGCTGGCGGTGTAAATGATACGGTGAAAGAGGAGGAAAGGCTTTTCCAAAACCAGACATATATTACAAAACAGCCGCTCATTCAGGACTCTTACACACAGACGCGTAAGGCTGGAGTAGATCAGGAAGTTAATACAAGCCTGAAGTCATCTGACCTTTGTTTCAGCGGTCAGAGTTGAAGTGGTTTCATCCACAGTCATGGAAATGATCAGCTATCTCACATCTTCTAGATCCAGCTGTTATCAGACTGTCTGTGAGATATGACCCAAGACTTACGTTTAGATATCATTTATTCAATTTGTTATTTCATCAGTTTGATTTGGTTTGTTTCACTTTTTTCTGCCTAAAAAAGGGCAACAAGAATAATCCACTACTCTTAAAATCAAAAATATTATAATTCTCTGATCTAGTTTATTCTAAACTGTGCTGTAAAAGAGGTGCGGATACAATTTGAGGGGTGAGTTCAATTTCAAACATTGCAGTGTTTGTACGACACTGAAAACATTTTGCGTCTCTGAATGTGGAGTGAAGCTGCGGAACTTTGAACTGAAGCTGTCCAATCATGAGCCAGTTTAAAAAAAAAAAACAAAAATATGTTTTTTGCACAGCATGGGGAGCAAGAAGGGCTCCGACTGGGCGTTCTCACCCACTATTTACACACTATGTCTGCGTGTATGTGTATGGATATGTGTGTGTGTATGTACATAGTATACATAAATAAATACATGTATCTCTTGTCCCTTGCTTAAAAGGATTTCTTCAGATTCTTTCAATCTTTTATATCATCTATTGTAGATGATAAAATTCCATAAATCTCCCCAAATCTATTCCTATTAAAACTGTTTATCCAAACAGTGTTTCGCCGCCATCTTTACGTCTCAGGGACTCCGTTTCTCAGGGATCTTCTTTTTTACTCAGTCAAGTGTGGATTTTTATTAGTTCTGTTTAATTTTGGGGTTTTTTCAGATAACTTTTCCAGCCTGGTGTTGCCCCCGTCACAACTTTTTAAAAATGCGCTGCAGGCATCAAATTGAAAATGAGCGTGTATTTTTCTGCAAACCCTTTGATATGTTGTTGTTTTACTGCTGCTTTTGTATTTTTGATTAAATATAGGCCTTAATTTATTAGCAAATGACTGCATTATGTTTGACTTTACATTTTGGGAAACAGTGTAAACCTCCATTTAAAAAGTCTTCCTCACACTCTCACAGTAACTTCACTCCAGCTGTCCTCCTGGCTGGCATAGCAGCGCTGAGCCTGAACTGCGGGCCAGGGGCTTGTCACAGGATGAAGCAGGTGAGCATCTTAGAAAAAAAAAACCTCACTTCTGCCTCCTGGTGTCTTGAAGCTGCACTGTGGCTCTCTGCCTCAAAAACCACAGGCTGGTTTGCAGAAATCACACAGACAATATACAGACATAAACCTGCCAGCATCATGACAGGTTTTCACTCTGTGAAATATAAACATGAGCACAAATGAAAGGTCAGACTGCTGAGCTTGGAAATCCATTCAAATGAGTATACACTACCTGCTGACAATTACACACGAGAAAGAAAAAGTTTCCAGCACCCATCAAAAGATGGGTGCAAATTCACTTTTAGCCCAGTGTGACTGAAAATAACTGTCTGGTCCATATAGAGCACCACAGCCTGACCAGCACAGAGTCTTCAGACTGGAGGAAAATATTGTCAGACACGCAGTCTTTACTTTTCCAGAAAAACATCCTGTCGCAGCCCACTTAGTCAATAACTTGATGCTTTTAGACTTTAAGAAAACACCGATGTTTGTGCAATTAAGAATGCTAAAGAAGGACACTAAAGCAGAAATCTGTCATAAAAGTGCCGTTTGCCAGTCAAAAGAGCCGCCAAAGGTGTAATGTTCAACATCTACACAGATTTAACTTCAGATCAGCCCCACTGGGGCAAATCAGCACACTAACTATGAAAATGTCACCCACAGGGAGTCTTCCAGCCCCTCAGTGCTGCTGCTGCTCCACACAGGCAGAGAGAACCAGATGGAGAGTGGAGGCAGAGAGGGGAGGAGAGAGAGAACATCACCCTGGAGTGACAAGTGACATGGCACCATCATTAAATATGACATCAGAACAAGGGAGGACCTTCCAACAGGCAGATCCTCCACGCTGCTAAAGACCAGTATAAATACCTTGAGCCCAGTGCCCTGGGAAGCAGCAGCCGCCGCTCAGACAGTCGAGAAAGACTCCACAGCTAAGGATATACGAGCACCGCGCCGGGACAGCAGCATCTCAACTCCCCCACTGTTTCTCCAGAGGCCTAAACCCTCCCGGTAAGGTGGCTTTTGTCTGATTTCAGGGGGATTGCATCAGGGGATTCCCAGCTGCAGCCTGGCTCTGACTGAGAGGTGGGTCAGCGGTAAAGTGCTGACTGTAATGAGCCATGTGCTGCAGCTGGGTTTATACCAGGAGAGAGATTGCACCTGAGAGTGTAGAGTCAAAAACATACTATATTTCTTCTTTCATGGTGTGATTTAAAAAGGCTGCATTGGACAATCCAGTTTGGAAGTCAGCCGTCTCCACCTTGCACTGGTTATATGTAAAGATGCTTCTTCTCATAAAGTGATTTTCTTTTTTGTCTTCACAGGTTTAGAGTCACAAGATGGACCTTAGGGTAACAAGCCTTCTCCTCGTCCTCCTAGCATTAGCTGAGGCAACCCCTGAGAGGTATTATCATGTCCCAAAAGTGAGCAAGACTCCCTACCCTGTCAAGAGTCATGGTGAGCCATATATGTGTTTTATTTTCATAGAAATCACAATAGTCACAGTTCACATAAGGCTGGAAGGTGTGGGGGTGTCATAACAGAAAACGTGCCTCAGTGCAAAAAGTGCATCTATTTATTTTAGCATAATAATGCATTCCTGCCAATAACCCGATGGTCATTTCAAATGACTGCGAGCTGGAATGCAGAACTCCTTTAAAACTGCATCAGCTTTACAATCCATCACGTTTTTGTTGAGCAGTTAAAACCAATCTAGACTAATGAAACTGCTAAAAAGCACCAGCTGATACTTCAGTACTACCATCTAACATTTTAATGTCCATCAGGTCAGTGAAGACCAGGTTAGGGGTCACGGTTATGGTTAGGTTTGGTTTTAGCCACATATCATACAGACCAGTTCTCAGAAACTGCAGGATCTTATCTTTCACGTACTCACTTTGACAGTACAGTTTGCAGTACTACTGCATGTTCCACATGGGTGAAAATTCTATAAAAAAAGGGGCTGACCATTACACCCAACCCTACAAAGGCTGATGTGAACTGGTGGGCATTCAGCTATAAAGGTCTAAAACACCAGCCAAAATAATAGAATAGAATAGAATTGCCTTCAGTTTTATTTCACCTCATAATATCCACCTGGTTGCTTGCAAACCATTCAGGGTTAGGATTGGCTTGTGTTCTAATCAAGTATAGGCTCAAAAACTGTGAGGTGTTGCCCTTTAAATCAAGTCTTTTACAGCGATTCTGGACTCATAGTCCTTCTGTTATAAGATTTCCATTCAGTGATGCCAGATAGGTGAAAATTCCACATAAGGGGCGGAGTTGTGACCCTAACCCTAACTCTATCCCGACCGTAAACAGGTCGCCGGCAACCTGGTGAACATTAAGAGGTTTAAAAGGGAAACTCAAAGCAAGTATTTCAGGTCACCACACCACGACATAACTGCCAGCTGAGCTGTCGTATCAAGACCACTGATCTGCTAACCTGTGTGAACCCTGCAAACACAGCAGCCTTTTACATGACTTAAAGACAGTCTTTCAACTAGCTCCAAGTCATTATCCTCATCATCGCTACTAATTGCACGTATCTTGGCCTCCTGCTGCCTCGTGTACATATGGAAAGTGCCACCCTCCATCATTAAGTGTTATCAAGCGGGTCCACTGAACTGCTGTGTATCGCTGTATATAACTGAAAGGTGGGGCAAAGCTGTAAACAAGCACTTGTGCTCTGGATAAATTAAGTTTACACAGGAAAGCTGTGTATACTGCGTGTGTCATAAAAAGCAAAGCAGAGGTTATCACGTAACGGCCAAGATGACGCCCAGAACTAAATTTTATACCCCAACTAAACAAAGAGTCAAATGTTGCGAAGCTGAAGACGTATTTCTGCTGTTTTGCTCTGATGTGGTGCGCCTGTGAGCCTTGATGTAAATATAGAATTCAAAGTCAACAATGCCGGCTCAAAATTTGACAAATCTCCAAAACAGATGCCGTGACCACGTTGCAGGCACGCCCTCACAAACTGCACTGTGGTATTAAAATCACACCACACAATTACAAGGGGGTGAAAAAAACTATACAGGCTGTGGAGAAACGCTCTCACAAGTTCAAACAGTAAATCCCACAAACAAACCACAGTAAATTTAATGGAGCTTCACTCAGCTGAGAGATTGGAACCACTTTTTCTAATATAAAAGACAGAATCAAGATCGAGACTGAGAGGCTATTTACTGAAGCAGCCAAACCGAGCATGGATAATGGCACTACACTGAGCCTAGCGGTGTTTGGTGTGTACAGGAAACATACAGTTCAGATCATAGGTCAGCTACCAAGGCCAGTATCATCACCTTCATTTTGTGGTGTTCTTGGCTGCCAGAAAGTCCCACTTCTGGCACAAACATCCCCTCTGGGGTTTCAAGCACAGCCCTTATGTGTCTAGAAAATGATAGCCTTCTCAGAGAATTTTTTTCTCAACACACCATCTCAAAAGAGAAGCCAGCTCCACTTGATTTGTCTCTCTGACAGGTCAGACTCCTCTTTTGACAGTGGTGCATCCACAGTTATGATGAAGAGCTACAGCATTTGTCATGTTTATGGAGTCTTACTTACTAAAGCTCAGAAAAATCAGTGTTTGCTTTTTAATGCAAAAATTAAAATAATAATTATACTATTTATAATGATAGACTTTATAAATAGACATTATCTTGAAACCTAACTGTCTTATTTACTTATTAACTTTAAGATAACTTAAGTACTTACCAAACTGAAATACATTATATTTTAATTTGTGAGTCATCACTAAATATTCAAATAAATGAGCAATAAATATAACCTCTACAAGGTCATCAGCAAAACAATTAGGGGTTGGGGTGAGAGTTGATTTGCCAAATGCTGAACAGGCATAGTTTCAAAAACTGGAAAATATTACCTTTCAAATCAAGTCTTCTATATGAATTACACTTTTACATGATTTCCATTTGGGTATCCCAAAAAATGCAAAAATTCCATAAATAAGGATAGAAACGAACCTAACATCCAGCAGTTTGCTAGCAATATAAGCGGTCAAGAGATAAAGCCACTGGTCTGCGAGTTATAGGTGTTATAATGAAGTATTTTCAAGTACAACAAGCCAACTTTGTGCATGATACTCCCAATGCTGTCAAACAGGAGTAAAGCTATAAATGTTCTGTATAGTTCTTTTTGATTGGAAAAGAGCAACTGTGCTTAACTACACCTATATTATTGTGGCAAATTTGGCGAACACTCATCTGACCTTGCCCATAAATTGTACTTTATGTGGCAGGAAGTGCATTAAGGTGATGTTGATTTAACAGCACATTTGCTGGCATGGGCAGTACAGGAAATTGAAGGGTGCAGTATAGTGCGGGCATATACAGCTGCAGAGCACAGGAGAGGTTACACTGGCTCTTATGCCAGCAAACATAAGCTGGATGAGAACATCACCACAGATCAGTGGTGCTGTGAAGATGATGCTGTGAAAAGTAGGGAGTGCTTCATCTACAACCCACCCCACAATCATAGGGAGCAGTAATTCAAGTCAGATTGTGAACTTATGGAGCAGAATACCACTAGCCTGGGGTTTTCAAGGCCCAAAGGGGCACTACAATGAATGGGTACAAGATGCTCTAATATGAGGCCACTTCCTTAACATATAAACTCAGTTTCAGTTAATCAATTCATTGAGCATAACAAAGATGCTGCATTTTTACACTACAGGTGTAACATTCAGTTACACCTGTAGTGTAGTGTAACATGTAGTGTAACTGAATACATTTTGACATTTGTATTATATGAACCAACTTATTATATTACATGTTTTTTTGTAATCCCTAGCTGTTGAAGGCCAGCCAGGACCTCAAGGTCCTCCAGGTGAGCCAGGACCAATGGGACCACCTGGACCTCCTGGAAAGAGTGGAATGGGACACACTGGACCACAAGGCCCACCTGGACCTCCTGGCCCTCCTGGCTACTCTCAAGCAGGTAAACCTGGTGTCCCAGGTAGCCCTGGAAAACCAGGTGGCCCTGGAAAGCCTGGTTCCGTGGGTGCACCTGGTGCAACTGGAGCAATGGGTCCCAGAGGTGCACCCGGTACCCCTGGAATTCCTGGACCTGCTGGACTTTCTTCTGTCGGAAAACCTGGACCAGGTGGGATCCCTGGAGCAGTGGGCCCAAGAGGAGAGCCTGGTTTGAAGGGACATCCTGGAGTTCCTGGTATTCCTGGAGCCAAAGGAGAGAGAGGCATTGGAATTCCTGGTGTTCAAGGACCATCAGGACCTATTGGACCAATGGGCCCATCTGGAATGCCTGGCAAACCTGGAATTGGTCAACCTGGTGCCACTGGCTTTCCTGGAGAACCCGGCAAGTCTGGCATACCTGGAAGAGATGGTTCACCTGGGCCAACGGGTGCGCAAGGGCCAAAGGGTCACACTGGGCCTCCAGGCGTAGGAGCACCAGGAAAAGCAGGCCAGAATGGTACCCCCGGCATGCCTGGACCAATAGGACCCAAGGGTCCACAGGGTCCCGCTGGTCAGCCAGGCTCACCTGGCATGCCAGGTGTTGGCAAAACAGGTGAACCTGGAATACCAGGTAGCACAGGAGCCCCCGGTAGTCCAGGAACTACTGGTCAAAAAGGAGAACCAGGCCCAACTGGATTTACCGGTCAGCCAGGTGGTCCCGGTCCCATAGGTCCAGCCGGCCCACAGGGTGCAAGAGGATTCCAGGGTGAGTCAGGCCCAGTGGGGCCCAAAGGGGATATCGGTATGGTAGGTGCACCAGGCCCAAGAGGAACCAAAGGCGAACAGGGAGCTCAAGGTTTTACTGGAAAACCAGGTACCCCTGGGGCAGTAGGTCCTCCAGGAATCCCAGGTCATAATGGTGCACAGGGTCCAAAGGGTTCACAAGGCCATGGAGGTCCCCCAGGAATCCCAGGTGCAAATGGTGCCCAAGGGCCAAAGGGACACACAGGCCCCGGTGGAGCTCCAGGTAAAAGCGGTGAGACTGGAGAACCAGGACCAATGGGACCAGTTGGACCTCCTGGTCCTGCAGGTCCTGCTGGACTCAAAGGCCATCCAGGTCATCCAGGTCTACCCGGTCCAGCTGGCCTGACAGCTAAGGGAGTTCCTGGTCCCCATGGTCCCCCTGGAATTCCAGGTTCCAGAGGTCATGATGGTCTCCCAGGCCCTGCTGGTCCACCTGGACCACCTGGTCCACCAGGAGAGGTGATCTACCACCATGAGAAGAGCATGCCAATCAAATCCCATGAGGTTGTGATGCCCCATGAGATGATTAAGGCTCCTATGTCTGCTTTTAGTGCTGTGCTAACCACGGCCTACCCGCCAGCTGGAAGCCCTATTCAGTTCAACCAAATTCTGTACAATGGGGAGAACCATTATGACGTTCACACTGGTGTGTTTACTTGCCAGATCCCAGGCCTCTACTATTTCAGCTATCACATTCATGTCAATGGCGCTAATGCATTGGTGGCCCTCTACAGAAATGATGAGCCAGTTCTTTTCATCTATGATGAGTACAATAAGGGTTTCCTGGATCAGATGGCAGGCAGCGCTGTTCTCCAGCTGCATCCAGGTGACAGAGTCTATGTTCAGGTTCCTGATGAGGAGAGTAATGGTATATTTGCCGCAGATAATGTTCACTGCGGTTTCTCTGGGTTCTTGATTGCCTCAACGTGATTTCACAAATCCAAATACACCTCAAAACCTTACAAAACATTTAAATACTCAGAGAAAAAGATCAGTTTACAAAGTTCATAATTTGGATTGCAGATTAAAGAAAAAACATGGTTACAAGTTTTAAAAGTTTAACTGCCTCATTCAACAGTTCAAATGTCTTCAATTTGCTAAGAAGTTGTTAAACTGACAGTTTATTGGTGACTAAAAGTGATCCCTTTGCCCAGTTTACCTTGTGTGCCTTTGCAATTTTAAGATACATGAAACATAACAACATAAGATACATGATACTTCGAGTGGTGCTCTACAACTGCCTGTAACATTTACAGCATGTCTTTTACTTGTGTTTGTTTTTATTAATGTCTGTTGTTTAAGAACTTTCCTGTAATATACATACAAAAAAAACATGCAAAAGTGTACTATATGTTATTAGAGATCAGCACATTCTCACAAGCACTGTGACCAGGAAAGGAACGTAAGACAAAAAATTCGAACCATTTTTTCCTAAACAACTATGTCTCCTTGGATGTGTTAAGTTATGTACCACTCAATGAGCAAAACATGGAATAAAAGTTCTTCTTTGAAAACGAGAAATTACCTATGTGTGTTAATTTGTGTTGTTCTCATAAGAAAACTAAAATGTGTGCAGGTTTGTAATAAAATTCTTACCTTTGAATGCAGATGTGTTGTAATTGTGGTCAATGGCAGCAACCATGTCTTTCCAAAAGTCAGAATTCACCTCATTTCCTCGCTGTTTGAAAAGCATACATTAAGATATGTATCAGTATGTGTTTTCTTTGTGGAAATGTGAACCAATACCACAAAGCCCACAATAGCAAAACAAAAATCACCTTGCGCAACATGTCCACAACTCGTCCACAGAGAAGAGCACCAGGCAGATCAAAGTAGTTATCATAGAAGTAGTATTTTGCTGAAAAGATCAAAAGAAAATATCAGCAAACAACAAGCACTGTGCAAACCTCCACCAAGGCGGCTCACTCACTGGGCAGTATTTACCTTTAAGGGAACAGTATTGTATTTTGTATACAACACCAGTCAAAAGTGTCCAAACGTTTGACTGGTACTGTATATTCAATTTGTTTTCTTTCTTTTAAATGTACTTTCAGAAGTTTGTAGTGCAGTAAAAATCAGATAAGGGCAGCAGGACAGATGTTTTCTTCAATTCCATAAACATTGTGTAGGAGTAGGTAATGACAGTAGGTGTTGATTTATAAAGAACTGGACTTGAATAACTTGAGCTTTAACTAATTAACTAACTAGGCAGCTCGTTTTCTTTCTTTGACAATACTTTCTTTAAAGATAAGACACATTTTGGAGTCAACCCGAAAGAAAGGCAGATGTGAAATGTAAAAGTGAGGTCAGAGATCAATGTGACAACATCTGGATGCAAACTACAAAGTTATATTTAGAATAACCATCTACCAGCATCCTTCCACACACAGTTTTAAAGATAAAAGAAATCACAATTCATTCAAACAGACAGTGTGCACACACACATGCAACCTCTACCAGAATCATAGCCTCCATGGCAGAGGTAATAAATTAAGGGTGAAAAAATAAAAATCCAAGAAAATGCACATTAGCTTCTTAACTGCTTAACATCCATCAAGTTGCTGGCAAACCAATTAGGGACAGGGTTAGAGTTGAATTTAGCCACATGCTAAATAAGCACAGCCAAAGGTTTCTCACATGCATTTTGGCCTTTGGCTATTCTGCTGTAAGATAATTATTCAGTAGGGTATGTAAAATAGGTGAAAATTCCATATTAAAGAGTAGACATCAGTAACCCACATCTAACCCTAACTCTAAACAGTAGCATGGTAGATGTTAAGCGGCTAAGAGCTAACGGCTTACAGTTACTGACTAATACAGATGGATGTAAACATCATACGAGATCTTGTGAAGGAGGTATTGAGGCTGTTAAAGTGCTTCCACTCTCTTTTGGGGCCATAATGTTTGATGATTTCTTCTGTGCTGAGGTCACTGGTCCCATGTGTCGCTCTAATCAAACAGCAGAAAAAAGCACGATGAAGCTATCATCTCACATTCAAGTTGTGCGAACACTGAAACTTTGATGCAGCAGGAGCGTACCTTAAGACAGTTCCATCCTCAGCTAGCTTTACAAGGTTTCCGTCCTCCAGATCCACCACTAGCCCTTTAAAACTGCACACAAAAGTCTCCGGTGTAAAAACAGTATCCACAGTTACCCACCACACTACTACTACTACAGAGAACCGAATCACACATACAAAATCGTACATTTGTTTGCCATCCGTTGAGCCTATCAGTTGTCACTTTCACTGAGCATATATTGTAAGGTAAAGACCATAGAATATTAAAAAGAAACCCCAACAATCACACAGCCCCCTATGAGCAAGCATGTGGCGACAGTGGGACAGAAAAACTCCCATTTAACAGGAGAGCAGAACCAGGTTCAGGGAGGGGCAGCCATCTACCACGGCCGGGTGGGAGTGAGGGGAAAGAGAAGAGAGCAGAGAAAGACAGGACAAAAGGCAAAGTACAGGAGAGAGAGGCAGAGTTTAATAATTGTTAAATACAGTAGTGGTGTATAAACACACAGCAAGTGAAAAGAGGTGAGCGAAGAAGAAACACTCAGTGCCTCCTGGGCGGGGGGGGGGGGGGGG
>JAVDPK010001860.1:162954-178211 GCA_034780415.1 Cichlasoma orientale
CTCCCAGTTTGGATTCGGGAGACAGACACCCTCTCTATTTTTAAGATTAGGCTTAAAACTTTCCTTTATGATAAAGCAGTATTTCTTTTCGTTCACTTCTTTTTACTCTGTTTACACACCACTCTGCATTCAATCGTTAGTTATTACTAATCTCTGTCTCTCTTCCACAGCATGTTTTTTGTTCTGTCTTGCTCCCCTCAGCTCTACCAGTTGTGGCAGATGACTGCCCCTCCCTGAGCCTGGTTCTTCCTGTTAAAAGGGAGTTTTTCCTTCCCACTGTCGCCAAGTGCTTTCTCATAGGGGTCGCTTTGCCTGTTGGGTTTTCTATGTATTTATTGAATGATCTTTACCTCACAATATAAAATGCCTTGACACGACTGTTCTGTTGTGATTTGGTGCTATATAAATAAAATTTAAGTGAATTATCTTCAATATCAACACTGTTATAATTTTTCAGGTGACAACAATGAGGCTGATAAATCTTTGATTTATAGCTGTCTGAAATTAACGCTATTAGTATTTGGACTATTCCTTCAAGCTGGTGCTCTTAGAGGGTCAGCCTTATTACTACCTCTCTAATAACAGCTTACATAGGAAACAAGTTTATGTGTGGATGTGTCTCACTCTGTGTGTACACAAATATATCAGGAGGGGGTGCTAAAAGATCTTTTTTTACACTGTGCATCCAGTCAGGACCAGAATGATCAAATGATGTTGTTAAAGTTACATTTGCAATTGTTGTTTTTTTACTCAGTGTGCATAAAGCACAGACTTTGTGGGCAGTTTCATTTTTCTTAACATTTATTAATTTTAAAGTAGTGACCTGATTTTGCTACAACAATCATGCCATAAATATGTGTTCTTAAAAATTCACATTTTTTTCCCTTTTCTGCCTTTGACAAAGCTCTGCACAAAATGTTACATTATATAAATTAACATTAAACTGCTCTGGTCCTTTCCTTTGCTTAGTGACATACTTTTGAAATGCCTGTTTAAAAACCTTCATACATAATTATTGTTTGATTGTCATCAAAGAGTGGGCGTTGGCCACAGTCAGCCAGTCAGCTGGTCAGAGAATAGTCGCTGCAGAGTCGGCATAAGGCGCCGGCTGACCGTGGCAGCATTAGCCAGTCGACGGCTGACCATCTGAGAATAGGAGCTTACCACTGCAGCATGCCACAACTCCGGAAGCGGCATACAGTACCATAGACCACTTTTGGATCTCAGCACTACTGGAATTTTCTTTTACCCAGGCAGTTTACAGCTATGAGCTGGACCAGGTGGAGGCCGCACATCACACAATGTAGGTCGGAATTCCCCAGACATGATTTTAAACTAATCTTGTTTTAATAAATTAAATAAACTAATGCAAAATTGTCTGTTATTATTTGAATGTCAGAGAGAGCCAGCTTATTTATAAGGTTAAATATAATTTAATCAACATCATTACACTATTTATCCAGGCTATCGATAAAGAACTAAAATATTTTGAAGTATCAGTAATCTTCTGTACCACTGTTGATTTTTAGTAGTGATGTCCATGGTGTTTCAGTATTAATCAAGGATGGAAAAATGATCAAGAATCAATGTCATAATTCAATGTTGATTAAACTAAATTAAAGTTGACAGACAGTTGTGTTTTCAAGATGGTTTCATCAGTAACAGAGGGTGCAAAAGTGATTAAGAAAAAACATTGTTGATTCAATTAAATACAAGTTGGTAGTACACTGTAACATTGTTGGCCAAGGTGATTAGTAAGAGAAAACTTAACTATTAGGATTATAAATCAGAGGGCTTATTAATTGGAAAATAATTATAATTGGAAAATAATTGGAGAATTAATTTATATGGAAATAGAACTAGCACTAGCTAGTTCTATTTCCATATAAATATTGATGGTAACTGATCTCAGAACAGTGAAAGCAGAACCAGTGGCAGTTTGTCTAGCATGCTTGTCTAGTACTTTTGTGTCCTATCGGTTGATAAGATGAGAGGTCTTTGACAAGAGGGTTATCTACAATGTTGCTGGCCATTGTTAAGGGGACACAGGCATGCCCATGAAATCGACCTGCACTACAGATTCCAGTGGAATAGAGTCAAGAAGAGTTCAGCCTGCTTCCAGAGACAATAGCCAACTGTGGCCACATGATGGCAGTAATTTAAAGGATGGATGCAAATGGTCCAGAAGCTTTATGACAGAATGGATTCTGAGTTGGAGGGAGAGAGATTGCTTTCAATTTGGTAAGTTTTAATTTGTGTCAATTTTAAGATTTCACTAGACAAGCACTGCTTGCCTGGCTTGTCCTGACAGAACACCACTGCTTCAGCAGCATTCGGAGAGAGGCTGGAGAACTGGACCATGTTCTGTACCTTCACTGCTGTACAGATTTGCCGCTATAAGTTGGTTGGTGCCTGTCATGGTACTAACTCCAGAACCAGATGGTGGAAATTAGAGATGAAGGGAGCCATCAAGCTGAAGGAGTCCTACTGACATTGGTTAATTTGTGGACTTAAGAAACTTCAGCTTGGTCATTTTGGAGGGAAGCTACTCCTCCACATCAAAATTAACCAGTTGAGGTGTATTGAGCATCTGATGAAGATGCTTCCCAGGCACCTCCTAGGTAAGGTGTTCCAGGCATGTCCTACCAGGAGGAGGCCCCCGGGCAGACCCAAAACACGTTGGAGAGATTACATCTATCAGCTGGCTTGGGAACATCTTTGCTGTCCTGCTGGATGAGCTGGACGAGGTGGTCAGGAAGGATGAGGTCTGGGCATCTCCAATTAGACTCCTGTCCCCACACCCTGGACCCAGGTAAGTGACAGAAAGGGTGGATCGATTTGCAAATGGGTTCAATATAGCAAAATGTCTTGAGCCACATTGACCACATTCATATTAATATAAACACAACTAGTCAGTCAGTACATTTTATCTCTACTTCTCAATCATTTTGGGGAACTCTAGATAAATATGATCACATCATGGCTGTTACACCTTTGCCGCCGCATCTTGCACCACCATGTTTGTTGCTGCAACCATTTTCTATAAATGGTGAATTCCTCCACAGGTGAAATATGTTAAGCATCTACCTAGCTTTATGAACATAAAATTTCACTTATTTTCTCCCTTTGAATTGCATGAATCTGCTGAGATTTGCAGTGCAATACTCATTGGTTCTACAGGTTTGTAATACTTGGTGAAAAGTGGCTCGTGCGGTTGGTCTTATTATGCTACAAGGCTAACCTCTTCAGGTAATTTCAGCTCCTAGATTAATAATCAAGTTATTTAGGAAGCCCGAGTACAAAACACCAGAGTCTAGATGCATCTTAATTCAACAGAGAGGCTGATTGTTCACAAACCTTTTAAAACATTTCACAGTGGTAAACTCTTTGCATAATTAGGATAATAAAAAAGTAACAGTGTAAAATAATCCATCTTCCTTTTAGTGTCTGAGAAACACATAAGACCCAAGATCCACCTGTCTTTTTCCATTAAAAAGTGTATTTTTCCCCATTTACCATAATGCTTCGCAATAACAAGAATGTATTTTAATGCAATCCTGTAAAACCACAGCAGATTTGCCTGTGGTCATAAATTACGAGCTGACAACGGGTGATTGCCTCTCAAAGGGAAAACAAGTGGATGAGACAGGTTTAGTGAGAATTATTCAAATGAATTGCTCGTGTTTGCATAGAGAAAAGGGGATTTTGAAAAGATGAGCAGCCTCGAATGGGATGGGTAATTCCTTTTGCAACCAACATATTTATGAGTTTATGAGTTAATTCCCTTATTCACAGAGACATGTCAAGACTCCGGATGTGTTCTGAATTCTCTTCCCCGTGTTTGCAGGCATCCACATATGATTGACTGTGACTAAAAATCAGTACATATGGAAAATGAATAGCGTGCTCTGATTCAGACTGCGTGATTTACATGCCGTGGCATTATGAAGCCGGTATATCATGAAAGCTGTGAGAGAATGAAATAGTATGAAGTCGATATTTTCTTTCACTGGGTTTTGGGATCATCAAGCTGATGGATTGCTTTTCTGTTTGCTGGCTTAAATGAGCAGCCATCTCAGTTTGAACTCCCAGTAACCTGTACCCCATTCAGCCCTGTTTAGAGTGCACATGCCTAATATTGTTCCCACAGCAGCAACTGTTCTCCAGAAATTACACTGACACATGGCTGATTTGTTCCATCAGTTATGAAAATAAAAAAATACTTTAAATGCTGCCCGGTACAGCAGCACATTATTGTACCATTTGCAACTCTCAGGGAGGTTGATCGTGGATATAGAAAAATGCAAGAGCCAGTTAAGTTTTTTCTAATAAACTTTTTTCCTTTTTGAATGTTATTTTAAGCTGTACAATGACAAAAACTGTTCACAAAGCACACAAAATGCGCCTGAATTGGTGTACTATTCATATGCAATTCATGAAAACATACTGTAGATACAGATGCAGACCTTATAATCTTTGATCATTTTGCCCTTTCTCCCGCGTGCATCATTGCTTTTATCCCAGTCCAGATGCCCATTTAAGATCAAACTAAAATTGCTCATTTGCTAGGCTACTCTTTGATTCACTGGGCTAGCAGGCCCTGTCCTGTGTTCCTGGTCTTGCCGAAACAAAATGCAACACATGCTTTAATCAATCCTGAACCTTGCAGAGTGGACATAATTATATAAAAAGGTAGTAATGTCTGGTCAGGATCCTGCACCCTGTTTCACAGGCATC
The DNA here is from genome assembly GCA_034780415.1 of Cichlasoma orientale. Lineage (NCBI taxonomy): Eukaryota > Metazoa > Chordata > Actinopteri > Cichliformes > Cichlidae > Cichlasoma > Cichlasoma orientale. The sequence goes on from JAVDPK010001860.1 coordinate 167,692, forward strand.
TAACAGCAACTGCAGTGAGACATTTGTCACTGCTTCCAATCGATGCATGAGGAAGACTTGACAGTTCAGGCCTGGAAGAACCGGGCTCAGGACCCCAGATGCAGGATATTCATCTCTCAGATGTTCCCATACTGCCCCTCTCTCTGGGCCATTAGAGTTTGAGGGATCATTGTGAGTATTGAGGGAGGAGTCTATCCATCATGTCACCCACACAGCAGCATGCTCCAATCCCAGTGGAGCTGGCTTCCTGGATCTCACCTAACTCTGGCCCGCAAATATAATTACACTTTATTTCAGCCTTGCAGCTAAACTGGCCCTAAAGACATCTTCATCTCTCAGCCAGCGCAGCTGAAAAGAATTTGTAATTTAACCCCAGAAGAGTGAATACTGTTTTCTCACCATGGCTGTAACCAGCCCTGAGGTCAGAGGTCTCAACTGCAGTATTTTAATGAGACAGTAAAAATTGGCACGAATCAATGTACTATTGTCATGATAAGTAAGTTATGACACAAAGCAGTGCATGAAGTTGGCAAACATTATAATAACAGTCTGAAAAAAACTGATTAATGGGATGTCACATGATCTGATTCACGTTTTTGAATTGACGGTGCTGTGGACAGAGTGGCTCTTGCTGACAAGGAGAAATGGCATTTAGAGGTTTCTGTCAAAAAATTAAGAAATACGTTGTTTTGGAAGAGGCTCAGTGGGGGGGGGGGGTTAGTGAGGTTTGAAGCAAAAGCATTTGGTTATTATGTACTATGTGGTGACAGCTTACCCACATAGTGGTGTTCAGGGGTAATGATTGATAACGTGATGTGTGACTGTTGTTTTTTTAATTAATTAGCAATTCCTAATTTCATTAGTCATTGTTTAGCAATCAATTTGTCTTTCCAAGTGAATCAAAAGATGTTTGGCTTTTACTGCTTTAGATTGATTCTGTAAAAAAACAATAGTTCTCCAACAGGTTTGCCATCTCTGTACGGTCAGCTCATTCTGCTCACCCCATCTCATGCTCTCTCTGTCTCTCAGTTGTGGGGTGACATTTTACATGGTTTTCTCCTCTCACTCATTCACTCCTTTGCCTTCCTCTGGAGCATGATATATGGCCTGTCAGCAGATTTTGGTACAGCTTAAGGTGGTTTTCACTACAGTGACTACAAGTAGGCTGTCCTCCTCATATCCTGTTGGTTCAGACAGCAATCATTATAGTAGTTTATCCAAAGCGTGGGGGTCAGTCAATGGTATCAGTTCCTTCATCCTCCAGGAACTGCCTGCATACTCTCCACATGAGGCCGGGTATAGTGGTGCACCAGGAGGAACCCAGGACCACTGCACCAGCGTAGGGTCTGACACTGTGTCCAAGGATTTTATCCCGATACCTGATGGCAGTCAGGGTGTCGTTGCCTTGCCTGTAGAGGTTTGTGCATCCCTCCATGGATATGCCTCCCCAGACCATCGCTGACCCACCACCAAACCGGTCATGCTGAACAATGCTACAGGCAGCATAATGTTCTCCACAACTTCTCCAGACCCTTTCACGTCAGTCACATGTGCTCAGGGTGAACCTGCTCTCATCTGTGAAGAGCACAGGGAGGCACTAGTGGACCTGCCAGTTCTGGTATTCTATGGCAAAATGGCAGTCGGGCTCCACGGTGCCGGGCAGTGAGCACAGGGTCCACTAGAGGCCAGTGGCCTGGTTATGGCTCAGGCAGTGCTCTTCCTGTTCCTCCTTGCACAAAGGCGCAGGTACCGGTCCTGCTGACGGGTTAAGAACCTTCTACAGCCCTGTCCAGCTCTCCTAAAGTAGCTGCCTGTCTCCTGGAATCTCCTCCATGCTCTTGAGACTGTGCTGGGAGACACAGCAAACCTTCTGGCAATGACACGTATTGATGTGCCATCCTGGAGGAGTTGGACTACCTGTGTAACATCTGTAGGGTCCAGCTATCATCTCATACTATCAGAAAAGATGTGGAGGGAAAAATGTGAGTGGCCTCCACCTGTGAAACCATTCCTGTTTTGGGGGTGGTCTCATTGTTGCCCCTCTAGTGCACCTGTTGTTAATTTCATTAACACCAAAGCAGCTGAAATTGATTAACACCCCCTCTGCTACTTAACTGACCAGATCAATATCCCAGAGGTTTACTTACTTGATGCTGCACTCTGATTAAAAAGTGTTCCTTTAATCCTTTTTAGTAGCGTATTACTGCTAAACAGCTAGTCTTAGACTAAGTTGTCCAGCTTTTTTTGTGATTATTCATTGTCTTTCTTTTTTCTAGCTGCTGGATTAGGCCTACAGAAGGGCAGCCAATAGCAGTGTGACCTCCCCAGGGGTGGGCCTCCTTTTTCAAATCCCCTTATTGTACAGCACCGTGGGTGTGAAGCTTGGTGTGTGTACCTGTCCCTTCATTTCCTTCTTTTTATGGTCCCTGTCTACTGTTAAGTCTATCCTAGCCCCCCTTTTTAGTTTTTTTTAATTGGCACAGATTTCTAGGACAGCTTTTGGGCCAATAGACAGCCCTACTGTCTATTTTAATTGTGTCCAGGCCTCAAAGTGTTCATTACATTAATTTTGAATCTTGTTAATAAAAAGTTGTATTCATATTTGAAAGAATCTCTATTGCCTTTGTGTATTTTTTAGACGTGTGTAGCCCTTGATTCATTTTGTCAAAGTATTCAACTTTTAGATTTCTTAGGGGGGAAATTCCTCTAGGTGGCGCAGTCGCGACTCGATTAATGAGTCCCCTTGACCGCACTGCCATATTTGATTGTTCCCAAGGCAGTTATGATTGGCTCAGTATCAGGCTCTTCAAATTAATTAAATGCTGGATGTGAATATGTAGAGCAGATTATGCACTGACATGACTTTTGAGTGCAGGGCTTTAATGAAGCACAACGATGTTAGCAGATTTCTGCTGTGGGTTAACTCCAGCTATGATTTTTGGTAGAATGGAAAATATAATAGTATAAAATAAAGAGATGTACAAACAGAGGCAGGTTATTGCATTACAACATTCATCTTTTCCTTTTAGGATACTTTTATTTCCTAATCCAATCACACCTGACACTGGGCTTAAATATATCCTGGTAATAGATAAGAACAAAAAGGCTTTAACTAGCTCGCTTCCTAAGATGCTTTCTGTGTTTGCAGCAGTGTGTTATTCATAGAGTCAGACTTTCAGGAATGAGGAAAGTTATACACACAGGAAGCGTTTAGCTCACTTCCTGTTTTATTATGAAGATTAATTTTTTGTAATGTTGTTGCTTTCCTCCTATGTTCTTTATCTGAGCCTCATTTGTATCGTATAATAAAAGTGTCAGCAAGGATGGGTGGACCATCCTTGCTTTCCATGACGATGGTGTTTTGTTCAATATTTTCCCTGCCGATCCTTCACACTGACCAGATGCTAGATGGCACCCAGGTGTGGATTCTGTGGCATAGCCTGCTGAGTGGGGAGATGCGGAGCAGTAAAAGAACTCAGTGGTACAACAACAGAAGTACCTCCGGTGAAATATAAAGCAGGACAATCGAGACCTATGAGTGTGATAGGACCAAAGACTTTTAATTTGCTCTGCAACCTTCTTCAGCCAGTAAAACCAGGGACCAACCATTTTTCACCCAACACTTTGGTGACTGCAGAAAGAGTCCGATTCCTCAAATGTAACCAAGAAAAGGGCGAGTCTGTCCCTATGTTTGTAGGAGCATTAAGAAAGTTAGCTGAGCACTGTGAATTTAAGGATGCTTTGATGGATACATTAAGATAAGGGCTTGTGTGGTTTAAGAAATGGAACTTCATTCAGGGCACAGTGGAATAGTGAGAATGAAAGAAATAGTTAGAAGCTATTTTTGGTGGCCAAATATTGACAAACAGACTGAAGAGAGTTCATCTTGTTTTAAATAATCTGCCATTAGCTCCTCTTCATCCCTGGGAGTTCCCACAGGAGCCTTGGCCTTGTGTACACATTGATTTAGCGGGTCCATATGAGGACCCAATGTTTCTTTTTTGCATTTGATGCATGCAGTAAATGGCCTGAAGTGGCCATCACGAAGTCAACCACCACAGAGAAGATGATAGAGATGTTAGGAGCTGTTTCAGATCTCCTACACAGCTAGTCTCTGACAGTAGACCTCAACTTGTCTCACAGGAAATTACATTTCTCATTGTCGTTCATTGTCAGCTCCCTGCCATCCTGCAACAACTAGCCTTGCAGAAAGGTTCGTCCAAACAATGAAACAGGCAGTGAAGTTATCACAGGGACAAGGAACACTTCATCAGCGACTGCCCAATTTCCTGCTAAACTACCACAGCAGTTCACACGCAACTACAAAGACATCTCCCGCAGCCTGATGTTAAAACGGGACCTGCGCACCTCTTTCGACCTCTTGAAACCCTTAGCCATAAAGGACACTGTTGAAAAGCAACGAGACAAGCAGACAACCTCACCTGGGACAGACGGCCCAGTTGCAGATGTGACTGGAAAAGAGACTGAAACACCTTCTTTTGCAGCAGGGCAGACCTGCTGAATTGTGGGTACTGCTCTATCTCTTCCACCTTTCCCCACTAAGTGAGGTTTTAGTCCTGTTTCAGCTTTGCTGGTAATAAACAGTCAATGTTCAGTCCTAGTTTGCGTTATCATTATTATATGCAGTAACAATGAGAGATAGGGAGAGGCTCTGTGACCATGTGACCTGCTGTGGTTGATCTTCAGTTCAGGTTAGAGTTTTCTGATATTAGTGTACTGTAAAACAAAGTGTAACTTGTTATATTATTCAATATAAAATAAAATAAAAAGTCCTCCACATACAAAAACAAAACTATGAGGTCATGAGGGGCATGTTTGAGATGTTTAGTCCACAGCATTGTTGGGCTCAGCTGGTTTATATCAGAGGCCACGATGTTCATCATCACTGAAGCACACATTCGAGTTCAGCCTAGTTTACCTGCTTCTTCTGTCAATGTTTCATTCACATACAACAATTCGCATTTGTTGTGAAGGGGCTAGGTTACCCAGAATTCCACTGTGCAACCATACGCTTCACCCTTTTTGTCAGAGACTCACATTGATGAGCCGTCTGCTGCTAATAGTCTGACATCAAAGGCAAAAGTCCTGCAGATAAAAGTCGATTAGCAAAGACAAAGTGACAGAGTGAGACAAGCTGAGCCCAGACTGTGCACAGAGTGAAGACAAAGGTGTGAAATAATTCTTGTTCTTACCATCAAAGTAACCATTACCGGTACTGAAACAAATCTTGGCTGAAATCTCGAAACCTTGACAGAACATCTCTGCTCCCCCCGAGCTTTGACTGCGTTAGCTTCCTGTAAAGTGCTAATCAGCTCGTACCACTGTGAAAAATTAACGTGACAACAGATGCTCGTGTTTCTCCAAGAAAATAAATGCATGAACAGCAGCCAGAAATGTCCCTTTTCACCTCTGGACAATGAAGTATCTGCTTTGCCAAGTACTCTTTGACTTTGGTCCAGATGTCCAAGTCTATCAAATGGTGTTCAGGGAGTGCTGTGACCATTGGCGAAGCTGGCCAAGAAAGCACTCGGATTTACTAATCTGACACAGGTCTTTGTGACTTTAAATAAAAGAGAGCTTGCCCTTCAGCTTGGATGGCTGCCTTCAACTTCCTGCCTAAATACGCGGAACACAACATTGTTGAGGGAACCTGAACGCAGCCTGGCTGTTGGAGCTTTTTCCATTGTGCAGGGACACAAGCCGACCTGACCGAAGATAAAATCACAACAGATATCGTAGCTTTTTCAGTGAGATGTAATACAATATTACCAATATGAAATCTGGTTTATGACAACATTCTATCTTCTGTTTCTCTGTCTGCTTATTAAAAGATTGAACATTGAGCAACCTCCCTCCCCTAGGCATTATTTTGAAAACCAGAAACATCTGACAATCTGTATTATGAGTTTGTTGGAGCCAACATCTCCTCTTGAAAGCACAGAGAAGAATTATCAATTACATTTTTCAGTGGAACTTTGACTTCCTAACTCCTGGAAATAAAGATAGGCAACCATCCATCAGACCAGTGCTAGTGACGGCTTCCCGGGGCCCGAATATATGATTACATTGCTTTGACTCCATTTATCTGCATACCTCTTACTCAGCAGTGTGGAGTGGAGTGTGCCACTCCACCCCAAAATCTCTGCAGCCCAGAAAATTCCTCACAAGCTGTCCCAAATCCTCCTAATGCTATCAATCCTGCTTTCGCTCATTCCACTTCATTGTCTCTTTATTTTGCCACTTTCTTGCATGGAGAAGCTTGATTGATTTGGCTTTCAAGGATAGGAGACAGGGAAGTTGGGGGGCTAGGCAAAGTGTTTGGAAGCATCGCATAAACTCTGACACAGAAAAACGACTCGGGCCGGTTGGGATGAATCATTTGACTTTCGGAATATTGCAGTGGCTTCCTTTCACACAAGCAGCCTCGTCACGCCTTTTCTCCTGCTTGATAATACAATGACAAGCACATCTATTCTCCTCTGGCCCATAACACTTACCTGGAGCAAGTGATGAGCAAACCCACAGCATGATGTTAAGTACAGTGCTACTGTAAGCTCTTTGGATATTTCTTGGCACCTTAAAATAAAATAGTAAATGTGTCGTCTAAGCAGTAGGTTGTCTGACATTTTGAAGATTTTGGAATTTTATTGCTTGATAGATCAATATTAATTTCATCACTTAATATTGAAGCACTGACAACAATGAATTGTGTGCTCAGCAAATACTAAAGTCTCTGTTTGAGGCTGGAAGAAAGACTGGAAAGCGGGGGTGGAGGGCAGTAAGCACACCTCTATCAGAAGTGATTTATGGTCAGACCTGCAGGTTTTTGTGGAGGTGTGAATGTGTTTGTTAACAACATAACAGCTGCAAAACAATCAGTGAAAAACAAACAAACAAAAACATGAATCGGAGAAATAAAATGCCGCTTTCCCTTTTTGTTGACGTTCTATCAAACTCAACCACGGCTGCTTTCACTCTCTCACTGCTTCTGATTCAGATGTTGCTGGACTTCATCAGTGGTGCAGGAAGCCACAAAAAGCCTGCAGTGCCTCATCGATCCAGCAGCTGAGTTGGTTATTCCAGTATATAAATGACGTCGTCCAGTTGAGAAATATTTTAAAATGGTTTTAAAATAGATTTTAATGTGCTTTTTTTACAGCTGTAGTTTTACTTCCTACCTGACATCAGAAAACAAACTGAACGAGTTACGCCTACTGTGCCTGTTCACTTTAAATAGAGGAAAAAGCACATTAGAGAAAACGGAGCAGAAGAAGAGAGCAGAATGAAGAGTAATGGACAGAAATGAGACTGCAGCTGGGAAGGGGAAATTTTTTTTTGCTGTGTTTAGCGAGCAGCTGACATGGACGAGGATCCAGATTCAGCATTAGCGATAACAGCAGCAGTGGTCTCAGCGTGGGTTTGTGTCCAAAGAGACAGTGAAGGGGGCTGATGAAACTAGAGAGCCAGTCGGCAGGGAACAAGCCCATGAGCGGGCCATAAATACACACAAGGAAATTAGGGGAACAACTGGTGAACAAGGCACACTATTCAAGACAATGATACAAAGGAAGCAAAACTAAATGCAAGACACTGGAGACAAATGACTACCAAAATAAAACAGGAAGTGAGAAACAATCATTTGAAACAGGGAGATGCAGAAACAAGACATTTACAGAATAATTAACACCGAAGGACCACATGGACCACAGAGGATAGAACTTGGTCTACAATCAGGACTACATTAACTTGGTACTTTCCATTTGGCTCTATGAAGGGTTCCTGCAAAGGCTCACATTGTGACACAGAAGATGAAGGCTGATGGTGACAGTAAATGAGACATTTGAAAGCAGTGTAATTTTGGAAGTGATGTGGAGCACTGAGCCATGGCCGTTCTTGTAGTCATTCTAGGCGGTGCTCAGATTGGTCTGCCTGGTCTTAGAGTCCTGGTGTGCTGCTCTATCAACCAGGAGCTGGCGCTGTGGTCCTCGTGTGTCATTTCCAATACCTTTCTGAGCTGTGCACTCATATGCCTACTAAGCTTGGTTGCTACGATGCCTGAGAGGAGATTCCATGTTGTGGAGACGCAGGTGATCGGCTGGTAGTTTGATGGTGTTGTATCTTTGTGGGGCTCCTTCGTGATCAGGATTCTTCTGCCCTCTGTTAGCCAGTCTGGATGAGTACCTGCTGTTAGCAGCCCGCTTACTTGTGCTGCTGGGCGATCGTGGAGTGCCGGCAGCTTCTTCAGCCAGTAGATGGCTGGATCATGTGGATCACGTGAGGTCCTGGTGCTGTCCAGCTCTTAATCCCAGAGAACTGTTGTTGGCTGTCTGCCTTGGTGCCTCTGGCTCTTGCTCTGTTAGGTTGCTCTACCTGCATCCTTGATCTTATACCAAGTGCTTCTAGGACTAGACTCCAAGAATGGTAGAAAGTAGGACATGACCCCTCTGAGTCTAAACGCTGTTGGTGGTGGAAATGAACCAGGTGGAGACTTGGACCAGGATCTTTTACTGGCCAGGATGGGGTGGAGATAGGGAGGAGGTTATGAATGAGAGAGTCAGACAGGCAGAGCTGTGTGTCATACTAGGAATATGTGCTCTCTCTGGCATCATATGGAGCCAAGAGTAGATAAAATGTCTAAAACCGAGTGTTCAAAGGAGTCTGAGGTCTGAGCTTTTTGCTCACAGGGATTAGTTGTAATATACTGATGTTATTATTTGAAGCTTTGGGCATATTTAATATGAGCCTCCAGCACTGTAGCATTGTAAATACGACAGAAAATAATGACAATCAGAAGAAATCCATTTTACACTTTAATCAAGTTTCTTAAAATCAACATAAAATCAAAATAACTGACACATAATAGTCAAAAGACTCCATGTTCTTGATAGGTGTCATGACATGGTTATGATGACATCATGTTTTAGGCAGTACTGATACAGCAAATATACATCCACAAGCCTTCAGACAGAGAATGAAGGGATGGAGAGAATACAAGCATAGTTACTGAGCAGTTTGCTTTGCTGTGGAAATCTCAGCAGCATTGATTAGCACCATGTGCAGATCAGTCAGACAGCACTGAGAGGCAGCTGAGAGCCACACTGCGGGACGGAGACTTGGGGGCAATTAACAGCACTGACACCTTTTTGTGAGTTGATCCTGAGCAGCAGGGTTTTCATAGAGCGGTTCCACCAGCTCCAAGCAACTCACACTCACTTAATCCTCTGCGAGATTTCTATTTTTAATAAACTTCATTTACTTTAACAGGGCCTATTGGAAAAGGCTCAACTTGATGCAGTTCAAATAACCGAAATAACCAGAATAAGCATGACATTATTTCTGAGCCCATCCTGAAAAGTAACAAAGGATTGAGGGGCAAACAACACTTTGATGAATACAAAGACGGAGCTCTTTGACCTGCCTTTTCAATGTCTTATAAAATCATCTGCTGGGATGTTCTGTGCTGCATCCTGTTGTGACCAGAATGAAAGATACAAGAACCCGAAGTAAATCCACCGGACCTTTCCCCACACATTTTACTCTCTCCCCCTACCACCATATCAGATGCTGGTTTGAGTCAAGTGTTGCAGGTGGTGGGTCCATAGGTCAGTTCATTAAGGCTAATTATTAGAAATATGCTGCAAGTGGAGTGGGAGGAACAGCGAGCACCTAAGGTGACACTAATGGCTTTGGAAACAAAATCTCTGCAGCCTGATTAATTTGGCGCTCTGCCACTTTGAGACCCTCACTGATGTCCTTTGAATGACTGCCTGCAAGCAAATACATTTAAGGGCAGGGCGATTCTTCCGAAGCGATGAAGTTCAACATTTTATGTAAAGCTTATATATAAGTCTCCATATGTTGCAGTCTTGTTTTCAGGACTGTACAGTCTCATTCTTTAGATTTTATTTTTTTAAAAAGATGTTTGAGAGTTTATTGCACTGCCTATTTATTCTTTTTCAGCAGCTTCCGTGCTTCTAGTACCACAGAAACCTTACTAGCCATGCTGGGTGATGCTGTAACAAAGTCTCAATTAATCAGCTTTGTAATGGAATTAGGAATATATTAGAATAAACATTAACAAAGTTCTGTTAAAGTCAAGCAAACTAAAACATTTAGGATGAACTAACATCTGTGAAGCAGCACCGATGCTTAGAGCTCAGTGTTGTTCTGTTTCCAGGTAGGCCTACAGCACAATGCAATATTTATTGAACCTTATGCTCTCGTTGTCTCACATTGCTCAAGGGCAAGGGTGGAGATGTTTTGATGCATATGTGCAGGAAGGGAAAAGCCTTCAGCAGCGATTTGGCCAGCTGACAGGGGCCTCAGAGTGTTCTTTGCTTACAGACTGCAGCATCAAACAGAAATTAGGAGGGTCACCAGCTAACTAATGAGGCCATATCACCAGCTAACTAATGAGGCCATATGAAACCAGTCGAAACACTGTACAAGCAAGCCATTAAGGTTATGGATAAAAAACCAAGATGCTACCATTACTGTAA
>JAVDPK010001860.1:178548-208613 GCA_034780415.1 Cichlasoma orientale
GGCTAATTCTGGCTTTTTTAACCCATGTTTTATCGTGTGTTTTATTAAATTGCACTGTCCCCTTTAAATAAATAAATTAAATCAAATCAAAAATCAAATCAAGAAGAAAAATAAAGATATGAGGGAACACTGGGTGTTGGATGATTAGAAATAGGCAACCAAAGTAACAACTTTGATCTTTAGCTGTGCGGGAGCTTCACAGATTGAGTGAGACTTATAAAGCTCTGAGACGATGCTTTAACAATATGGTATCACTAAGTTTTGGGTCCTGTTTGGATTGGATTTCTTCTTGTGTTGTGTTACCTTCCAGTTTTGCCTCCCTCTGTTTTGTCTCAGTGTCTTTGTCCCCATGTTCCCCTCTCTGGCGTCCTATTGACTGCGGTCCATGTCTGTCTTTTATTTCTTGCTTTATTTCACAGGTTAGTTTTCTGTTTTCTCGCTTTAGTTTTTTTTGATTTTGCCTGTGATTATCTGCCTCGCCCTTCCCGTCCTCACCTGCTGTTTGTTTTCACTTGTGCTCTTCTTGCTGCATTGTCTTCCTGTCTAATCAGCCCCCTGTAGTCCCGCTGACTCCTCGGTCAGAAAGCCTGCTTATGTTCCTTGTTCTTCTGCCCTGCTTTGCACCAATGTGTTGCCAAAACGTTTTCATACTCCTTGCATCCTTCCTTGCATCCTTCCTTGCATCATTCCTTGCTCTGTTCTAGAGAGCAGGCTTAGGTATGTTTGTTAGTTTGTTAATCATGAGATGAGGGAAACTCTGGGTTTTCTTTTCCAGAAAGAGCCAGACAGAAACGATGAGTTTCTGTCTGGCTCTCCTCCTCCTGCAGCACCTGAAAGCACATGTCTGACACTCATTTCATCTCATTTATGCAGCTGGATCTCACAGCACAAGTTAATTGTATTAAACTTACAGATGTTCATATTTTTACCCACATGAGACCCCAGTTAAATATTAGTTTGATTATAAATGTACTTATGCTAAAATTAGTTAATTAGTCATGATAAGGACATGATCACAAAACACAGATGATCTCCACTGGAAATTTATTATTGGCTCAGAATTAAATCTACATCTTTCTATGAACTCAGTGACTCTGTGGATGGTAAGGCAGCTGTTAGGTGATCGGTCGGTTCCTGCAGACATTACTGTAGCAAACACTGTTTAAATAACATCTGCATGATGATGTTGATCCGATTGTTACCACATTTAGATCCAAATCTTATAAATAAAACCTGGTATTATGTTTTTCAAGTCACTTTTACTACATTATTTTACATTTAAGTCTAAATATTAAATATAAATTGTAAATCTAAGCCTAAATGTTACATCCAAACACACAGCACACTGATCAATAAACGATTTTCCGTGTTGTAAACAGAAAAATGTCTGGCATACAGCAGCTGGTATCTTGCTAAACAGAATGTGAATATTTGAGTGAATATAAGGCTGAAAGGACTTTAAGATAAGATAAATGTAACTAATGTTAGTTTTATAAATGCAGGCTGCAGTGAGACTGATTCTGACGGCAGTTCATGTTGAAATAAGTTTACAATTTAATGAAATACATTAAATGATGTCAAACAACATTTTTAAAAGTAAGTAAGTGAGAATTTCCCTTATTGAGTTTAAATAATATCATCGGCCTATAGGTGAATCATATTTAAAGATCAAACTGGGTCAGATTCCAGCTGCATCACTGATCTCAAACTGTGTAAATGGTGACTGAGTGGACGCTGAATAAAATGACTCTTTCCTCCTGTAAGACAAACATTATGATCCACAGCAACACACATTCACTCGGACCACTGGATGCAAAAAGTAGGCTGTTCTCTTTATTTAGCCACTGAGACGCCGCGTCCTGGTACTGGGGGTCTGCTGATGATGGCTTTCTTTCATTACTCATGCAAACACTTAAGTCATTTATTTTCCCTTCTGTGTACGAAGCCCTGAAAATAGTTTACCCAGCATCCTAAAACCAATGCATGTCCAGCCCTAAACCTGCTGATACTCGGACTGTGCTGCATTATTGTCAGTCTCAAATGAGAGCAAAAGTAATTGAGCTTGATTAATCTGGCCCCTCGCCATATGGGTGGATTGATAGAAGGAAGTGGCAGATCAGACAGGAGAAGGTGAGACGCACTTAAGTCATAAAGCAAGGTCATTCCCACCATGTGACTCACTTATTTGCAGTGTTTGTTTCCATTTCCTTTGGCACGGTGCTCACAGTGTCGACTGTGTGAGTGAGGGCCAGATATTTCACTTTGCTGGGTGACTATCTACTTGACAGCTGCATTGTAAATGCAAATTGAAAATAGGAGACCGTGAATCATTATGCATATACTATATTCGCAATACGGACAGCTGCAGTCAGCTATCTGTTTCAGTGCCAAAAAAAGCTGCTATGTCAGTCCTTCATGGATTCTGTGCTGTCTGATGAACCGACCAGATGCAGAGTCAGATTTATTTGGAAAGTGTTTTTAAAGAATACCAAACAATAGAAAAAAATAAGGCATCTACCGTAACAAAAGCCCCGTAGTCTTTGTCATCTTCAGTCATTCCACAGCGTGCCTGCATTAATATACTGGACGTGTCAGTTTGTTTTAGAGGCTTGGATTTATCAAGCAGATGAATCAGAATCAGAATCCCTCAGAGTGAGAACTCACATTTACACAATCAAACAGTGCAGCAAAAGTCTAAATATGAGATTTTTGTACTTTGTACTCAGGCACTTCTACTTCATGGTACTACTTGCAGTCATCTCCAGTTATAACTTCTACTTCAGTACATTTGTTCGGCAGCCATAACTCTATCTTTAGGCTAGAAATTCACAGACAACAACATACAGGTTTAGAAAATAAGTTATACCTCTAGCATGCATGCATGCAGTTTCATTAAGGGCTGTCAGCCTCCACTGTGAACACAGTATGGATAATATGTTTGCCATGTTGGGTTTTTGAGGGCTGGGGGAGTGTTGCAGAGTTAATGTTTCTGAGTCCTCCCATATAATTCTCCTTCTATAATGTCTCTGAAAACATGCATTATCTCCTAGAGTAAATTCAGATGTGAAGGTTTAGCAGGTGACAATTTAGAGCACAGAGCAAGATTAAAAGCTCGCGAGCTCATTTGAATATGGATTTGTGTGCAGCGCTTTTACAGGAGAGGCGTTTTGATATGCACAAAGCAAGCAAAGTCTGGAGCTCTCGGGAAAGAATTTGAAATCAAGAGCAATATGGGTAACATGTCTGTGAACATCTCCAGCGGTTGCGTATCTGTTGAGCTGCTGTGTGTCTGCTCTAGATTCATTTAGAGAGGGGAGTGCAGGGAGAACGCCATTACAGATGTTTAGAACATTCTGCGGGGGAGCAGGAGCCCGTGCTTATGGTTTCTGTGTGGGAAGAATTTGGGATTAGAGATTACATTGATCTAATTAATTGCTGTCATAAAACAGCAAACATCATTAAAGTGTAATTCCATTAGAGCTCCTCATTCCACCGGTATTCATTAGCAGAAAAGAGTGGGAAATGGGAGACTCCGAGGGAGACGACGTGCACGTGTCCACGCCCACACACACACTGATGTATGCGCATACACACACTCACACTGCAAAGTGAGTCTGAGAGTGTTGTGCCAAATCAGTGTACCGCTGTGATACGGAGACGGAACAAATAGCAAGAGGCAAAGTCACAGAAATGTCTCAGAATTTTCGAAAGAATCATCCAGTATTTAAAGATCCCAACAAACATTTTGATGTTGGTTAACCATTGGTGGCCTTTGTCAAGACACGACTTTGACATTGGCTCATTGTCCGCTTGACATAGCCTGGACATCCTTGTTAAACTTCCTAGGAAGAAAGAAAAGAACACACCACAAGAGTGACTTGAACTCTCCCTCCACGGCCCATTTCTCATGTGGGATCTTTGTGAAGCCTTTTCTATCATTCGTTAGAAGACAGGCACACGCAGGGCAAGGTCACCAATGAGTCTCAGTCTCAGCAGCAGTAGCAGAAGAACTGGACTTTTTCGTTTAGGCATAAAAAGTGGCTTCTTCTCAAAACACAACATTCTTCCATCCATCCATATTTTACTCATCTGGGGCCGGGTCGCGGGGGGACAGGAGCCTAAGCAGAGAAACCCAGACCTCCCTCTCCCCAGCCACCTCCTCCAGCTTATCCAGGGGAACGCTGAGGCGTTCCCAGGCCAGCTGAGAGATATTATCTCTCCAGCATGTCCTGGGTCTGCCCTTTCATGGAAGGCCTTACATATTTCAGCAAGACAGTGCTGAACTGCGGGCAGCATCTATGACTCCAGCATGGCTTCGTAGGAGAAGAGTCCAGCTGCTGAACTGCCGTGCCTGCATCAACATTCCTCTTCCAAAAGTCAAAACTGGTCTGCTCAGTTCCCCGGCATTAGGCACTATTGTTAAAGGCTGCACACTGGTCAACACGACCCTGCCCCAACTCAAATTCAACATTTTTCTTAAAATACTGCATCTTCTCATCAGTTTAAACATTTGATATGTTTTCTATGTTCCTGTGTGAATATGGGTTTATGCAAATCACTGCGTTCTGTTTGTATTTACATTTTACCTTTTTTGGTGCTGGGCTGATTCCATGACCCCTTTAACGGTTCGGCTTCGTTTTCAGCTACACCTCAGTCTCCTGCTCTTCCAGGGGACTGATGAGAGAACATTTTTAAATGACCCCCCCCCCCCACTATGTGCTGAACAGTGTGTGCCACTTTAGAAGCGGCAAAAACACTTTGCAAAAGGAAAAAGAAAATTCTCTCATGTAGAAATGTGCTCTAATTGGCAACTTGACATGTTGTAAGTGCACTCCTGATGGAGGGAGCTTTTAAGAGACCCTTGATATTACAGTAGCTATGAGAGGTGAGATTTTAAGCGAACAGTGTTCCTTACCCGTGGCCTCGAGTTTTCTTTCTCCAAGCCGCCAGGAGGAGACCACGAATTCCTTCCATAGAATCAACAGGCTCATCAGTTGATCTGTGAGATTATGCAGCGTGTGACTGATAAGCTCAGAGATGCAGAATGCTTTGGTAAAGTCACACTGAGTTGTGCTCATTTTGGTCCCCGTCTGTCCTCTTGAGGGACTCTGAAAAGGTTGCAAAGAGACAAGTCCTCCACTGCAGGTATATTGCTTTTGTGTAGCTGACTTATATCTCATCAGACCTTTTATCACCTAATACATCTACTTGACCTTTGGCAGAGTCTCTAAAACTATTTCTTTTAACAGATTTTTGCATTGAGTCCCAGTCAGATCCCCGAGCGTGAGCCATTTCTGAATGATTAATGCCCCGCTTTGTTCTGCCTGAAAAAGCTTTTCTTACAAGCCCTATTCAGCTGGAGATCAGCGGAGGGGAGAGACACAGACAGCACTATAGAAATAAATAACATTCTCACACCCCAAAGTCATATCTCGCTGGCTACCGACAATAAAAAAAGAGAATCTTTCAGGATATGATTCATTACTTGAAGAGTGGAATACAGATTGCTTGAGAGGTACTCTTATTTACTTCAGTACAGTCAATTGCAAAAAAAAAAAAAAAAAAAGAACCGGCAAGCTGGAATCTTTCCGCATTTGTCTTTCTTTAGACATCAGTAAAAGTATGATCACACAGATGCCACAGAGCTTTAGTTCCAGCAGAAAACAATAAAATAAATAAATCATGCATCTATGTAATAAATCAATCATGTAAATAAAAGCAGACACAGGGTACCGGCTCAATATAAATACCACCACAGGGCGACACAATGCCTTTTTTTTTGATTCCGGCCTTTGGAAACATTATGGATTACAGCAATCTGTAGTGATGGAGCAGAGTGGCCACTCCTCCCGTCCATCTGGTCAAGTGTTGATTGTGTGAGGAAGAAGATTGTCCATGTGGCAGCAGATTTCACTAGCTCAGGGGAGGAGGAGGAGGAGGAGGGGAGAAACACCAACACCTTGGCTTGTCCAAATGTGAAGATTTCAATTCCTTAGAAGTGCTGGTGCAGTGTTTATGCCAATATAGCACTTCAACAGAGAGAGAGAGAGAGAGAAATAAAATCAAATGCAATATATTTGTACAGACAAGCACGAGGTCGGAGCATAACCTGGGTTTCCACTGTGCAGATATCTAGTTTGACGATTACAGTAGCAAGATGCTGGGCCCCCGTCCAAAAAACATTTTTGGATTATAAAGACATCAGTATGCTTCAGATGAGGTACTTATTGGATTGCCAAACGCCACCTGAAATTTCTTCCACGCTGCATGTACCTGCCATCTGATTCTGGGTGTGTACCTCAGATGTGAACATGCCCGCTTCTATCATCTGTTAGTGAAATGTGCGAAGGTGAGAAAGTCGAGTGCACAGATAACCACAACACCATAAATGCCTTTAAAGGGAGCCTGTCAGAAAGTGTGTGACATTTGATATTTTCTTTTTGACTCGAACTGTTTCAGGAATTTGAAGATGGTTAGACCTGTGAAAAGTGGCAGGGTACAAATGTCACCAGTCCATCACAGGGCTAACCAGGTCCTCAGTAGCGTGTATGGCGCCCACATGCTTGTATGCAGACCATAGACCATAGGCCACCCTCATGAAGACTGTTTCTGAATGTTTGGTCAGAGACAGTCACGCCAGTGGCTGCTGGAGGTCATTCTGCAGGATTCTGGCAGTGATCATCCTGTTCCTCCTTGTACAAAGGTGCAGATACCCGTCCTGCTGATGGGTTAAACTTTAACCATTAGAGGAAAAATTATTCACAGCTGTCCTACAGAGGTATCATTAAGTACAGCGACGTCAGTAACTGCTGATATTTCCATCCATTCTATCTTAGCTAACTATAGACCAATTTCTAACCTTCCTTTTATTTTAAAAATTCTTGAAATAGTACTCGTCAAACAGTTAACGGATCATTTGCAGGGTTTATTTGAAGAGTTTCAGTCAGGATTTAGAGTGCATCACAGTACAGAATCAGCATCAGTGAATGATCTTTTTATGGCCGCTGACAATGGATCTCTGTGCTTGTCCTGCTAGACCTCAGTGCAGTATTTGATACTGTTGACTACAATATTTTACTACAGAGATTGGAACACCCCATTGCATTGTGCTGCAGTGGTTTGAATCATACACTATATTGCCAAAAGTATTTGCTCATCTGCCTTCGCACGCATATGAACTTGAGTGACATCCCCCAAGGATCGGCCCACCCTCTGCAGCTACAGCAGCTTCAACTCTTCTGGGAAGGCTTTCCACAGGTTTAGGAGTGTTTATGGGAATTTTTGGCCATTCTTCCAGAAGTGCACTTGTGAAGTCAGGCACTGATGTTGGAGAGAAGGCCTGGCTCACAGTCTCCGCTCTAATTCATCCCAAAGGTGTTCTATCAGGCTGAGGTCAGGACTCTGTGCAGGCCAGTCTTTATGGAGCTGCTTTGTGCACTGGTGTGCAGTCATGTTGGAACAGGAAGGGGCCGTCCCCAAACTGTTCCCACAAAGTTGGGAGCATGAAATTGTCCAAAATGTCTTGGTATGCTGAAGCATTAAGAGTTCCTTTCACTGGAACTAAGGGGCCGAGCCCACCTCCTGAAAAACACCCCCACACCAAATTTTTTGTGTCCAAACATTTTTCATTGAGCTTGGTGATGTGAAGCTTGGATGCAGCTGCTCGGCCGTGGAAACCCATTCCATGAAGCTCTCTACACACTGTTCTTGAGCTGATCTGAAGGCCACATGAAGTTTGGAGGTCTGTAGTGATTGACTCTGCAAAAGTTGGTGACCTCTGTGCACTATGACCCTCAGCATCGGCTGACCCCGCTCTGTGATTTTACGTGGCCTACCACTTCGTTGCTGTTGTTCCCAATCGCTTCCACTTTGTAATATTACCACTAACAGTTGACTGTGGAATATTTATTAATATGATTTATTATATCTATTATTTAGTACTGAGGAATTTAATCTATTTTGTAGTATTTTTAAGTAGTATTTTTTTTTTAGTCCTTTAAACATTTGCTGTATTCCAAATTGTTTATCATTTTGCCTTTTTAGCAGTTGTTTTGCCACTTTGTGGTTGTTTCTCAACATAGTTGTTATATTGTCTCTTGTCTCATTTAGTGGTTGTTTTGTTTAAAGCAGCTTGTGTTAAATGAAGAACTCTAAATCTTGCAGTCATTTAATCTCCAATATTTTTACATTTTTCATGGTCAAATCTCCTTGAAGCTATTTGGAGTCACCTAATCTTAGTTTTTTTAAATTTTGTCTTGAGTTATGTTTGTTTTTGCTTCACCTCTTTGCAGTACTTTTAAATAGAATAGAACAGAATAGAATAGAATAGAATAGAATAGAATGCCTTTATTGTCATTATACAGGATGTACAATGAGATTTTGTGTCTCCTTGTGGATTTTTTGTATTTTTGCAGAGACTGGCAATTCCCAGTTTGTTATTTTGTTGCTTATTTTCACTTTGTGGCTGTATTACTTTGTTGGAGTACTTTTAAGTCTCTTTCACATCCTTTTGTTGATCTCATATCATTGAGAATTTCCTGTAATTTTATGTTCATTTGTTGTGATTATAAAAGAACAAATCTCCTTACCATGTTGGTAGTTATCTGTCTTTGTAACCATCCTGATCCTCTTGTTGTGATCAGAGACTCTACTTTTAAGCTCAGCTCCAGGCTAGACCTTTGCCCTCTGACCCTGTGGGCCCCTAAATCTGTATCTTGTAATCCTTGTTAGTAATTAATTTATTCTGTATTAACACTAAAAAGACCCCTATTAGTCCTCCACTTGCTCATATGAGGGTCTTTGAGCTCACCATTCAAGAATTCACTCCAGCCATTCCAGACATATTAAATACATAGAAAAAATGATGTGCTTGAATGCTTCCAGAAAAAAATGGAGAATGTTTGACCTTGACAGTTCTCCCATTCCCCTTAAGTGACACTGCCCCCCCTACTCCGAGGAGAGTTTATGCATGGTGTCACTTGCTTGTCCATCTTTGAAATGACAAATAAGTCAGGCTGTAAAAGATATAAATTCAGCTCATTTGCACAGAAAGGCAGAGGTGACTTCCACTCTCAGTCACACCAGCTAGCAGAACCGTGGATCTCTGCGACATTTCAGAAATCTGAAAAAAACAACAACTTCTGCCCTTTTCTGCCCAGCTAGGTCACGTCTGTCAGCTCAGTCTTCTCATGTCCAACCTTGAGGGAGGCCTCGACCTACTGTCCCAGTGGGCGGCTGCAGATTGACAGACACAGAGGAGACAGACAGAGAGGCACACCCGGAGAGGAACCTGTCGCTATGCTAATGCAGCAGCAGCTACCAGGCACCACACTGACACTACCCTCCCCACCCAGCTCAGCGCTCAGGGGACAGCCAGCGGATTTTTCTCACTTCCACAGCCAGCCTTCATTTTCCACACTACTGGAAACTGGACACTGTCATCTGTTATTGGGTTTCTGGGCTGCAGAGCCTATCTCTGTGTAAGAAATTGAATGCAGCACTTTCTGTTATGAGCGGGATTACAGTGCTCTGTGATGGACCACTGAGTCGCACCTGAAGATCTGCTGTTGGTAAACGAAGGCTCTCATTCATCCAGTCATAGCACTGATCAAGAAAAATAAAACACAATTAAAGCTATTAAAAATGATTATTTCGACGCTCCCCAACTGTGATGGAGCATTATAAAAAGGTACCACTGCAGACAATTTGAGATGCAGTGGGTGAATCAACATATTAAAAGAGCAAGACATCAATCATCTGCCCAATTACCTTTCAGGCCAAATTAGGGTCTGTCAGCAAGAAGGTCAAGGTTGCGTCAGCGGCAGCGTCGCCAAATGGAGCGAGACCTGTTTTTGATGTTTGTTTTTTTTTCTTTGTGCTTTTTCTTTGGTGATGATGCCTTTCACATATTCAGTGCTGTCAGTGGCAAGAAGCCTGCAATGCTTTCATATCATGACCTAAATAACCCTACCTGTGACAGCTGTCACAACCTGCAAGAGACTTAATCTGCTATGCTACCCACGGGCCAGTTTAATAACACTCATGAGATTGCCTCTTGGCATGTAACGATTGTGTTCTGCAAAAATGAGTAAATGTCACACTATCTGCATGTGCTGCTAACTCAAGAATATGGCACGCCTATCCATCATGATTAGAAGTTTATCGCCATGATTAGTTACCTCTGCATCATCCAGCTAGTTCTGTTCAATGTGTTGGTGATAAATTATTCTTAAATTTGAGTTTGAAATTTTATTAAGTTGCCAAGCTTTATAATTTAGCATTCACATTATTCTGCATTTAACAGTTTTGCCTAAATCCCTCCTGCCTGTCAGT
Source organism: Cichlasoma orientale (assembly GCA_034780415.1). Lineage (NCBI taxonomy): Eukaryota > Metazoa > Chordata > Actinopteri > Cichliformes > Cichlidae > Cichlasoma > Cichlasoma orientale. Next base: position 188,881 of record JAVDPK010001860.1, read on the forward strand.
AAAAGGTAAACTGCAGCGCTCGTTATGAGATTACTAGATATCTACAGTACAGCACCTAGCAGTGTAAAACACACTCACCATGCATGGAGAACATCCATTCAGCTCTTTTACTTTGTAACTTGCAAACAAACAAATCACAGATGTGACACAAAACTCTTGTTGTAGTGGAACAAACAAATTCAATTAATGATGCATTTATTCCACATCAAGTAGAAGAAAAAAAGCTACAGAATCACTCAGTGTTGAAAAGCATTCTGGAATCAACTTTAACCCTCGATTTCTAAAACCTAAAATACCTGCACACACCTCAATATGCAAAATACATTAGGCTTTGCACCTGGCTGATTGAAAGGAAGAGGGAGCTGTCAGTTAAAACAATAGAAAAGATTATGCAAGTCCTTCAAGAACGAAATGCAAAAAATGTTGGTTGTTCCCAGTCAGCTGTCATGTTGCCATAGAATACCAGAACTGGCAGGTCCACCACTGGCACCCTGTGATCTTCACAGATGAGAGCAGGTTCACCCTGAGCACGTGTAACAGATGTGAAAGAGGCCGGAGAAGCCGCAGAGAATATACTGTTGCATGTAACATTGTTCAGCACGACCGGTTTGGTGGTGGGTCAGTGATGGTCTGTCAAGGCCAGGTTTGTTTTTGGAGGGACACACAGACCTCTACAGGCTAGGCAACGGCACCCTGACTGCCATTAGGCATCTGGATGAAATCCTTGGACCCACTGTCAGACCCCACACTGGTGCAGTGGGTCCTGGGTTCCTCCCGGTGCACAACAATGCCCGGCTTCATGTTTCATGATTCAAATTTCGACACACAGTCTTTGCAAAAAGGCTGAAAATCAAACTCACCAGGCTTTAAATGAGTCATTAGAAATGATTCCATGTCATCAAAACAGACAACCTAAAGTTGCCAGAACCCTCCTTCACTCACCATCTACAACACAACAAATGTAGAAGTGATACTTTATGACACATATGTCACAAACCATGGTTGCTGGAGATATCAAGCTGTGCTTCAGTGATAGTGGAGAACCTTTATTTAAGACAAGCACAACTTCTTGGAGCAATTGTGTGAACTGCTAAATGGTATTAACAACAGTGCCCATGGTGCAGAAACAAACAAAAAGAAACTCGCACACAAAAGCATTTTATGTGCGAGTTCCCGTTAGACTGCATGCACCTCGGGAGCAAATGAAATGCTGCTGACATACTTGCTGCATGGCCTAGGACTGAACAACATTCAGACCGACCATCCGAGCTATGAAATACTATTAAAAGGATCACTGTTTGAGAACTTGTTCTCAAGCTTTACATGGAAAGTCACAGAGCTCAGTCAGTTTGTGCTGGGACAGGACCAGTACTCCTGAAGATGTACTTCCCAGTGGGCATTAAGGCTATTCTTTTGAATGACTTAAATAAAGAGGGAAACCTTTCTCGCATTGGAACACAACATTGATGGACAGTGGATTTCTATGGACTATTCATATGTACAATGTTCACTCTGAAATGCTCCCACAACAACTACACAGAAGTTCTGACAAACAAACAAACAAACAAACTGCTTTTGGAACTCTCTTGATTGATGCCACTGTGAAGATATCTTTGCAAAGCTATTCAATTCAAAGATTCTCAACATCACGTTTGTCAGAGACAGCTGACGAGACAGAGGGTAGTCCAAAGAGGGGACACGTGCAGAAAACTGATGGGTCGTCATCACAGGTGGTTGCAGTTTTCCCATAGCTTTTCCTTTGCGAAAATGATTATTGCAACGATTTAAGCTTAGGTTGTTTTACCTGTGTGATTGAAATTTCAAAGCTGTTGAGTTGTTATTCTTGTAACTACAGCTAGTTTGAATACTAAGCAGCTGGAAGGGAATTAATATCCTGCTTGAGCTGTACACTGTACTTGCTGCAAACTGCTGCTTCACTAATGTACACTATCACACCATCCCAGTTAAAGATAAACAGCATGCATAACAAATATGCATTTAGTTTCAGTTATCCCACCAAACATTTTTCTATCCACCAATTGTTCAGGCATCTGAAGAACCCTTGTAACACACGTGAAACTGTAATGTGTAGAATCATCAGTTAACCTAACCCCACTAACTGCATGTCTTTGGATTGTGGGAGGAAACCGGAGTACCCGGAAAAAACGCACGCAGACACGGGGAGAACATGCAAACTCCACACAGAAAGGCCCGGGCCAAGGTGGAATCGAACCCAGGCCTTCTAGCTGTGAGGCAACAGTGCTAACCACAATGCCACCATCCAGGCATTTGCAATAGGGGGCGCTATTGCACCTATTGCCATGTACCCCTAAATTTGCATTTAGGGGTACATGGCAATAGTTGCGCATTATATGTGTGCACAGACCCGATAAATTCTACATAATTTAGCTTTGAGTTCACACACATCTCAGCTCTCTGCTCTCTGCTTATGCTGTGCAACATTTGATAGTGGGGCGATCAGAGGGCTGATAAGCAGGTAGAGTCAAGTGGGAAGAGCTGGCCAGGAGCAAAACAGACAGATGGCAAAAAAGTCAGGAGAGGATAACATGTGAGAAGAAAAGAGGGGGGAAAGTGTTTCGGGGGGATTTCAGTCAGGTGGAGTCCTGTTGAGAGACAAGAGGAACTGGCTCTCTTTTGCTGAACATCTTTTCTCCTTCTCTGGGGTGAAAGGAATGGCTTAGCAATGTGGTTTCAGAGTGAAGGAGAGCTGTCTACAATCACACTGGAGTTAAAGATTATAAGTTGTTTCCTATTGTCACATTTTAATCGTGAATTTGCCAAAGGTGGATCCAAATGCATGCAAAGGAGACAGACAGGCAGGGAGGTTAAAGATACTTTAATCACTTACAAAGAAAACTGAAATGAGATACTCCAAAAAAAGTACCCCACTGAACACAACTAACTGATCCAAAAATGAAGAAATCCAGACCCCTTATGACCTTATCACACCTCATAAGAACAATCTGGTCAACAGTCCTTTTCTGAAAATAGCAAACACTTATAAAAAATGGCAAATGGATTAGTTCTTATACAGCACTTTTCTACTCTAGCTGAGCACTCAAAGTGCTTAATACAACACATTTGCATTCACCCATACAGTACATTCATTCAAGCACTTTCTATCTAGCATTCACACACACACGAACAAATCGGGAGGAACATCTTACCCAAAGAGAGTTTGGCATTCTAGACTGGAGTAGCCAGGAATTGAACCACCAACCTTCTGATTAGTAGATGACCTGCTCAACCCCCTGAGCCACAGCCGACAAAGAAATTGGCAGGTGCTTTTATGAATTGTCTTGTTCCTTGTCAATCATTAACGTGCCTTTAGTTGCGACCTTATTGGCCAGCAAGTAGTTCCTCATATGATGAGTCAGGTTTATCTACAAGCATGCATCTTGAAGCCTGATGGATGCTCTCATTACAATGATCTTGCAAATCTTGCAAGAATCCTGTGGCTTTGCAAGTTCTAAACACCATCCCACCCAAACACCAGGGGCATGGTACTCAGATTAATGTTGTAGCCAGATCAATTTGTAGATGATTTGGTGATCCATGAAGTTAAACCAACTCAGGAGCAAGTTTATTTAGTGTAAACAAATGATGGAAATGATGGACCACAGCTGCAGAATTCTTGTGGGCAGACGTGGTTTCAGTCACTGCATTAATAAAATGAGCACTTCAAGTGGAGAATATAATTTGTTATCCTTTAGCCATGAGGCCGTTATTGTAGCAAAACCATCTGTGTGTGTGTGTGTGTGTGTGTGTGTGTGTGTGTGTGTGTGTGTGTGTGTGTGTGTGTGTGTGTGTGTGTGTGTCGCACACTGGTGGTTCTGCTTATGTGTATTTTGATCTGTGTGTGAACTGAAATCTGTGTGTGCATATTCCGATGTGCATGTGTGCTGAGATTAATAATAACTAATGATTAAATACAGAGTGGGTTATAAACAGTGAAAAGAGGTGATGGAAAAGAAACACTCAGTGCATCCATGAGGTCTTCAAGACAAGCTGGGGCCTGATTCTTCAAAGTCTTGTATGGAAGAAGAAGGATTTTGAATTCACACCAGTGGGGCGTGACTGGGGCTTACCATATTTGGAGACAAAGGCGTCTGTAAACAATTATGGATGTATGTGATATGACACATACAGAAATAATGTCCAGTTAGCACCTTAAAAAAGCCAACGCTGCGGCATCCTATTAGTGGCTCAGAAGATGAGGTTCACCCTTCATCACACTCTGAAATCAGCTGGTGGTTTTCAGCGGTGATTCCTGTTTGGTTTGAAAGGACTGTGAAGATGAATTTCTCTAATAATTAATAGATCAACGGAAAAACCCACATTTTAGTTTCATTTTCTTGCTATTTCTCTTCCTCTGCTTCTCACATTTTTTTCTTTTTTTTTTGTGTCCTTCACTTTGATGTTCCTGGCTTGTGTATTACTTGTTGTAATGGACCCTGGTTTCTCTTTCACATTTTACGCTTTGTTTTCTGGGATGCAGCAGACCACGTAAACTGGAGAATGTTTCGCCAACACAAGTCCAGAACGGCTTTCTCGCTCTTACAACATAAACATGAGGATGTTCTCACATGGTTTCAGTAACACATGCAGGTTTGCTCGGCTTTTTTTCTGCCTGAAAGGAAACTGAACAACAATCCAAGCCGAGAAAGTCATCAGTTGATTTGGAGTCCCAAATTGCCCCCCGTGCATTTTTTGTTGTTACTTTTTATCCAGCCTTACGCAGAGAATCGGACCTTGCTGTCGTTGCTATCAAACAAAAGCTGTTAGTGCAGTATCACCCCATGCAGTGAAGGGGAAGAAGAAATGACATGTGACCTATGGAGCTGGAGATTAATGGCAGTTTAAAATGTTTCTGAAAAATGTCAGTGGAGTGTGAGGAGAGGACGCCCGGACTATGATTTGATCAAGGCGCAGCGAGTGCATTCCTGTGTCCAACACCTTGGATTACAGCCCTCAGGATCATTAGCAGGGCGACTGCAGGAGTATTTGAGTTGGAAATCTATTCATCTGCTTTTCTCATATTGATTTGTGGTGGCTGCTTCCCTGCCCCACCTACGCTACCCTCCTGGTCACCCTCCACTCTTCTTCTTTTTCAGCAGCAGAATACTGATCAGTAACAGTACAGGAAACAATATAGCAGTTCTCAGAGGCGCTCTGTAAGCCCCCTCAGCCACCCCGAATGATCTATTCTCTCTACTTCTGTGGCAACAAAACTTCACACACACACACACACACACACACACAGAAAAATACATTACCATTCATCTGCTTCAGCACATCAGTAGCAGTCAGCTGCTGCCACGTGCTTCAGTCCGCAGTTAGTGCAGAGAGGCTGCGAGCCATTTTCAGCCATCTCTGAGAGCATAACACAGACTCACTCCAAGTAATGAGACTGTAAATGGAGCTGCCTGGTTTCCCTTCCCTCTGCATTCACCTCCTCTTAAACACAGTTCTTCTCTAATACTTCAGAATGATGGTAGTAGCACTTCCTGCCTTCTGTTGGCCCCATGGTACAAATGCTTTATCAGTATGTCGCAGTAAAAACACAAATACTATTTGACCGGCTAGTACATGAGGTGCAGTCACATTGTGTGCTCCAGGACTACAAATACTTGTGTTACTGTGTGCCTTAGCTTGTAAAATCCACTGTGAATTACATGCTGGAAATTGTTTTAGGAGGAGACCCAGATGCCATAAAACAAGTGTTTACAGAAGTTCACCTTAATGAACACAAACATTTAGAATCCCATCCTGTCTAACAGGGTGTATATAACCACTCATAATCTCTTAGCACAAGTCCAAACATGAATAATTTATAAACGGTGAAGTGATGCGGAATAATCATTATTTTTTGTTTATTTTTAATTGACATGTTTCTATGAGGCATTTGCTTCCATTATTGCCTTCTGCAAATGCTCCTGTTGCCATCATTACACTTTAAGCCTCCCTCGTCTTTGCCCTTTATTTTCAAACTGGTCTATAAATTATGGTGATCACTTTAGTAAGGAGAACTCATAGCCATTTTATGCTGCTATATTTTGTTGTTAATTGCTGCTCTTTGCTCCTGATTTCACGGACAAATGAAAGAGCCCACATATGATGATGTTCATGTCAAATTTATCAGCGCAGTGAAAGGAGACGATCAGGAGGTGAAATGACTGCCAGCTGCAGGGCTGTTTCCCCGCTGGTTACGGAAAATGAGCCTCGGCTGAGCTGCAGGCGTGATTCTGTGCAGACATCTCGCCGTGACACATCCTACTGCTGCTCATGATGATGGGACACTGGGCCCTTATTGGCCTGTCAGCTGTTACAGATGTGCTACTCCCTCCTGTAGGTCACCCCCAGGCAGCAGCAGCTGCCTCATCTGTTCCCCACCCACCTTATCCCTGCAACAGTGGCCCTGAACACCAGCCGAGCAAACCCAGTCCTCCTGGTCAGATGCTCCCACATCTGCCTATTGCCTTGGGCAGGGCACTCCTTTACAACTGTCACACCTCACAGGAGAGCATTGCTACCACAAAGCTATTGCTAATCAAAATCCCATTACTGTTTTTTTTTTTTTGCTTTTGATTTCCCCAAAGTCTCTCTGAGAGTTTTCAGCAGCTAAGACTGATAAGGTGTGGCAGGAAGCCGCTGGCAGCAGGTGATGAATCAAGGGGATGTACGAGCCAGAGTGAGCAGTAATTTTATTAATTGCAGCTCATGATGGATCGCCCGCCTCTCATTCTACCGCAAAAATAAATGTCTGCTCCATAAACAAGTATTAAAAACCACAGAAGCAAGGTGATGGGGCTGTTAAAATCGTGCTCTATTCCCCTGTGTCTAATGAGCAAAAAAAAAAGAAAAAAAAAGTGTGATTCTCAGAGGAATTATGGGCCTCGGTGAAACTACAGGGAGGCGTCTGAACCGATTCTTAAGCTTCAGCTTCTTCATTCCTCTCTCCTTTAATGCGTCTCTTTATACATTCGAGTTGTCAGCACATGCAGACCTCTCCATTCCTCTCTCCCTTCAAAAATATAATGCATTATTCCATCATCTCTGTTCCTCGTGGATCGGCAGCAAGATTACAACTATAAGTATTCTTCCAAAGCACGGGGCTCATGCATCCACAGCAGGGTGCTTTCAGCTGCAGTTTTCTCTGTTTTACTACTTCTTTCTCATGCATTTAAATGTCTGCATACTTTTGTCCTAAAATCTGTCTTCCTGACAGGTGCAAATGTCATAGACACAAATACTTTGGAACTGTTACTAGAAAGTACAGCTATCATTAGATTGCCCAGAGGCGTTTTTCACTGGATTGACTCACAGGAGAATAAGCATGGTTATTACATTATTATAAAATAGAGCCTAACCTCTAGCCATCCACCAATATTATCAACCACTATTGGCCCATCAGAGAGCATCAGTGTATGTGGATCAGTATCGGTGGATGCGTTAGCACATGTGTAGAAGTGCATATGGACCTTGAGTGTCGACTCAAGAAGGATCATTTTTAATGAGAATTACAGAATGCCTGAGAACTTTATTATATCCCAGTATGTGTTACCTGATGTTGTCTTCTCACTGTTTGCATGGCAACGACTGAGCGGTTCAAACACTCTTTCAAACAGAGTGATTTTATTTTAGAAGATCTGTAAAAATTATTCATAAAATTCCTGCTCATAGTGGCTCTGTATAGTATCACGTGATAATCCAAGTCATTTATCTTAACATCACTGGACAATGACAAGGAGAAAGACATCTGAGGGGGTACACAATGAAGGACATTTATCACAGCTTTCTTTGTGTTAGCCAGTCTGACAGATCCTTTAACCCCAGTTGGAGATAACGGGTATCACGATGGTTGTTCTCAGGCTTACGGCTTCATGCTTTTTTTGTGTGCATGCTCACAAAAAAGGGGCATTTCACACTTCATACCCAGGATGATCCCCACGAGTGCTGCCAACTCTGATCAGAGACGTTGTAAGATGATGATGCTGCTGATGGTAAAATATTGATAAAATCTATAAAGACAGCACAACAGAGGCCCGTATTAAAGCAGGATGTGGGCTTATCCAGGTAATTTCAGGGTTAACCCTGGGTTTTCAGTATTTTGAAGGCGGTTCACTTCTTACCAGGTTACACTGCCACGGTAACGTAAGCTGCAGACCTAACCTGCACTGGAGTTCAAGATTAGAAGAACAGGTATGAAACCACTGCCTACTGATGGATCAGTTCTGTGAAATAGAAACCGGATGGCGAGTAGTTGCAAGGTTTTCGGTGCAGCTCTGTATACCTTTCACCACCAACTTCACTAGTGATTGCCTGCAGTCACCAGCAGTGACTTGCTAGCTGGTTGTGGAATACACATTTTTCCCTAGCAACCATAGGTTATCAGGGGGTCACTGACTGGTCTTTGGGCCTGCATGACTGAGGTTGTAGCAATCAGTTTCAAAGACAGCTAGCAACCTCCAGCAACCACTCACCAACCAGTTGGGTAATATACAACCAGCGGGGCGTGACTGAGGCTTGAAGTCAGCACTTTTGACAGCTTTCATTTCTGGCTTCAAATAGGCTGAACTTCATTAATATAGCGGGCCTTTTCCAGCTGGTAGGTCTTTATAATGTGGCCGTGAGTAAGGCACATATTCATTCCGGCAAGTTTGAAGCAGACAAGCTTCAGACTTCCTTCTACATCAAAGTGTTTTGACATAGAAGGAAAAGGCAGGAAACACTGAGGGAATATAATGAACACAACAGTAATTCAGGTTAAATGCTCAAGACTGAAGCACTAAGGGAATACATGAAGGTGAAAATCTAAACCATAAGCAAGCTAAGAAACAAACTGAAGATATTTAATAATAATAATAAAAAACAGAACTTGAGAGACCAAAAACTCAGTAAAAGACTCAATAAAGTGGCTTCAACTCCCAGTGTTCACAATACTTTCAGCACTATCTCCAAGTATTAAAAAAGTCTGAGCCTATGTATATCAGTTTTTTTTCTTAAATTTTGGAAACATCATTATTAGCATTAGTCCCTGATGTCAAATTGGTTGTACAACAATTATTATTTATTTCTATAATTAAAAAAGGGCTTAGTAGCATGGTGGTGTGGTGGTTAGCACTGCAGCCTCACAGCTAGAAGGTCTGGGTCCTAAATTCTAAATTCTAAATTCTAAATTGCCAATAGGTGTGAATGTGAGTGAATTGTTGTCTGTCTATCTGTGTCAGCCCTACAACAGGCTAGCGACCTGTACAGGGTGTACCCTGCCTCTCGCCCTATGACAGCTGGAATAGCCCCCCCCCCCCTCCCCCCGGATAAGGATAAGTGGAAGAGAATGGATGGATGGATGGACAAAAGGGCTTCAAGGGGTTTGTGTGCCACGGCGGACTCTTATTACCTCATATAGCAGCAGGTATGTTACACTGCATTACTAACATATTATCCACTGTATGACATGATGTATCATGTATCACACCACAGAGAGTCAGCGCTTCAGTCCAGCTGCAAAGCAGTAATGATGCATGAACTTGATCAGCGGACTGAACAGCAGAGGAACAGATGATAAATGGCTCACTGATGGCCTGTCAGAGACAGCGGCCATTTCTGTTGATCAACATTTATAGTGTAGTTAATTTCCTGAACTGGATCTGAATCTGAAATCAAGAACACTGAGAAGTAATGTGCCGAACACAAAGCAGGGTGAAAAAAGAATGCAAACACTGATTGTATAACCAATTATGCAACACAGTTAATAAATACTATTAGAAGAATAAAAGCAATAAAGCAGTTATAACATAAAAAAAAACAAAAAAATCACGCGCACATTGTTAAAATAATGACATAATAAGAAACATAAAGAAGTAGAAGATGTTTTTAGGGTGCTGCACATGTGGGGTCAGCCTTATATGTAGCCTGGGGCCAGACTAGGGGGCAAAATCTCATAATCAGGTTTAAAACCTTCAGGGATCTGCTGGAGAGAAGCCAGGACTGGGTGATGTGACAGGATCTGTTGAAAAGAAAAAAAGATGAGCTGCTGAAACTATTTGGAGGCCAAACAGTGACTTTTTCTATACCAAAAAAGTAGGACTGGCAGTAGTCAAGCCATCAGGGAAAAAAAGTAAAAAAAAAATGGACAAATCATTTTTTCCAGTTCAGAGTTTGAGCACAAATTTGGTATAATTCTGGTGAAGGGTTTGTTTGGAAGAAGCAAGACATCAAAGCTTTGATTATATGTAATTCAAAGATTTGGGCTGTCTAGCAGCCACGTCCAGGACTACAAAATGAAACCAGTGCCAAAAACCGCAGTTTCTCTAATGTCCACTAGAGGCTCGCTCCAATCACAACTCAATCCCATAATGACCCATGCCAAAAGAACAAAACAAAAATAAAAAACCTTATCTCCACTAACTGGATTCACAATAGTGCACAGCTGTGTTTGCAGTATTGTTGCTTCTGGAGCCTTAAACAATATAAATGAAGTAAATGTCTAAAACCTTACTGAAATTTCTAAAAGGTGCTCTTTTGACACATAAAAGTAAAAACATTTCTATGTTTCTATGTACGCTTTGCTGAAGCTTTACAGTCTTCAGTCTGCTTTTTATGTTTTTTTCTATATTACATGGGAATGTGGTGCAGAAACTGCAAGACTGTTAATAAAAGCCTTCATCAGAGGTGGGAAAGTGACTGCTGCAGCCAAGGACTTGGCAGAATGGAAGAAGGAGAGCCATCAGTATGTCTCTCCTGGGCCCCGGTCATGGGGCTATCATGCATGTCAGGAGCTCCAGTCTTTAATCACAGAAGAGATGCTCTCCTACTTTTTCTTCAGTCACCTCATCGCTTACCCTCAGATCATCCGACCAATCTGCCAGCTTCCTGTCCAACCCGCTGCTGAGTCAGCTAACAAATGGGTGTCTGACGATTTGCCCGCTGGACCCTCTGTGATTACACAAGTGTCACTGCCAGACCTGCAGCCACCGCGCTCAAGAGGTATCAGCACAAATTTACTATGGAAGCGTGTGACAGAGAGCCGTGCAGGGAGCATGTGCTGAATTCTAAATGTTTATGTTCTAAGTTTGTAAAGAGTCGGTTTGTGGGGAGTACATTAAGAAATTAATCTGAAAAAGGGTGTGATCAATTCAGTTTGGCAGAACAGATTCATCCTGTGCTTTTGCTTTACAACATCAGCTTTACTTGGGTTTTATTCTGAGAGCGTTCTAAGCTTGCAGTGAGGTATGCTGAAATTTACATTTTAATGACAGGCAGTATGGATGTACCCACCATGATAACATCCATTGGTCCATTGGCAATTACCCCTAAAAACATTGTTCTCTTCAGAATTAACATTATAAACTGAAAAATGATTTGGGGAAGATGACCTGTTTTGGTAGCCATCCACCCATCCATGATACACATACAATGATGTGCTGTTTATCCATTTATCTGTCATGAAATAATAATAAATCCATGAAAATCTTTCTGCAGCCATTTCTGTTTCACTCATGGTTAGATGAAAGATGGATAGATAGATACCCATCCATGTACCCACAGGATCCACCTAACATATGGTATAGAATGAAGTGTAACGTGTCACAACAAGTCTTCTGTCTGTTACAGATAACCTGCCGATGAGATGAATTAAACGGTTTCATATTGACCACTTTTGCCATAATTGGAAAATAAGGTCCTGGAAACAAGCATGAAGTGTACATTAGCAGCAGAGATGTGCCAGTAAAATAAAAAGTAACTTAATGTTTAGTTTATTTCTGGGTCTGAGTTCTGTTTAGTTGTTGTTTCTTGCTTCTTTTGTTTTATTCTTATTTTATTTATTTGTGCTTTGTTTGTTTGTTTATTTATGTTTGGTTTTACTTCCTCCCCTGCCTCATTGTGTAAGTTTGTCCCAGCTTTCTCCTCTTCCCTCACTGCCTTGTGTGTCTAAGTAGCATTAGTTGGCCTGTGTTCCCTTGTTGTGTTGTACTGTTTAACCTGCCTGCCTGTTTCTTCGTGTTAGAATAGAATTTAAAATCCTTCTCCTCACATACAAGGTCTTGAATAATCAGATCCTATCTTATCTTAAAGACCTCATAGTATCATATCACCCCAATAGAGCACGTTGCGCTCAGACTGCTGGCTTACTTGTGGTTCCTTAAAAGTAGAATGGGAGGCAGAGCCTTCAGCTTTCAGGCCCCTCTTCTGTGGAACCAGCTCCCAGCTTGGATTCAGGAGACAGACACCCTCTCTATTTTTAAGATTAGGCTTAAAACTTCACTTTTTGATAAAGCTTAAAGTTAGGGCTTGATCAGGTGACCCTGAACCACCCCTTAGTTATGCTGCTATAGGCCTAGGCTGCTGGGGGTCTCCCATAATGCACTGTTTTTTTTATTACCCTCTTTTTACTCTGTTTATACACCACTCTGCATTTAATCATTAGTTATTATTAATCTCTGTCTCTTCCACAGTGTGCCTTTTGTCCTCTCTCCCCTCAGCCCCAACCGGTCGCAGCAGATGACTACCCCTCCCTGAGCCTGGTTCTCCTGGAGGTTTCTTCCTGTTAAAAGGGCGTTTTTCCTTCCCACTGTCGCCTAGTGCGTGCTGATAGGAGGTCATTTTGACTGTTGGGTTTTCACTGTATTATTGTAGGGTCTTTACCTCACAATATAAAGCACCTTGAGGCGACTGTTTGTTGTGATTTGGTGCTATATAAATAAAATTGAATTGAATTGAATTGTTACTCTGTATTGCCTGGAATCTGTTACTTTATATTCTGGATATTGTTTACTTTCTTCTTTGGATCTTTGTTTGGACTTTAGCTGATTTTGCTTTTGTTTTGAACTTAGTCTTTGTGTCCTGCAGTTTGAGACCTCATTCCTCAATACAGTACCGACTGGTACTGTCCATGACACGCCACAGTGTGACACATACCCCATGGGGCTCCTTAGTTATGACTTGTGCTGCAGTTAATTTTGCTCTTAGCAGACAGCAAATATTTAAAGCCAAGTAAGCAATTTTTACTTGCTCGTGTAAAAAATATCTGGCTTTTCTGGCTAGATTTACATTAGTAGTGGTTACATGGACATTTTAGGTTTTAAGTCTAAGTCATCAGTGATGGTCAGAACTAACTCCAAGTTTACAAGAAAAAACAAGTCTTGACTGTTTTGGAGGGAATAAAAATGTCACAAATGCTTTTATTGGTCACCAAGACTAGAAAAGCACTTCATAAATGCCACTCCTTTTCCAGCTGGTGTGTCAGAAAGAATTTTTCTTTTGTTCCTTCACTGACTCAAGAGAACAATTTTCAAAAGCAAAACAATCACATAGCATGGGGTTAGCGTTAGGGTAAGGGGCACTGAAACCACCAAAGGTAAATGATTTCAGTCATAGGAGGACAAAAATCTGCCATTTGTTAATCACCTTTCTCTTCATTTCTATTGTCTCATTTACAGAAAAGGTTAAGAGAGCACTGTGGCTTCCTTCCCATTTACAGCCTCCTGTGGGATATTAATCATGTTTCATAAACCCCAAACGTGGCAAACTAAAAGAGAACATTCATAAACGCGTGCTCCAGGGTGAGTTGCAGAGCTCCACCTTGCCACTGCACAGATATCACTATCACTGTGCTCAGAGTGTTGGCGGTAATTGTTTTCAGGTGTTTTGCTGCACGGCTCATTTATTTCCTGTATAAATCACACGCAAAGTCTTGAAGTATTTTAATTGTATACTGCAGCCTGGGGGGAAACAGATTTGATGGATTTCTCTAATGGCAGGCAATGAGAACAATGAGACAGCAGTGCCTCTGAGGGAGGAGATAACAGTTGTAAATGTAGAATGCAGGACATTTCCAAAGCAGAGGTGCCATTTAACGTTGAGCTTCTCCTTGACCAGGCCTGATGGGAGCCCGCCGTTAACACTAATCTCTGTCATCATCCCTGTCCAAGCCATTACACCTCCGGGTCTCATTTAGCACCATAATGCCAATTTATACATTAGTTGAAGATGATCACTTAGGGTAAAGGTGTTTAATTTCCCATTATTGGATTAATTGTGTTAAACACTTTAATACATACCAGCAGCAGGAGCAAGGGATGAATATAGTACACTGCTCACAAAAAGGAACACTTTTTAATCAGAGTGCAGCATCAAGTCAATTAAACTTCTGGGATATTGATCTGGTCAGTTAAGTAGCAGAGGGGGTTGTTAATCAGTTTCAGCTGTTTTGGTGTTAATGAAATTAAGTACAGGCGCACTAGAGGGGCAACAATGAGACCACCCCAAAACAGGAATGGTTTTACAGGTGGAGGTCACTCACATTTATTCCCTCCTCACTTTTTCTGACAGTTTTTTTCACTAGTTTTGCATTTGGTCAGGGTCAGAATCACTACTGGTAGCATGAGGTGATACCTGGATACCAATAGACAGGCTGCAGAGAGAGTCCAACTCTTCCAGGATGGCACATCAGTGCCAGAAGGTTTGCTGTGTCTCCCAGCACAGTCTCAAGAGCACTGAGGAGTTTCCAGAAGACAGGCAGCTACTCTAGGAGAGCTGGACAGGGCCGTAGAAGGTCCTTAACCCATCAGCAGGCTTGTGCAAGGAGAAACCATCTGCTGCTTAACCCATCTGTTCCTTTTTGCAATGAGGATCGGGATGAGCACTGGCAGAGCTACAGAATGACCTCCAGCAGGCCACTGGTTTGAATGTCTCTGACCAAACAATCAGAAACAGATCTAATGAGGGTGGCCTGAGGGCTTGGCATCCTCTAATGGGCCCTGTGCTCACTGCCTGACACCTTGGAGACCAATTGGTATTTCCCATAGAATAACTGGCAGGTCCACCACTGGTGTCCTGTGATTTTCACAGATGAGAGCAGGTTCACCCTGAACACATGTGACTGGAGTGAAAGGATCTGGAGAAGTCGTGGAGAACGCTATGCCGCCCGTAACATCGTTCAGCACGACTGCTTTTGTGGTGGGTCAGTGATGGTCTGGGAGGCATATTCATGGAGGGATGCACAGACCTCTACAGGCTAGGCTACAGCACCCTGACTGCCGTTATGTATCGGGATGAAATCCTTGGGCCCATTGTCAGACCCTACGCTGGTGCAGCGGGTCCAGGATTCCTCTTGGTGCGCGACAATGCCCGTGTGGCGAGAGTATGCAGGCAATTCCTGGAGAATGAAGGAATTGATACCCTTGATTGGGGCCCCATGCTTGCTTGTTTCAAAATCCAATAGACGTCACTAGACATCCATTTGACATCAGGTTGCACCTCAGACTGTCCGGGAGCTCAATGATGCCCTGGCTTAGATCTGGGAGGAGATCCCCCAGGACACCATGCATCGTCTCATTAGGAGCCCCAATGTTGTCAGGCATGCACACAAGCACACGGGGGCCATACAAAGTACTCAGTACCATTTTGAGTTACTGCATTTTGGCAAAATGTTCTACCTGCTGCATTGTTTTTTCACTTTGATTTTTGGGTATCTTTGAATTCAGCCCTCTTTAGTTTGATAATTTTCATTTCCATCATACGATGTGGCATCCTTTCACTCATAACACATTACCCAGTGTGTTTTCAAAGTGTTTCTTTAATTTTTTTGAGCAGTGTATATGTAGCAGTACAGCATATTGTATTTGTGCTCAGTTGTTGAACCTGAGTACGACTCATTTACTGCTGTTTCACTCATTTTTCTCTCTTGTCCAGTCTGCAGTCCACTGAGTATTACAGGGTACATTAAATCAATCACAAGGCCAAACAGTAAATACGGTGACATGGAAAAAGAAAAAACTCTCATTGCTGGCAAAGAAGCCTCTCTTAACTCATATGAGTGGGAAATAATCAGCGTAAAGTGAAGAATAATGTCTGTATTGATATCAAGTACGCTGTTGTTTCAATTGTGCGCTGCATCCTCCCGTCCTCAGAAATCTGGACTCATGAGTGAACTTGCCAAGTACAAACTGGAAAGTACACAAGCACAAACATGGCATAGCTGGTATTGAGAAATGCCTCTGATGGTGCACCCATGTATCTTCTATCATCTTACAGTGCTGTGAATGCAGCCATTCCCAAACTCTCTGTGAAGAGTGCTCATGACCACTGATCACTGATCATTTGCATATTAACGATTATGAACTGAGTTCATAGCTCATTGTTAATCATTGCTGCTAGTCTGTGCTGTGCTGTTTATGAGTTTGGGGAAACCTGCAGCCTGCTGAGACTGAAGAAGTCACTGAGATGAGCGATGAAACGTTTCTCCCATTGAAAATGTGTCCACATGAACAGAATCGACTTTTTAACTAAAAGTATGTTGTGAAAACTGCATTGAAGATGGGTTGTTTTCTTCTTCCAAGGTAGCACACTCCTGCTTCGAGCTCATAAAGAACAAAGGCTGGCATTTTTAGCTATTTGTCACGACAGGCCGCTTTTTAAAGTGAAGTGTTGGATTTTAGCTGATCTAAAGGAAGGGTACGCATCAGCTTTTCACATCTGTTTTTTCACAGTGAGCGAAAGCACAGCCTACACAGTTTGAAATAGTACAAAGATATCAGTTATGAAAAGTATCTGCTGTTCTATGAAAACATTTTTTAGAGGACACATATTCACACTATTGGTAGATATTACCACGGTCTCTCTGGAAGCACAAGTTTTTATTTGCTTTCAGTTTATTTGATCTGGTCATACTGGCTACACAGACACATACATTTATTGTGTGCTTGGTCAGCTGCTTGTTGTGTAACTGTAGACTGTGGTATCACATTGTATTGTAATAAAAAATTCACAAACAAAGAGGGTGAATAGATTTGTACCTTTTGACTTATTATTAAATAGTAATGCACTGGATCATTGTGACCCCTTTATAATTATAGGGGAATATTTCTACACCCCCAATTCCAAAAAATCTGAATCTCTTAAATACATAGTTTATTCTCAATGAACACAGAAAACATATCAAATATTCAAAATGAGACATTTCACTATTTCATGAAAAATATTATAGCTCATTTTGAATCTGATCTCTCAAAAAAAGCTCGACTTTTGGGAGAGGGACGTTATCTGTCAGCAGTAACAGTCCTGCATCATCTTTGTCATATTTTTCATTTAATGATGCACCAAAAGGTTTCAGTTGGTAAAAAGTCTGGACTGGAGGCAGTTCAGCACCTGGACTCTTCCACTATGAAGTCATTCTGTTGTAATCGATACAGTATGCAGTTTAGCATCGTCTTGCTGAAAGATGCAAGGCCTTCTCTAAAAAAAAGGGGAGCATATGTTGCTCTAACATCTGTATATACATTTCAGCACTGACGGTGCTTTTGCAGATGTGTTAGCTGCCAATTCCATAAGCAGTGGTGCACCCCCATACCATTAAAAAGCTGGATGGTCCAGCTCCTCTTTAGTCCAGAGGACGTGGTGTACATGCTTTCTAAAACGAATTTCAAATTTTGATTTGTCCATCTTAAATGGGCTTCAGCCCAGAGAATACAGCAGTGTTTCTCAGTCATGTTCACCTATGGCTTCTTCTTTGCAAGATGGAGCTTTGACCTGCATTTGTGGATGGGATGGCAGGCAGTGTTCAAAGACAGTGATTTGTGGAGGTGTTCTTGAGCCCGTGCAGTGTTTTTTTAATGCAGCACCACCCGAGGGCCCGAAGATCACAGCCATCCAATTTTCAACAATGTCCCTTGCGCACAGAGATTTCTTCAAAGTCTCAGAATCTTTTGATGATATCAGGTACTGTAGATGATGAGTCAAAGTCTTCACAATTTTATGCTGAGAAACATCATTCTGAAATTGTTACACAATTTGTTGAATCTTTACTTCTGAGAAACTCTGCCTCTCTAAGATGCTCTTTTTATACCAATCACGTAATTGACCAATTAACATAATTAGTTGCAAAATGTTCCTCCAGCTATTTCTGTGCAGTACCACTTACTGCTCCAGCCTCTCGTTGCCCCGTCCCAACTTTCTTGAGCTGTGTTGGTGCCATCAAATTCAATGTGAGATCATATTTTTCATGAATAGTAAAATGTCTCAGTTGAAATTTATATGTTTTCCATGTTCTATTGTGAATAAAATATGAGTTTAAGAGATTTGCAAGTCATTGCATTCTGTTTCATTTACATTTTACACAGTGTTCCAATTGTTGGATTTGGGGATTGTCTTACACGGCTTGTTCCAGGGCATCCAGAGTAGTTGTTGCTGTCAAAGTCCCATCAAAATCCCATGTGCACTCAAGTTGGTTGGCTGTGGCTCAGGAGACACAGCAGTCATCTAGTAATTTAAAGCTTTAATCACAGGCTGAGGTCATACACAGGTAGCAGTCAGTACGGCGATGACACCAGGTGAGGAACAGGCAGAAGACACTGTCGAGGAAACAGTCACACACAAGCAGACTGAGCAGGAAGACGAGGAAAAAATGCAACAGTACAAGGAAGGAAAAACTTTAAACTAGGAAAGCACTTGGAAATAAAACATAAGGAATACAAATTTGGAAACAAAATATGAGGGAATGCCTGGAAAGTATGACTACAAAGACAAAGGATCAGGGCAGTGTTGGAGAGAGTAATTAACTGATTGTGAACATGCGTGGCAGAAATTTGGAGGGAAAACTAAAAGTGAAAGAAGACCAGAGATTCCAACAACAGGAAATGACTGCAAACAAACAAATCCAGAACCATGACACTAAAATGTGATGTAAACATATCAGTCCAGCAGGTCAGAGTCATATTGGTGGCACAAAGGGACGTTTACAATCACAATATTCAGGATGAATTTGGTGTCAATGTTTAATTCTTGCAACAATCAGAGGAACAAATAAAAAAGCTCTCTTGCAGAAACACTGTGATTCCACTGTCTGTGATACAATCTGTGTATCCTGAATAAGGAAAGATGTGATCCACTGTCCTTAGCCTCTGGTGAAAATCTATTCCACAATTAAGTTAAAGCTAATATGTAGGTTTATTAGCTGTGTGCTGTTTCAGCATCAAGACTCTATGGTCTGTGGCAGATGGATCCTTCAACCACAGATCATAAATAAAGTGGCCACAGTGGAAACACAAAGAGAAGCGTTATTCTAAAAGGACATGAATGTTCAGTTTGCTCCATATTAGCCTGAACTTCAGAATTTAATTAGTTTTTTTTTCATCTATGTAAAAAAAACCCTGCATGGCCACTGTGGAAAGCAGACATGATTACAGTGAGCAATAACTCTCTCCTTGTACATTTACCATTCAGTGTTGGAATGAACTTGAACAATTTCAGACATATACTTCAAACCCTGATGAAGGTCATGTGCTGCCATACTTCAGTGAATAAACCACGCTCTCTCCGGTCACCACTTTGTGCTGCAACCTTTTTTGTATCCTTTTTATTATTATTATTATTATTTTTTAAAACAGAGGTAAGAAGTTAACACTTCTTACCTGTAAGAAGTACACCGTCGGAGAGTGTACAAGTTGAGACTTGTACACTCTCCGACGGTTTCATGGGTTTGCTGTACTTCCTGTTTCCTCTGTGTTTGTCTCACACTCTTGTGAGACTTTTCTTGGCCTACTTTTTAGTGTACTTACTGTTTTATTTTGAAGGTTAGACCCTCGTGGCTTAACTACCATCCTTTGTTCTTTTCCCTGACCTAGTTGGTTTCAAATTCCATCCATCCATCCATCCATCCATCCATCCATCCATCCATCCATCCATCCATCCATCCATCCATCCATCCATCC
>JAVDPK010001860.1:256926-268574 GCA_034780415.1 Cichlasoma orientale
TAACTAACTAACTAACTAACTAACTAACTAACTAACTAACTAACTAACTAACTAACTAACTAACTAACTAACTAACCAATCCACTCAAACAGCCGGAGTTCATCTGTGCTGGAATAACGTTTGATTGTCCCGTGAGGACAATATGAAATAAAATATTTAACGGTGATACAGCCAGCATACCTACACAGGAGCAGATAATTAGCACACAGTAGAGATGTTATAGATGTTATACTGCAAATAATACATTTGTAACTAATTCAGAATGCAGGGGGACCTGCGGCTCCTGGGAAATCCAGCCTTCACACTAAAAATGTAATTTGCCATCTGTCAACATCATAATCACTGTCTATCACTGACTCAAGAGCCAGACTGCATAAATTGGTCGTGGCCAACTGCACCTCTGATTGATCACCTTTTTTCTTCAACTAGTAGAGAGAGATTCCAGCCACACCAGATCTATTTGACAAACAGAGGATAAAAGCAGACATCTGCATTGGGCCATTATTACTAATGTTTTCCGATGTCCTCGGCCTCAACGCCAGCCAGCATCCATCCTTTGGGGTATGACTGGACGGTCCAAATCAGTTTTGGACCTCTCTTATGCTCTTGTTGAATTGTAGATTAATGGCTTCCTCCTTGTGATGCTGCGGTATCTTCTGGTCATCAATAAAACGGCGGTTGGGATTCAGACAGTGAGAATTCTTTATTGGCAGCAAATACACAGTAGTGTAAAATCAAAAGAGAAACAACACTGAATTAATTTTTTTGCTCTTTGCCTTTAAATTGATTTTTCTAGTTGCTAGCGGCACAAGTGATGTGTGTGATATTGAAATAATGGCTGATAGAGAGAATTTCATTTTCAAGTTCTTCTCGTCCCACAGAGGGGGTCACATTTCTGGCTCACAAAGGGGCCGTGCCAAATGATACTCTATTCCTATTAGAGGAGAAGACAGAGAGGTAATTTCATACTTGTTTGTAGCCCACATTCCCCAGCTCTTCTCACATCACAGCAAATTGATTGCACTTCTCGTATTGCAGCAATCCTCTAGCTTCCCCACTCCATGCTGAAATTAATCATGGTAATGTCCCCTCTAAATGAAAAGAAAATTAATTTTCACTGCAATACTGATCTAACTAATATTGAGGTACGAGTAAGGAGAAAATGGGAAATCATTACTCGGTGAACATTATCTTTATTATTTGTGCTCACTTCTGAGCAGAAATGAAGGGGCAGTAGTGGAGGAAGTTGAGGCGGATACCTTGAAGTGTGTCTAACTTTCAACAAGATCCTGCAGAAGGCATTAAAAAGGCAATTGGCCACTGATTGCTTGCTAATAGCAGAAAGAGGAGGGGATGAAAGAAATCACTGCAACAAATTTCCTTCTTTTAAAAAAATACCTATCCATTCATGCATGTTATTAAAAGATATAAAATCCCTTATTCAAAGGCACAGGACATGGAAAATGAGATCTTGGCAACCTAAACTTACCAAAACCATAACTTACTAATGTGTATTTGACATCCATAAATCACAATGACACCCCACTGAAATGCTTATTTGTGATCTCAAGCAAATACCCCTTCAGCCACATGCCGAGCTTCTTCATTTCTCCGTGAATCCAGAATGGGCCCGGCGTCCTTGTTGTTCTCTCTGGGTGATTGCCTCGTTATCGTTTCTGTCATTTAAGGTCTGCACAGTTTCCATTTTGTCCACATCTACAAATTCACAGGATTGGAGGAAATTCGAGGGACTGTGATAGTGTGATCTTTAATAAAATATTTTTATTTTTTCTACATTGTGCATACATACAACATATAAGGCAACAAGAAAATGGCCATAATTTACAAGGAAGTGGTGTGAAATCAACTTTTAAGAATATATTTTAATTCATTATATACTTAAGTAAGGGAATATAATTTACTTTTTAACCAGAATTTTTTTTTTCAAAAAGTCCTTTTTGATTTTCTCCAAACAAACAGACTTCATTTAACGCTCTGACCATTTTTTCCTCATCATGCTACCAGCAGGTGCTGAGTGGAGCCTTGTTAGTAGGCCTCATTCCCAGCCTGTGACTAGGCTATTGCATAACCTCAAACATCAGCCTCTAAAGGTGCTAAAAATGAAGTCGTCATGAAAATGTCAAAAACTGCAGTTCCTCTAATGACCAATGGAGGCTCGCTCCAAAGCCAGTCTCATTTCTCCCTTCACCAGCTGAGAGCTGTCTGATAGGTCCCACCTCCCAAGTCCACTCACTGAAATGAACATCTGGCTTCTTTGAGGTACAGTGAGGAAAATTCTAGAATTCTATTATTCTGGAGCTCGGCAGTGATTAGCAGATATGTGCTGAAAAATCAAAGTTTGGGGTTCTTTTTGCAGAATTCTGTTTGCAGGGGTGGGCAATGCTGCAGAAACTGTTAGTGGAAAGCTTTGTCACATTATTTTTCTTACAGTGAAATAAGGATCTTTGTGATCCCTTGGCAGACTCACACTCATCCTCAGCCCTTTTTTCTGAAAGCTTTTATCTTGGCATTCATATCAGTAGCAAAGAAAGCAGAGTTTAGAAAGACAGCTCTGCCTGTAGCTCCAAAGGGAGGTTCTATTTGCACTTTATCAAAAGCCGCTGACTCTAATTTTATGGATTTGAATGTATCACAAATCTAAGGGTGCACTACTTTTTCCATGTGATTGATCTTTTTTAAAAAAAAAAAAAAAGTTACTCAATTTCAATTTTATGCCATTTGTTTGTCTTTAAACACTATTTTAAAGAGAATCAAACGTTTGCTTTTCTAAATATATCAAAATGTCAATACTTTATATGGGATGTCTTCATTTTTTGATGGTTATAATCATTATTATCAGTGTAAACATTCTACGGCTACTAAAGCATGAAGTTATAGGTTTTCCTTACTGAGATCTCAAAGAACTTGTACACTGCAAGCTGAATTCACCCATCCACACGCACATCCATGCAGCGCTGTATTCATCACCTTTGAAGGGTTTTTACCTATCATGCACACACTGACATGCTGATGGATCCATCAGGGGTAATTTGGGCTTCGGGATCACGTCCAAAACACTGACATGCAAGCTGGAGGAGCTGAGGATTTAACTGCTGATCAAAGAAATCTGAGTCAAACAGCTGCTCCTGTGCAAAACAGATTAAGTCACAAGCTAAAGAAATTCACTGTCACAAATGCAATCTTTTTCAAAGTTGTGAAACGTCTTAACAATTAAACTATTTAAACCACCAGCCAGGCAAAGGTTATGTGAAGGAAATGCCTCGTATCATCAAAGATGCAGATCCTCTGTGGACAGAAGGTTCATATATTCTCATGTCAGGGCATCAAGTGTCATTTAGTCACAACAGCCGTAAGCAGGGATATGTACAAGGTGTCCTTTGCCATTGTTGCACTGGGCATCTGGAAATCTGCATTGTTTTAGTTTAACTTTGTATTAAAAGGCTGGAGGGGTTTTCGAGTGTGTTCCACGCTTGACCCTCCCGCTGTTTTTAACTCTGATTTTGTGTCAAAGCCTCCCCTCACATTCTGTTTTCTTTGATTGTTGTTTCATCTTTGGGATGCCGTATTTTCCTTCATTGCTGCCTTTTAGTTTTTAGGCTGAAAGTCTGTAAGCTCAACAAAGTGGCCACATAACTCGCACAGCTAATCAGCCGTGTTCAGATGTTTTTTAGATTTTACCCATAACCTCCTGATATCCACCGGGTCACTGACAAAACACCAGGTAGGGTTAGAATAAGGATTCATTTTAGCCACAGTTTCAGACAGCAGGAAAGATGTTACCTTTCACATCATGTCTCTTACAGGCATTTAATATTTGCACTTCTTCTATCAGATTTCCTTTTGGGTATGCCAGTGAGATGAAAATCCTATAAGGGCTAAATTAACAGTAACCCCACCCCTAAACTGGTTACCAGTCCCAGAGTGGCTGTTAAGAGGTTAATATCACCACGTATAGTAGCTGCCTATATTCCCAGGAGAAATGGTGACTCATTCCACCTGCTGGCTAAACATGCAGGTGCAGGACTTTCTCCCTCCTGGGAGGGGCTGACAGAGCCGTGAACCGCTTGCAGTAGATTTGTAACAATCAAATTCAGTTTTCCTTTAATCCAATAAAAAGTTTAGCACAGATAACTTCAAACCTGAACCCACACACTACAAAGAATGAGTACAAAAGACTAAAAGCTCCCTGCAGCTACGCAACTATCTTCCTCAACACACTTTCCCTCTTCATCCTGTGACCTGGTTTGATTCAGAAACTGTGCTCTTGGTTCTCTTCACTGTTTCCTCCTGCTGATGGATTTGCTGCACAGCCATCTTTCTTTCCCTGATGGAGTTGCTCTACTCCATTAACTTTCTTTGTGCTCAGCTCAGAGCTCTCCTGGCTTTGTTGCACTTGCAGTAAAATTCTTTTTTCTGTGCAGTGACTACTGAACTACCTGTGTAAAATAGACAAATGCACATGGCAGTTAAAGTAATGGTAGTTAGCAGTAATTAAGCAGAATATTTTATATCACCTTTTAAAATAAAATACAACATTAAAGATAATATTGAGAAAATCTGATAAAGGCATAACTAGCTCATCTTTAAAATGAAAGGATCCTTTGGTGGGACTCAAATGTAATCCTGTTAACGACGGCTGTAAATAGTGTAGACTGATATTTGTCAGCCAGTGAAAAGGAAACATAAAATATTAATTTCATTAAAAAAATGAAAGCTATATTTTTTAATTTGCATATGATCCACTAATGTACAATACATGAGAAACACTGGTTACAGTGATTATTCACAGTATTGGCTGTTGCACTAACCCTGTTTAAGTAATAACATATTTATTACTGATGTTTTATTACTGATGCTTTATTACTGATGCTGTGTGTTGTACAAAAAAAGGTTAAAAATAGGAAAAAGAAAATAGTGTGCAGCGTGCAGCTGCAATGATGTCTGTCTGTACTCTGGCAGGCAGCATTCTTCTGGTTTCCATAAAAATGTGATTTTTTCCATAGACTTGATTGTAGAAAACAAGGTCTGTGATAAATAAATGCTTCTGATACGTGTTTTATTCAGCAAAATAATCTTCATAAATGAATGTTTTTTGAAATGCACTCATCAAAAGTAAAATCTTCACATTGGGCTATAAACAAATTACAACACATCACCAACACCAAGCGCTCGAATAACAATAAAAACTTCAGGAGTCTCGTTTAGCCACTTGTTAGCAGACGATATCGCTGGGGTACTAAAAGGCTAAATATAAAAAGTGCCCAAAGCTTCTGTTAACTGTAAACCTCATTTCAGGCATATAACTTCAAGGCAAGGAAACAAAACTTTAAAATGCTAATTAATTTCTGGATTTTAGGACTCATTTCTGTGGCACTATTGATTGAGGCAGGTTTAGCTAACAACTCTGAGTTTGTTAGCCCTAAGATGAGGGAAACTCTGGGCTTTCTGTCCGAGAAAGAAAGTTAACACTCTGAATGGTGAATGGACTAATTCTTATATAGCACTTTTCTACTCTAGCTGAGCACTCAAAGTGCTTATTCAGAGTCTGTAACAGAATCTCTGAACTTGAGGTTTTCTTCAGCACACTTTTTTCTGACTCCTCCCCCTTTTTGCTGCACCTGTTTCAGTCGACAGGTCATCTACTAATTTGAAGGTTGGTAGTTCGATCCCTGGCTGCTCCAGTCTGTGTGCCAAAGTATCCTTGAGCAAGATACTGAACTCCAAGTTTCTCCCGATGAATTCATCCGAGTGTGATTGTGTGTTAATGCAGAAAGTGATTGTATATGTGTGTTTATGTGTGTGTGTGTGTGTATAAAGTGTCCTGAGTGCTCATGTAGAAAAGTGCTTTATAAAAACAGCCCATTTACCACCTCCTCATTCATAAAATCACTAAAAAAATAATTAAATATTATGTATCAAAAATAAAACCTTGCCATTGGGGGGGGGGGGGGGGCACAAGTCAGTGTACTTGTGGTGTTGTCAGGAAGGGCATCCGGCCAAGATAGGGATCCAAAAGTTAATGATTCCTAAATAGGGCCAATGTAAAATCTCTGTCAAATCAAACATGGGAAACATAAAGAATGAAATTTACATATCAGACTGGTCAGGGCCCAGGGTAAGAACAACCAGCTCCAGTGCTGTTGGCCAACAGGGTGCCAGTGGAAACTGTGGCACTGTTGGCCGAAGACAAAGGAAGAGGAGAGAGGGGAGGTAGATATATTATGTGTGCGGGAAACCAGGTGGAAGGGAAGCAAGGCCAGAAGCACTGAAGGAGGGTTCAAGCTGTTATACCATGGCGTAGATTGGATGTAGGGGTAATCTTGAAGGAAGAGTATGTGAATAGTGTTGTGGAGGTGAAGAGAGGGTCAGAAAGGCTCATGAGTTTGAAGCTGGAAATCGGAGGAGTGATATGGTGCCCCACAGGTTGGATATCAGAAGAGAAAGAGGAATTCTGGAGTAAGTCTGAGGAAGTGGTAGAGAGTGTCCCCAGGGGCTCAAGAGTGGTGACTGGACTTCAGTGGACAAAGGTGAAGGAAACAGAGATGATGAGGAGGTGCTGGGTCAGTATGGCGTTAAGGGGAGAAATGCAGAAGGGCAGATGGTAGTGGATTTTGCAAAAAGGATGGAGATGGTTGTGGTGAACATGTATTTTAAGAAGATGTAGAAACACAGGGTGATGTATAAGAGTGGATGATGGTGGACACAGGTGGACTACATCTAATGCAGAGATAAGATTACAAGGTAGTGTCAGGGGAGACTGCATCTAGGCAGCATTGGATGATAGACTGTGGGATCAAGAAGAGCAGGTGGGTGAAGTCAGAAGCAAGGATGAAACGGTGAAGCTGAAGAAGGAAAAATGCTAGACGGAGTTCAGAGAGGAATTGAGACAGAGTGGCTGGTAGGGAAGTTACCTGGTAACTGGTAAAATACACCTGAAGTGGTGAAGGAAACTGTCAAGGAGGTGTGTGATGCATCCTTTGGACAGAGGAAAGAGGACAAGGAGACTTGGTGGTGGAATGAAGATGTACATGAAAGAATTCAAGAGAAGAGGTTAGCAAAGAAAAGATGGGATTATGAAGTTGACAGGAGTACTGAGAGGATAGGTGTACAGCAAAGAGAGGTGGCAAAGGAAAAGGCTTATAGTGAGTTTTAGGTTAGGCTGAACCCTGAGGGAGGGGAACAGGACTTACCTTTGCTAGACTGAGAGATTGAGCTGGAAAGGATGTACAGCAAGTACTGTAAGGGTGACTAAGGATAGTCTCTCTGTCTGAAAATGACAGAGAGAGGAGGACAGATGGAGGAAAGTTACTGAATCAGGAAGTGTAGAGGATTAGTAAGGAGGATGTGAGGGTAGCTGTGAAGATGATCAAGAGTGGAGGACGAAGGTTGGAAAGCAGCTGGTCCAGATAACTCACCTGTGGAGGTACGGAGACGTCTAGGAGCGAGCCTTCGCCGACACCATTGCCGGTTCACCACTGTTCCTTCCTTGGAGCACTTTTGAGAGATACCGACCACTGCAGACCAGACCCCCCCCCCCCCCCTCACACACACACACCAGCTGCAGTTTAGGAGATGCTCTGACCCAGTCATCCAGGCATCACAATTTGGCGCTTGTCAAACTCACTCAAATCCTCACGCCCGTTTTTCCTGCTTCTAACACATCAACTTTGAGGACAAAATGTTCCTTTGCTCCCTGATTTATCCCGCCCACTAACAGGTGCTGTGATGAAGAGATAATCAGTGGTATTCACTTCATCTGTCAGTGGTCATAATGTTATGCTTGATCAGTGAGTACAAACTCACTGGAGAACTGTGTGATAACGTTTAGCCTTAAGCAGTGCATGTGGTGACTGACTGATATTTACCACAGGTGTATGCGCTCACTTCTGGAACAATTTAGTACTAAATACTGCACTCGCTCCACTCTCGCTGGATATATTGGATAGATTTGCAGGTCCTGACCCGGGTACACAGAGAGGAAACATTCCTGTCTCACAGCTATGTTGTCACTTTTCAGCATTAGTGAGCAAAGCAACAAATGTGTAATTTTCTGGCAGCTCGACATTTCATTACTTAGTGACTTACTCGTTTTATGAATTAGTCATTATTGGTACTTGGGTACCAAGCAGATGCCCTTATACACTATGAATTCAAAACTTAATAAGACCATTGGATTAGTGCACAGTTTTTTTGTGCACTAGTTTTGTCATAGCAATAGCGTCACAACCATTTACAAGATACAGTTACAAAACTAACGGCCAAAACGTGGGTGCACTGGGGACGGAGACGTGAGGAGGCAACTGCTTTAAGCAACTATCCCACATTCTCTCTGTGTAAATATATAAGATTTAGCAGTTGCAGAACCTTGTGTGTGTTGTTATGGAAAATCATTGTTCTGTTTCTAGCTCTTTAGCACATGTCTCAGCTACATGACAGTGTCACAGCGTCACAGACATGTAATATTCAGTCAAAAAATGATGTAAAAACATGAAGATGTCTGCGGTGAACACATCCAGTGTGTGACAGAAACTGGACAAATTATTAACAGAAATTGGGTGGGTAGTTTACTTAGAGTGATCTTCTGGCTATAGAAGTCTATTCCATATGAAATTTCTTTTTAACAAGAAGTGAAGCCTATTGTGAAGACTGCATGAATAATGGAATTGTTGCACAGCAGCTCTTTAGGTTACTAGCTCTCATAATACCAAAACGCCTAGAGAGGAATCCTACCTTAACATTAGTTTCATAAATAGAAGATCAACTGTAAGCCTTATGAAAACGGACTGATTTGCAGCCCCCGTCGTTTCCTCTCAGCATCTCTGTTTGGACATTCTTTGGGGCAATTAACAGCCAGGCCGTGAGAACCGTGAGAGGAATGAATCGCAGAGGATAATGACAGATTTCTTCATCCTCTCAGCAAACAGGCCGTGGCCTGTGTCCGCTCAGCCCTCCGCACCACTCAACCCTCTCTGACATCCACCTGTACATCAGCCAGGGTTCATGAAGCATGACCAGAACAGGAGCCAGAGGGGATGGAGGAGGAACATCAGGATGAACAAACTGTTTCAGGTTCTACTTCTGCATGCTGAATGCAAAAACGTCCGGCTCTGCGAGCTTTAAAATCTTTGCCAAGCAGCAGTAAATACAGTTTCTCCTTTATCAATGTATTGATTGTCAATCTGCCTTCAGAAGTACAGAGGTTGTATAAAGGTCTTACGAAAGCAATTATGTCGCTTTGTTACCTACCAGTATGGATGGTGGATCACTGCCTGAAATGCAGCACTGTGCACTGAAATCAATGCTCATAAGCTAACTGAAATATAGTTACATTCTATATGGATATTGTAATCAAAGTCTTATTAAAGTATAAATCAGCAAGAACTCTAGGAAAGCGTGACCCTCTGCTCTTCTGTAGCTACAGGGTTCGCAGAACTCGTGCTGGCCTTCATGCTCGAAATGCTTCCTTAAGTTGGTTGAAAGAATGCAAAACACTGCATGACAAGTTGTGTTCTGGCTGAATGTGGTTTAATGTTTAAAACGTACAGTTGCTTACTTTGTTTACACTTTTTGTTTACTGTAATTATATTTTAACTCCACCTATTTTATCTCATAATTTAGGTTCTGTAATTTTCTGTTCTCCCAGCTCAGCCAACAGAACAATCAGACCACGTTAGGCATTGGAATAAATACCAGGCACTCCTTTTTTCTGGCCTTGAAGTTGAGGATGACAAATTCAGATTCACAGCACTGTAAGCATTTTTATTTATTTATTTTTTTTAAATAGAGAAAATTGTTCTGGGTTGTTTTGCTAGGTAGGGTTAGGGGTTAGTATTTTTGTTTTATTTATTGTGTTCATGTAATGTTTTTGCTGCCAAGGAAGAAATAAATTCATTATATAAATCAATACTTTTACCTCAGGAAAGAGTGTTAAACAGGCGGGAATTGAGTGTTTCTGTCCTGGTGGGGGTTTTACAACTATACTTCATATTTCGCTCCTACAGGTTTTAGTTAGGACCATAAAACATCTCTACATCAGCACAGCGGATTTTAAACAATGTGATTAAAGTTCAGTCTTTCTGCTTTAATTCAATTTAATTTTAGTGTTTAACATATTTGCATTAACTTTTTTAGCAATTGCAGCAATTTTTATATAATTTTTACATAATTTCAAATATAAAGATTGGTTTTAATAGTGGATGGAAATGCTTTGCAGTTAGTGACTGCCTGAACTCTGGAACCCATGGGCATCACCAAATGCTGTTTCCTCCCCTGATGCTCTGCCAGGCCTTCGCTTGCTGCTTGTTTGTGGGTCTTTCTGCCTTCAGTTTTGTGTTCAGTAACAGAAAAGCATGCTCTGTTGGGTTTCTATTGTGATTCTTGTTTTGCTTAGTGTTATTTTTTTCATGTATTTCTTCCTTTGAGTGTATTTAGTCTTGTTTAATTCGTCCCTCAGTATTCATCCTCGTGTGTAAAGTCTAATATGTTAAGATCATCCACGCGCCTGTTTTTCCATTTAGTTATCACACTTTGAGAGTTCATGTTCTTTGTGCTTTGCTTTTAGTTTTTCTTTCTTTGTCTTGTTTCCTGTGATTTACTTCAGCTCTATGTTGTTTTCCCCAGCTGTCTCCACTTCACCTAATTACCCTTCTGTGTGTTGCTGTGACCCCTTGTCCTTGGTCAGTTTCTTTCCTTGCCGCAGCATTTTTTAGATTTTTTGTTTCTGTAATTTATAGCTTTTATTCCCCCCTGTTGGACTCCATGCTTTGTTTCTCTTTGGGTTTCTGTTTTGCGGACATTTTTAACAGCTGAAATAAATCGCTCGTTTTCAGTTGAACCCTGTTTGCCTCCATGCCTTTGCATTTGACTTGTCCTCCTACACTCCACATGGGGAGTAGCCCAGCTGACTGTGACACGCTGTCTGATCAGTTTGGAAGCATCTGGCTGAATCTGAAGACCTGTGCACTTCAAAATTCTTCCTGCTACTTCTATCAGCAGTCACATCTTCAGTAAACACTAGTGATCCCTCTCCTCTTTAGTCCAGAGAATGTAGCGTCCATGTTTTCTGAAAAGACTTTCAAATTTGAATTTGTCTGATCACAGACCAATTTTCCACTTTGCCTCAGTCCACTTTAAATAAACTGTGGCACAGAGAAGACAATAGTGGACCATGTTCACATGTGGCTTCGTATTTGCATTATAGAGCTTTAACCCTTCATAGGTCATGTGACCTTTATAGGGCAGTCAAGTGCTTGCACAGAGGATTTCATCAACTCACTGGGGTTCTTGTTCCAATACTGTGGGCTCCTTGCCCTTACAATACAAAGTGCTTTGAGATGTCTGTTTTTGTGATGTTCCTACATAAAACTGAAGTGAACTAAATTCAACTGAAGTCCACCACAGCAATTTGTCCTAACTTTACAGATTGTTTTGGTAAATCAAATATTATGATAGGAATTCTGGGACGTACCTAATATATATATATATATATATATATATATAAAATTTATTTATTTATTTCTGGCTTAAATGTGCAAAAATGCTGATGGCTCTCTTAACCCTCATAGGGTCCTCGTTTTTTTGTTACACAAGGAGTCCTGCTGGGTCTGGTGGACCCATTGCATTTTGGG
>JAVDPK010001860.1:269644-288379 GCA_034780415.1 Cichlasoma orientale
GTGTGTGTGTGTGTGTGTGTGTGTGTGTGTGTGTGTGTGTGTGTGTGTGTGTGTGTGTGTGTGTGTGTGTACATTATCTAAAAAAACAACAACACAAAACTATAATAAAATCAAAACAATAAAAGAACAATAATGCATTCAGTTGAATGCATCTCTGTTCATAGTTTGTTGTATTTTCTTGCTTGATTAAGCTCAAAATACGTGCATGGAGGTGATGAGTCAGCAACAATAACTGTACAAAAGCATATAAAAAGAAAGATTGCCTAGTTCCTTATGCATGCATACAATATTGCCAAAATGATTCACTTGTCTGACTTTACGCATATGAACATAAGTGACGTTCTTAATATGATGTGGGCCCACCCTTTGCAGCTATAACAGGTTCAACTCTTCTGGGAAGGCTTTCCATCAGGTTTAGGAGTGTTTATGGGAATTTTTTGACCATTTTTCCAGAAGTGCACTCGCAGTTTCCCCTCTAATTCATCCCAAAGGTGTTCTATTGGGTTGAGATCAAGATTCTGTGGAAGCCAGTCAAGGTCTTCCACACCAAACTCACTCATCCATGTCTTTGTGCATTGCTTCACAGTCATGTTGGAACAGGAAGGGGCCATCCCCAAACTGTTCCCACAAAGTTGGGAGCATGAAATTGTCCAAAATCTCTTGGTATGCTGAAGCATTAAGAGCTCCTTTCACTGGAACTAAGAGGCCGAGCCCAACTCCTGAAAAACACCCCCACACCAAAACCACCTTGATCATTACTTTACGATTTTTGTCATCTTCTTTCGACTGTCCCTTTAAGGGTTGCTACAGCGGATCAAATGCCTCCATCTCACCCTGTCCCTACATACCACATATGTACCGTATCACTCCATTAATGAACTTTGTGGTCTTCCTCTTTTCCTCCTCCCTGGCAGCTCCATAGTCGTTATCCTTTGCACAGTATCTTCACTGTCCCTCCCTGCACATGTCCAAAGGGGTGGCTGTAGCTCAGGAGGTAGAGCAGGTCACCTATTGATCGGAAGTTTGGTGGTTCGATTCCTGGCTGCTCCGGCCTGCATGCCAATGTATCCTTGGGCAAGATGCTTAACCCCAAATTGCTCTCTGATGCTTGCGTTGGAGTATGAATGTGTGTGAATGTTAGACAATAAGCACTTAGCTTACCCATGGAAGTGCTTGTATGAATGGGTGAACATAAACATGTTGTATAAGCGCTTTGAGTGCTCAAGACTGAGTAGAAAAGCGCTATATAAGAACTAGTCCATTTACCAAACTGTCTCAGGCTTGCCCTTCTAACTTTCTCTCCAAACTGTTCTACCAGACCTCTCCTTCTGATGTACTCATTGTGTCTATCCTGGTCAGTCCCAATATAAATCCTAACATCTTCAGCTCTGCCTTCTGTCTTTTTGTTAGTGCCACTATCTCCAAACCATACACCATAGCAGGTCTCATTACCATCTTGTAAACCTTCCCTCTCATTCGTGCAGCTATTCTTCTGTCACAGATCATCCCGAACACTCCTCTCCACCCACTTCACCTTGCCTGCTCTTTCTTCTTCACCTCTTTCCCCCCAGGAGCCAGAAGCAGACCCAGGAGACGTGGGCCACCTGCAGCCCCA
Organism: Cichlasoma orientale; assembly: GCA_034780415.1. Taxonomy (NCBI): domain Eukaryota; kingdom Metazoa; phylum Chordata; class Actinopteri; order Cichliformes; family Cichlidae; genus Cichlasoma; species Cichlasoma orientale. The sequence continues at coordinate 271,260 of JAVDPK010001860.1, forward strand.
AAGAGTTCTAAAGGCCCAAGTCCACACATCTCGATGACAACTGCGTGCCCACCCCAGCAGAAGGAGGGAGGTCACAGATGGAGCCCTCAAGGCCAAAGGGCAAGAGCCGCGAACCAGCCAACACCCGGCAGAGCCCACCCTCCCCCCACATGCCGAAGAGGCTCAAGCAATCCTGGACCTCAACCTCCAATGGAGCAGGTCAGCAACTATGCCAAAACATCCCACCATGTGCTATAGAACCTACAACTACCCACATCCCAGGGGAGGCAGCAGCAACCAGCTTCCACTGATTTTGATTCCTCTTAAGTCTTAAGCTGTATGTAACACATTTCAAACTGACTACTGTATGAGCTTTGCATGAATAACAAAGTTATTTGTGAGAATCTTTAAATAAAATATATCTGTTTTCCTGAGTCATGTCTTTCTGGTTTGCTGTCTCACATCTCATTTCTATAAACCTAATCACCGGCAAGAATTAGCACGTCTGAAAATGGGACCAAAATATGGAATGTTGAAAATTTAGCACGGCAAACAGCAAAGAACAAATTACTTTTTATCATACACAAAAATTTCCCAGGAGTTATTGAATCTCAATACAATCAAAATCAATTACCTTACACAAGCCCGGATGCAGAGAAGGCAGCAGTGTTTCTGAAGCATGTTTAGGTATGTTTTTTCTTTGCATGATATTTTAACTTGCATTTGTGGATGCTGTGATTAGCCGTGTTCCTGAGCACATACAGTGTGTTCCTCTGTAGAACCATGCCTATTGTGAATGCAGTGTCTCTGAATTTGGTACTGTAGATGATGAAATTTCCCTGGGATGCTCTTTTTATACCAGGTCATGATGCCATTTAACCTAAAGGTATAAGATGTTCCACAGGCCTTTTTAAGCATCACACAACCCTTTCAGCCCTGTCCCTAATTTATCTGAAACATTTTGCTGGCATCAAATTCAAAGAAGTGTTATTTAACAGTTTCTCGATTTCATAATGTAATAATATGTCATCTTTTTGACATTTTTGTACTCTTTGCTCTACTATAGCAGCTTTGCATGAGTTTTTAACAACAGGTGGGCGTGGCTTCTGTTCTGACAGCCAGAGCTGTGTTTGTGTGATGATCATATCAGGCATATCTGCGCTCAATGACATAACATAGAGCCAAGAAATTTAAAAAATGTAATCCCTGTGATCCAAAAGCTCACAGGGATTACTCTATATACACATATACTTGTAAATACACTGACTTTATCAGTCAGTTAAGTCCAAGTTAAGTGTGGACACAACTGCCACCCTGACATTACCTAAGTATAAGCTGTGTAAATTAACTCGTGCAGTGTTGTCTGTCTTTAGTATTTTTTTTACCTGGTTGTTACTGGTACTTCATTTTACACATTTTTACTTGCAACATTAATTTCAAATAGTAACTTATTAATGCCCATCAAGGCACTCATATTGGACACTAGCCCTGGCTATATACACATGTACAGTACATTGGACCCTGCAGCTGTCGATGTTTTTCTGCACGTGTTCCTTTTAAAAAGCACACTATTTGTTTTATACGAGCATTAACCATTGCAACATTGTATGTGACAGAAAATAAGGGCAGTCATCCATCCCATGTTTAGGGGAAACATTATAGTGTATTCATATGTTAGTCAGATGCAATTAACAGACACTTGCTGTAAAGAGACCTTATGGTGATCAGTCAGAATATATGGATCTCAGATGGCTTACATTTTTTCACACAGCTTGTTCTGCAGAGTACGTAACCAGCTTATTTCCCTCTCGTAGAGAGGCCCTTATCTGAAATTGAAACACTTACCCAAAATGAGTCTCGCATCTAAGTACTATGTGCAGGTGGGATAGACCTCTTGACTGAAGAAGTGCTATTAACCCATTTCACATACTAAGAAGGCTCCTTTCTAATTTTGAGTAATTCTTAGAAGAGAAGGTGACGTTGAGAGCTTTGCTGTAGAGCTACTCAGCCAGAGATCAAAGTGACAACCCCCAGCTGGATTAATGGGCTGCTCTCGGGGTGATCACACCTCACACACTCATGTACACACACAGCGACCCTCCATGTGAAGTGGATTTCTTGTTCTTGTTTTAAAAGGATTACCTCGACACACACACTCACACACACGCACACACACACACTGAAGGCAAATAAAAATAGGGACGAGACCTCCTCCGTGGTTCAGATTGTCTCAACCTTGACAAACTGAGTCTGGTTTTAGTTTGAAGCAAAGGAGGGCGGTGTGAGGAGGAAATAAAATGTGGAGCATATATCATCCCTAATGTGGTGATATATTATACAACAGTATTTTGTAATGGCATGTATTCATAGTGTCAATGACTCTGTTAAAGTGGCAGGAGTTATCCTGCTAAATTATAGCTCTAATCCCCGCCATCAGTAAAGCTTCACTCTAATATCACTAATGGCCAATATGGTAATTGTAGCACATTAAAGGACCCACATGATGTCTTTCGGAAAATTTATGACAGTGTTTTGGTTTATGGCTTCTTACACATTCTTGTCCAACTTTAGTCATTTCCATAATTGTGTTTGACACACTCTGGCTTAATGTGATGCATTGCAGAGAGCCACAAACAGATTCTGTGTATCTATTAAAAAGCTTAACTGCTTGTTTCTAGATGTGCTGGTGCCACTGTAAGCTCAGCATTCACACATAAAAGCTGGATCAGGTGAATAATTTATGATTCTCATCCCTCTCTGTGAGAGAATAACACACTCTGAGTCTGATCTGAGAAAAGGGGGGGAAAAAAGAAGAAAAATACATTTTATTGCTGCGGTAAACTGTGAGCCAGGTCTCGATTGTGCACTGCTGAAATTTGAATATGGAGTTGCATAACCTGCTGGTGTCTCTGCAGTAGTTCTACGCACTCATCCACCAGTGTTCCCCAGCACAGGCAGAAGCCAGCCAAGTTGTCTTACACATGACAGCTTCAGTCTGCTGTGGGATGGCTGAATAATTCAAAGTTCTTGCACAGGACCATCTGGCTGGCCAAAGACACCAGCTTTCCTCAAATAGCTTTTGTAAAGCTTGTGTTGGATGAACCAGCAGGACCTCTGCACAAGCAGACTGAGCTGCTTACCAGCAAAATGAAATGTGCTGTGTCAGACTGGCTAATTTGAGAGGATATAGGCAATCAAGGCAATCAAGCTCAAATATTGCTGAGAGGACAAAAAGCCCATTTTCACTTCGCACTCAGGCTGTACATCAGCTGAGATGTAAAATCCATCTCAGTCTCTCACATCTGTCCTAGTTTGCAGAATATCAGCGATATCGACCTCACAGAACAAGTCTGTTTTTTTTTTTTGTTTGTTTTTGTTGTTGTTTTTAAGTGAAAACATGGATATTCCCATGTGGCTACAGACTGTTTTTAGATTTTGTGTATTTTAATATTTAATTCTTTGCAACCATATACTTCAAATCACTGTCTAATCCCATCTGATTTAAAGAGCTTTCCAGTACTTTTGAGTAACAATTTACACATACATTTATACTGTCACAGCTTATACTGCTGCACAAAAATATACCTATCAGAGAATAACACACCCAAAAACACCTGGCACATATAGGTGCTACTGTATGTGCTTGGACTGTGCACCTTCCAACAGAAATAACGTACCCAAAATCTTGCCTATGTCTTATAAGCTGCTTGAAATAGGGTATTATGAAGTAAGGTGGGAATACATAAAGTTTAGCCCACTGTGAGCCACTACAGCTAATAATTTTCAAATTTTAGAAATAGCAACTTTTAGGTTGCCTTGACCTCCTCCTTACCTTAAAATATAAAGCACCTTGAGGCAACTGTTTTTTTGCGATTTGGTGCAATATAAATAAAATGTAATTTAATAAATAGAACTGAACTCGGGGCGGCTGTGGCTCAGGAGGGAGAGGGGGCTGTCTGCGAACTGGAAGGTTGGTGAATGTTAGATAAACTGCTTGGGCATAAAGAATAGCACTGTATGAATGTGGCCATGGTCATCACAGTCTAAACAACAATGGTGAAGCCTGTTGAAGGATCTGCTCTGCCACAGGCAACACTGTTTCCATTTTTAAAAATGGTTTGCTACATTTTGCTGGGGCTTAACACGAGATTAAAAGTTATCCAATAACAATTAATTTTCAAGCTCAACTGTTTTACTAGATAGATAGATAGATAGATAGATAGATAGATAGATAGATAGATAGATAGATAGATAGATAGATAGATAGATAGATAACCTTCTTATCTTCAGCTGAATGCAGGAAAAAAAATCAGTCCATGCTCACAGAATCCCTCGTGCACTTTGAAACTTTCCTGATTTGCATTGAGCATCTTTGCGCATCCGCCCTCCCGCATCCTCCTCCTCCTGAGGAACACGCCCCAGCTCTCCCCGTGCCGCCTCCGCCAGTCAGCAGCAGGACTACAGCGAGCTCCGCGCGTCTCCGCTGCGGGATTGCTGGAGAAAAAGCACTCTGATGAATGTGGACTTTTAACTGTCTCCCTCTCACAGGAATCCCCGTAAAACGAGAGGAGAGGTGACACTGTGATCGCCAGCGGACGCAGGTTGCGAGTTTCGTTCTGCATGTTTTTATTATTATTTCTTTTTCAATCTCGCACCTGGCCGCTCGAGCGCGTTGAGCGGAACATCCTGAATTGGAGCCAACTTGCAGTCCCACACTTGCCGCTAACTGTCCTGGAAAAAGCCGAACCTGCGAGCTTATGAGGGAGATGCTGATCTCCGTTGCTGCGCGTCCTGAGCGCCGGGCTGGAAGGGTAGCTGCTGTGTCCCGGGGAGGATGCTGAACAGGTAAACACAAGCTCAAAAAAACAAAAAACACTTTGTTAGTTATTTATTTCCAGCCTGCGCTTGCATGTACCTGCAGAAGGTGGAGAGCTTTAGTTCAGTATCTCTTCTTCTGCCTCGCAACCTTTTTGAACTTGCGTGTTGGTGTCTGTGCACTTTCAGTCTTATCGTAAGTGATTTATTGTCTCAGGCGACAGGTGCTATTTTCAGTGCTGCTGCTTGTCATCATTACTCTGCATTTACCATCTAATAGGGCTTTTGTTAGTGGTTAAGTGCTTAAAGCTCTGTGGCAGCCTGTGAGAATGAAGATGTAAAGGTGGAGCGTGGAGCAATGAGTGACATTAGGTGATGGGCTTTGGTTGCAGGAAAATACTGATGCTTGTAGAAGCTCCTCAGTATCCTTGCTTCTCTCGGATCTGCAAAGTGTCAACTGTATTTCAGTCTTGAACATCCATTGTTTGCAACGTTGGACTTCACATCATCCAACAGCTCCGAGACCGGGAATGGATTTACATAGTCTTATACACCACTCAAATTACATTACAAGCCCAAAAGCACTTCATTCCATGCACTTTAAGGATTTCATCTCACATCCACAGATAATTTGGAATCATCAGTTTAGCTGACATGCATGTCTTTTAGTCAGAATGCTTTGAAAAGAAAAAAAAAGAATTAGGAAGTAACAGCAGTTTCTGTTGTGTTGAGATTTTCTTTGCGCATACAGTTGTTTTGTAACTTAAGATAAAGATGCACTGGTACAACTCTTTACAGTTCCAATACAACATGATACTTTGGCTTTGCGGATCTGAGGACCAGGCTTAAATTAATCAGCCGGATTCTAGAGGAAGAGTCTGGAAATGATTTATCTATATGTAAGCAACATCAGCCTCTACTTTAACCTTGCTTTCATAAGTTTGTTAAATAAAATGGAACCAACAAATACAATCAAAAATATAAATATACTGAATTGCTGTTTATTATTAAAATAATACCACCGAGGTCGGGCTGGGCAATATGACATTCAGTTGAAATCATTTTACTTTGATTTAGATTAATGAATTCCACACACACACACACATATATGTAGTACAAGTGCTAGATCGTACTAGATTTGTACTGTAAATATGCTGAACTGGTGAAGCTGAGATTTTTTTTTCAGTAATAGCTGTGTTACATTGTTGTTAGAGATGGGTGGTATTACCTTTGATTGCTACATTTTTTTTTTGGTGCAGTTTTCTGTTTACCTTGTTTTATGTTGTCTTTATTAAAGCCAAACTGTGTCAAACAATGGTCACGGTATTTTTATTTGGTATAAACTGTTCGAGTTGCGTACTCAACTCGCTGTTTGACTTTTCCTCCATGTTTCTATGTCGCAGACTGGACAGGTCAGAGTCACGTGACAGCACACACAGTAGTATGTTTTAAAGGTGACAGTACATAATTGGGGAAATATTAACAGAATTTAAAAATAACCTGGACAAGATCAGCTGATTAGAGGTTCTGAATGTCAGTTTTGATTCATTTTTGATTACTTGCCCAGCCCGAGGCCTAAGAAAATAAAGTTATTTACCTTTTTCGTCTAATTTTTTTTAAAGTTAGTGTTATTTCAGCTCAGTGTGGGAGTCTTTGCTGTCACACTAGTTTCTCTTTTCCCTGCTCTTACTGTCAGTGCACCTCCTCATACACGTTGCATGTGGAGTGGCGCTGAGAAACAGGTGAAATAATGTTAATCGAGTTGATAAAAGCGTGTTATGTTGCTTTAAGTGCACTGTTAAATTCAGTGCATGATAAAGACTAGCAATTAACAAAAGACATATTCGCTGCAAGGCAACAAGTGAAGGGGAACATTCACATGGACTGTAGCCCATGGCTCTTTCCTTTCTAACCTTTTGAACAGAATTTTTTTTTCTGAGACAGCCGGAAGGTTTTTATTCCTTGTGAATAGTAGTATGTCCTCAGAAAGCTGACAGTTGTTCATCCTGAGACTTTTGTATCATCTGAGGACTTTCTTAATGGGCGTAATGAAGAGACAGTCCTCTGAGGACTGTCTCTTCATTGCGCCCACTATGAAGACAGAGCAATTATGCAGAGATAATGTGAAAATATTGTTTTGCAGCCCCATATTTTAACCCTCTAATAATCTAGTTTTTTTCTAGTTTCTAATGTGTGTCTGGTGATGCAGGATCACACCAGAAAAACAGTAAACAGTGCAATTAATAGAAAAACCATACATTTCTTTTTTTTTTACCTCTCAAACAGAGCAGTAGGCTAATGAGATGAATTAGTTTATACAAACTTTGAAAAAAATGCCAGATTCCCGTCCTATTATACACTCATCTGGAGCTGAAATAGTTACTAAATGTTAGTAAATAAATTGATTTGTTGATGACAAGAAAATGATTTGTCAGCTGTAAAAAATGAGTTTCAGTCATTCCAGCAACACATACAGTAGTCTGTATATAAAAAGGTGGAAGTAGCCATCATGATGTCATTCATTGGACATTGAAGTCTACTCTACTTTGAGCACTCGAAGCGCTAAATACAGAATGCCTCATTCACCCGTTCACACACACTGATACAAGCACTTCTTTCTACAGCTAAGTGCTTTCTATCTAACATTCACACACGTTCATACTCCGATGGTTGCATCGGAGAGCATCTTGGGGTTCATGCCCAAGGATACTTTGGCTTGGGTGAATCTGACAGAGAAATCGAGGGATGCTTGTTGGCTAATAAGCATCCGCTGTTTAATCCTCCTTTCTGATTCTAATGAGGACCATCCATCTGTTTTCTTAACTGCTTATCCACTTGAGGGTCACGGAGGCCTATCCCAGCTGTCATAGGGCAAAAGGTGAGGTACATTTTGGACAGGTCATCAGCCCATTGCAGGTCTAACACAGTGAGAGAGAGACAACCTTCACATTCATACCTGTGGCCAATTTTGAATCACCAAGTTACCTAATGAGCAAAATAAACCAAACAAAGTAAAATATTTTAAAACTGAAAATAGAATTCAAAGCAGTTTTCTGATTGTAGTAAAAAACTTTATTGAAATCAAAAAGCAAGACATCCGAGGGCCTGTTTTTTCCAAGTCTATTTACAGCCACAGAATTGCCCCTGTTGGCCATAAAGAGAACGCAGGTTTAAGACATTACTGAATAAGATTGATTAAATGATTTATGAGTTAAATAGTTCAAATGATTGGAAGTAAAATCACTCATAAAGTTTGTGAGTTACAGACTAACGTTCAGCAGCTGATTCTCATACTGTAGCTTAATGTAAAATTGTAAAAAGTAAAAAGTTTTATTTCCATGAAGTGCTAAATGTTGTTGTGATCTCACTGTCCACACTGGGAACTGTCAAACACTGTACAGGTTTAATGACTTGTACAGTCTGTATTTACTGCAACCTACAATTTCTGCATCACCTTAAAATGACACCCATGCATCACATTCTTGAGCATGGATCTCATCAGGGGTTAGTTAACCTTAGATGTGTTCCTGAAGGTCTGATTTGAGTTATCAGAGGTCATGATGGCACAAAGCTAGCCGCAGCCAGGACAGCATATTGCTTTATTCATCTTAATGACTCCTGTGGGCAGGGTGGCCGCGAATGTTGAGGAAGGGCCTGAAAACCTACTCCATTGACCTTCTGAGAGAAATAAATGGAGGAGCTCGTGGCTGGCAGATGATCCAGTTGAGCTCAGCCAGGAAGCTGTCAACTGCAGTAAAGCTGTGAAAAGAAAAGAGAACAGGAGGGTATTAGTCTATCCATCTCATTTTACAGAACCTTCTACAGTACATTGGTTTGACCTCTCACTCAGCCACAAGTTATATTTCACTCACGTTTGTCTTTGTAGAAGCACTAATTGAATGCATCCAGTATTCAGGCAAGGACCCACATACTATACCCACCTGACCTTGCTTAAGAGTTGCTGATAACTTAAGCGAGCACGATACTTGAGTGGAAGTGAGGCCTGCTGTGTCATCACTCCACACGCATGATGGTCAACCTGCTATGTCCAATTTACAAAGACGTGTTTGGGTCGCTGCAACACGGATTAATTTCTGGCTTAGCAAGCAATTATGGAGGCAAACAGAGAAAGGAGGAGGGCGACTGTGGGATTGAAATCTGAGGATGGTGCAGAAATTTGTCAGGCCTCTGTGCTGACACCATTATCCAAGGCAACTTCTCACGGATGGTGATATATGACTAAGGTGACCATAATCATTATTCACAGAACGGTCTCCTTCTTCTTTTCCCTGGCATCCCTTCCTCCTGGGTCTGATCAAGTGTGTTCTATTATCCTGCAGTAATGATTTGTGGAGGTCTGTGTTGCTGTAGCATTTGAAGGACGGCATGTTGCAGAGCGTTCCAAAACAATATCATAACCCATATCCATTAGCCATATGGGTTCCATTCCCCAGATTTGCTTAATGCAATTTAGGTGTCCTCCCACAGCAGAGTCATGGTACACGCCTAGGATTCAATTAATTAGGTGATTCTTTTTTTTCTTCTTCTGGCTTTTACACCATTCTCTGAGGATGGTTTCCACTTTGTACATTCTATGGAAAGAGCTGATTATTCTACTGGAAATCAGTGAATTTTGCTAAATAAATAAATGATTTAAAAAGTGCATCAGAGATTCATTAAATCTTGTTTTCTGTATGATAGTCTGTAACGGTAAAAATGCTCCACCAGCTGCAATTAAATTTCTACAAATTCCAAAATTGACACTACAAATAATTGCAATTAAATAATAGCAAGTGCTCTCTGCCAATTTAAGATGGGATGAATCTGATATGTTGTATTGAAATAAGACAGACTGACATTGTTTTGATGTTCTCAGCTCATCCTGATCCAGATTTTTCTTCTAGATCCAGTTTGTCCAAATTACTCTCTGGCACAGCATTTGGTTTTAGTCATCGCTCGCTGAGAACACAGCTTCGGGTCTTTTGTCTTAGTTTACAAGTGTTATCACACTCCAGTGTCTTCTTATCAACAGCAAAGCTGTAAAGACAAATATCGCTTCTCTTTTTTTTTCTCAACTGGAAATTACAACAAAAAGCAGCACATTGCAGCACTTTTTTTTGATACTTTGTATCCTTTGGGCTGTTAGATATAGCGACTTGGGAGTCTCACACGTTGAACTGGTCCGAGTTGATAAATGGCTGAAAAAAATTTCTCAAGTATTTACAGTATGAACAATAGGACAATAGAGTATCAGAAGGCTTGTAATGTGTTTGATATATTTATTTCAGCTTTTTTCTGCTTCAAAGGAATTCAAACACTGCTGTGCTTGCATTTTAAAACTGATTAAAGTTGTGCTGCTGTTTTGCATGGATACATATTTATTACCGCTGCTGTGTTTGCAGTGTAATTGGCTTCTGAACACATAAATAACGACAGCAGTTATGACTTCCACCCCCCCCCCCCCACACCGCCCCTTCTTCTTGCTGAATCTCACTCTCTCTCCCTGGACTAGCCTCTCTAGCACAACAGCCACAGCCCAAAAAGCACAATAAGTTTGAAACATAGAACAAACAAAGCTGCAGTCAAGGTGGGGGATGTGTCTGGAAATAACACATTATATCTCATCTAGCCGTGAAGATTGTTTATGGGCCTGTGTTGCTCAGTGGCTCGAGGGTGAGGGGTTAAATTCTCATGGGGGTCACTCATGCTTAAAATGTCAGCATGTTTCACATGGCTCTTTTCGCTTAGCACTTTTGTACTCATGTCAGCTATGCATGGACAAAACTGGAAAATCTCAGTCGTATATTTGTGTGGGTTCTCAGTCATCCAGGTCACAGTAGTCTCTGGAGCTTAAAAAAAGGCGACTGGACTTCTTTAAATTTCTTAAGATCATTTTACTTCTTACCTAAGAGAGTTCTTCAGTTCTAAAACCAAATGGTGGAGGGTCCCAGGTATTTAAACCTTAGTGGGGGGGGGGGGGTCCCCTGGAGGTGGCCATGGACCAACTATTGTTAATTTGCATAATCACGAGCCAAAGTGTGAAAAAGGTGTGGATCATTGCAATCAGTGGTTTCAGGTGAAACCAATATGGGAGCTCAGGACTGCATTGTAGATGGGGGTCAGTTGGTGTTATAAGCCACCACCTCTGTTCAGTGATGGGGTGTTCACAGTGGACATAGACTGATTCTTGTACTCTTTCAAACTGTCTTCTTGGTCCAAAATGTGAATGCTGGCATCCTTGAAAGAGTGTCCTTTATCCTTCAGCTGCAGATGCACAGTTGAGTCGTATCCTGTTGAGGTGACTCTTCCATGTTGTGCCATGCGTTTGTGAAGTGGCTGTTTGGTTTCTCCAGTGTGCACTGGACAGCATACACTATGTTGGTTAGCTTGTGTTTGAGAGTTTTGTCCTTGAGAGGACCCAGTTTTTATCTTAGCGTGTGGCTGGGCCTGAAGTACACTGGGATGTCATGCTTGGAGAAAATTCTCCTGAGTTTCTCTGACAAAGCTGCCACACAAGGGATGACAATGTTGTTCCATTTGTCGGTCTCTTTCTCCCTTGTTGGTGTCAGACTTTGTTTCCTGTGCATCTTCGCTGGTGAAAGCCCAGTTGGGATAACCAAATCTTTTAAGGGCTTTCTTTACACGTGTGTTCCTTTTCCTTTCCTTCTGCCTTAGGCCTGAATTATGCTTCTGTGTCGGGTCTCTGCGGGGCCTACATAAGCAACCAGAAATCCCCTCTGAACCCTTCATGGTAATCACAATCCTTGCAAGCTGTGTTGACCCAATGTGTAGTTGAATTTTTCGAGAGGTGCACGTCAAGTTATGGTGTAGGTGATGGCGTAGGTTATGGCCTAGGGTTCAGAGGGGATTTCCAGTTTCCAGACATAGGACTGATGCAGAAGCATAATTAAGGCCTTAGAGGGAATGTTTTTGGTTTGGTGTTGCAGGGTCCAGTGCGCCTCAACATCAAAGTTTGCCAGAAGCCCACACACACAGACCAGTACCTACGCTTTGACTCCCACCACCCACTGGAACACAAACATGGAGGTGATCCTGCAACACCATGTGGAAAATGTTCCAAGGCAGAAGGGAAAGGAAAGGAACACACACATGTAAAGAAAGCCCTTAAAATATGTGATTATCCCAGCACCTAACTCAAGATTTTGAGTAAAAAATTGCAACCTTTTTGAAGGTGGAGTTTATTGCAGGACTGTTGCATCAGATTACATATGAATGCTTTCATTTTGATTAGCAAAGACTTGGATAAAATAACAAGTGCGACATTTAAGGGCACATTTCTAAACTTGGATTCAATCCAAAAGTTTGCTGATTTGTTTAATTGAAAGATAAATTACAGAACTGCACATCAGCCAGCTATAAACATCTGTAGAAATTGAATTAGTATGAATGCAAACAGGTAGCATGGTGGCATGATGGTTAGCACTGCTGACTCACAGCGACACGGTCCTGGGTTTGAATCCAGCATCTGGCTGGGGCCTTTCTGTGTGGAGTTTACATGTTTTCTGCGTAGGCTCTCTCCGGCTCTCTCCCTGCCTCTTCACAAGCTCCAGCCCAGCTGTGACCCTGAAGAGGATGGATGAATGCAAACAAGAATTTACACAATAATTTAATATTAAATACACAACAATTTCATATTAAATTCTTGCTTTAGTTGAAATCCTGTAAATGACAGCTCACAGGACAGCTAACATCCAGACTGTGGTTTATGTCCTATTTGGGAGCTTTGTGTTCTGCACATTGTTTTGGTTTTCACTCTTTGTTTAATTTCTTTTTAACGTTTAAGATTGGGTTAAAATATACTCATTCACTATGTTAATCCTATAGTTTGAAAAATTATGCTAAAGGGTACCAACTGCATTCAAATGTGAGTCCAAGGGGTGCTGAAAAATATCCATGCCTAGTTAGCGGACATACTGTATTTGGGTCTAATTAGGGCTACTTTTGCACTTAGAGTTCATTTATGTCACTAGGAATTGTGTCACCCAGATGTAGTCATATGTTATGCGCTGGTCTTTCCATGGGTTGTAGCATGGTGACAGGGGATGAGTGGACCCGATTTTGCCACGTCTAACACCCACAAGATTAGGCTTAGGAAAAAAATTCTATAAAAATGGTTGGACATTAATCTAACCTTAACCCTGACCCTACATGGATCACTGGTGACCTGGTGGATGCTAAGAGGTTTATCCTGATAATCCACGTCACTGATGTTTTCATGAATTTTTCAGTCGCTGTTTGGTTAGGCTCTGGCACCAAAACCAATTTAAAGGGTTTAACAAAAAGGCGAAAAAATGTGACCTTCATTTGTCATTTTAAGAGTTTTCAAAAATCAACCACAATTCATAATTGAACCGTTGCAGCAATAGCCCCATCCATCCTGATCTTACTTTATTACTGTAAATTCTCCAAGAAACGTATCTTTTTTTTATTTATTTATTTTTTTTTATTTATTTTTTTTTTTTTTTAAGAAACGTATCTGGCTTGTGGTCATACTACCCTGAGCATGCCCAATCGCGTCTGATCTCAGAAGTTAAGCAGTGTTTGACCTTGTTAGTATTTGGATGGGAGATCACCTGGGAATACTAGGTGCTGTACGCTTCTGGGTGGCATTACCTTGGCCTCCAGTAACACTGTGAGGAAGTATCTTGAAGCATTTCTTGACCAAGATATGTCCCCCAATGCACATATAAAACAAATACGTAGGACAGCTTTCTTTTATTTCTGCAGTGTATCTAAAATTAGAAACATCTTGTCTCAGAGTGATGCTGAAAAGCTAAGTCATGCATTTATTACTTTTAGGCTGGACTGTTGTAATTCATTACTATCAGGCTCCTTGAAAAGCCTTAAGAATGCTGCAGCAAGAGAACTGACGGGGACTAGAAAGCGAGAACCTATTTGTCCCTTATTGGCTTCTCTTCATTGGCTCTTAAAACTGAATTTAAAATCCTTCTTCGCACATACAAGGTCAGGCCCCATCTTATCTTAAAGACCTCATGGTACCAAATTACCCCAATAGAGCACTTCACTCCCAGGCTGCTGGCTTATGTGTGGTTCCTGTGGTATTCAAAAATAGAGTGGGAGGCGGAGCTTTCAGCTTTCAGGTTCCTCTTCTGTGGAACCAGCTCCCAGTTTGGATTCGGGAGACAGGCACCCTCTCTATTTGTAAGATTTGAATTGAATTGAATGTCTCCCTGGTTCCCGTGGTGCACGAGAAAGTCACTCAGTGGGGTGCATGAGAGTACCCGATCTGGGGACTCCATTGTCCTACTGGGGGCAATGACAGAGACCTGAAGGGGTGTGACTGGTAGTAACAGCCTGTTTTTGGATTTCTTTGCCAACAATAGTTTGTCTATAATCAACAACATTTTCAAGCGTAAGGGTGTCCATAAATGCAGCATCAAGACCCTAGGTTGCGGGTTGATGATTGATGTTTGTAATGGTATCGTTGAATCTGCGACCACATGTGTAGGACACTCGGGTGTCAAGTGGTGGGGAGGATGTTGAACAGACCTGACATGCCCAAATTCTGGCAGAACTTCAACAGCATTCCCAGGGATAGTGGGGGTACTGAATCCTAATGGACCATGTTTCCCACCTCCATTGCTGAGGAGCTGTAGCCGCAAAGTAGTTGGTGCCTGTTGTGGTGGCAATTCCCGAACCAGATGGTGGACACTGAAGGTGAAGGAAGCCATCAAGTTGAAGAAGGAGTCTTGGTGGGCTTGATCACCTTGTGGGACTCTGGAGGCAACTGGCAGGTAACATCAGTGCAAGCAGAGTGTGGCTTTGGCAGTAGCTGAAGCAAAACTTTGGGTGTGGGAGGAGTTCATTGAGGTCATGGAACAAGAATTTTGGTTGGCCTTGAAATGATTCTGGCAAACTGTCAGGTGACTCAGGAGGGGAAAGTGGTGCTCTATTCACAGTGTATACAGTGGTGGTGGGGTGTTGCTGAATTCAACAGGCAGTGGAAGGAATACGTTGAGGATCTTCTCAAACCCACTGACATGTCTTCCATAGAGGGAGAAGAACCTGAGGATGAGGGGGCAACTCCCCATCAATGGGGGTTGTGGTCACTGAGGTAGTTAAACAACCTCTTTAGTAGGTTACTAGAGAGGAGAGTCTGCTCGCTTGTTGATGCTCAGATTCAAGAGGAACAATGCAATTTTTGTCCAGGCCATGGGACACTGTAACAGGTTATTTGAGGGTATGTGGACGTTTGCCCAACCAGTCTATATATACGTTTTGTGGACTTGGAGAAGGCATTTGACCGTGTCCCTTGGGGGATCCTGTGGGGTGTGCTTCGGAAGTACGGGGTATCTGGCCCATTGTTACTGGCCATCCAGTCTCTGTACAACTGCAGTGAGAGCTTGTTCGATATCACCTGCAATAATATGGACTCATTCCCAGTAGGTATGGTCACGGATGAGGAGAGAGTGTAGTGGGATACTGAAAGATGGATTGGTGTGCCGTCTGCATTGATGCACATACTGTACTCGTCACGAGCTTTGGTGAAGAGAGAGCTGAGTGGAAGCTAAGTGGAAATTATTTTTTCTCTGAAGCATGGCATGGTGAGGAGTTTGGCCATTTGGGAGGGACTCAGAAAAGAGCTCGTACTACTCCACACCAAAAGAAGCCAGTTGAGGTGGTTCAGGCATCTAACTAAGATGCCTCCTGGGCATTGCCTAGGTCTGGTGTTCTGGGCATGTCCTACTGGTAGGAAGCCCTGGGGCAGAGCCAGGACATGCTGGAGAGATTATACCTCTTGGCCAACTTGGGAACTCCCGTCCCCCTGGATGAGCTGAAGGAGGTGGGAGGTTTGGACTTCTCTGCTTCTGCTTCGACTGCTGACCTGGACCCGGACTTGGATAAGTGGTAGAAAATGGTTTAATGGATGGTACTGATGAATGAAAAGCTAAACCAAATACAGCCATGTTTAGGCACTGGCTATACATGGTGCAGTAACTGTATTTCTATACATGAAATGGAAGAAAACAGACTTGCTGTGTAAAAATATGGCAGTGAAACAGAGAGTTTCAGCTCCATAGAACTGATGGATGCTAACAAATTACCCTATTCAGATATTGTCCTTGGTCATTATATATTAGATAGAGTCAAAATTTAAAAATAATCACTGGTGAATTTTAGCATTAAGCATGTGATAACTCTGGAACACCAGCTAGAATACAATAGCAGCAGAGCTAACCCTAACCCCATGTTTCAGAGAAAAATGAAATTACTTTTTGGAAAAGAAGACTAGAATATGTATTAACACCAGATTGTCAAAACTTGGAAAAATGATTTCCAAAAGTCAAAAATTTGATAGATTTAGGGGATTAAGGTACGCATCAGCATCACTGATGACATCTGGTGGATTTAAGGGTGGTTTTCTTTTACATTCATCCACATGGATTAAAGGCTGTGTTCAGAATTGTACTTAGCTTGCCTGTGCAGACAGCTAGATTCATTAAAGCATGTGTTTAACAATAAGACATGAAAAAGATGTCGACACACTGGCATTTTGGCCCATGGTCATGCCAGGTCATTTTTGTGAATGAGCACTGGTTCTCAAACATTTTACCTGGTAAATTCTTATTATTATTTTTTTTAAGTGCAAGGTTTCATTAAAAATTTCTGTTGACTCTGTGCCTAACGCTGCGTCAAGTTCAGTGAATTTGAGTTAACATGCCTGAACTTCATTGTATTTGAAAGTATTTCATCACCATTATAGTCGGAGCCACATTTCATAGCTTGCATTTCTGCGGGTCCATCTGTCATGTCTGCAGTATGCCTTATATAAATGTCTAAAAAGAAACTATAGACAAAAACCCTGCCATTCCCTGTCTGTGTGAGCTTTTTCATGCAGCCCACTGTGTTGAAAAAAAAAAGCTGACATCTGTCTGCTCCAGTTGTCTGCAGACAGGCGCACTGAAAGGTGGAGACACCGGTTTTTTTTCCCTCCAAACTTCTGTTGCATCATGGCTCAATACTTTCTCTCTCAGCCTTAGTCCTGCTGCTGCTGCTGCTGAAATGCAGCCATAAAAAAGACTTACTGCTTAAGCTTTATTGACACGCAAGGACATAACACTGCCACACTAAATGCAAAAATCATTCATAATCATATTTCTAGCAGCAAGATGAATTACCCCAAGTCATTAGAACAGAGGAAAGGCTTCTGCAAACAAAATGAGAGAGAAGTTCATCAAATTTTGTGCAAAGTGCTCCTTGGGGGAGTTAGTGGAAGAAGATGGATGGATGGATGGATGGATGGATGGATGGATGGATGGATGGATGGATGGATGGATGGATGG
>JAVDPK010001860.1:296055-306984 GCA_034780415.1 Cichlasoma orientale
TATGCAACACAAATTTATATTATAAACCAAATTAAATGTGACCAAAAATAAATATGTACCATAACTAAGGTTACAGTATGTTTTAAGGGGGCTGTGCATGTTCGCAGGTTGGGGGAAGTATTAATAAAATATAAAAACTACGGTGTGGTAATCAGACCTCATCCAGCTGATTTCAAAAGTAACGTGAACCAGCAAAGATGTCCTCGTACCGTGGATTCAGTCGCAGGCTTGCAGCCTCTCCAAAAGAGGGATGTAATCCTTTCATGTTTTTTGCAGTTTCAGGTCAGTTCTCCAACTCTACATTCAGGTCAGCTTTTAAATTCTCAGTGGGATTTAATAAAGGACGTGTCAAAGGCCACAGAGGCTGTAAAACTGGAAATATTCTGCAGCGAAAATTGGAAAATCCTATTAATATTTAATGTGCCCCATTGTGGCAGAGCTGGGTTGAGACAGCTTTTACTGTTTTGTCGATTACCAGTGTCATCTTCCAATGAAGCACACCTACCTGTTCTGGCAGAAGGATGGGAGATTTGAGGATCTGAGTTGTCATAGACGTTAACTAAATAAAGGACAATGTTAGGTAAGATTCTAGAATCACCTGATTTGCTAGATAAAATGTTGTATAGTCTGAACCCAGCATGAAAAATATTTTGCCTTTTGAAATGGCTTTACAATATAATAAGTTCCAGATAATAGGACAAGGTGATGAATCCTTTTTAAATCACTCTCCTGAAATTAATTGTAATTTAGTTGTCTGTGTAGAGTCTCAGTCATCCAGGTTTTGAAAAGAAGGCAACTGGACTAATTTAGGTTTTTGATGACATTTCGCCTCTCATCCGAGAAGCTTCTTTGGTTCTAGAACAACTGCTGGAAAGTCCTAGGTAAAGAACCCCTAGTCAGGCCTGTCACCTTGGAGGTGGTCCTGAGGGCTGTCAGGTGAGCCAAGGTGTGAAAAAAGGCGTGGGACCGGGGCCAACAGGTGAAACGTCTGTGACACATGGGATCTGGATCCCATTCTGTTCCAACTTTCCATCAAGTGAAAAAGAACCGCTGTTAAAACCACCGCTAACTAAATAAGAGAAAAATGAAGAGGAGCATCAGATTTTACAGGAAGCTCCCAAAAAAATCCTGCAAATCCTAAACTGAGTGCCAAACACATTCTTGATATCTGAACTGCAGCTTATATCTTATATTGGTGAATTGCAGTTATGCATGCGCCACGCCTGCTGTCTCACATCCCGCTGTTAAGAAGCCGTGTTGTGACGGGGTCTCTGAAGAAATGTTGCACACAGCTTGTTTGCTTTGCAACTGATAGAGAGGAGCGGCCACAGTCTTGGGTAAAAAGATTAGTCCTGACCTGACCCTCATTTACTGCCTCAGTAACAAGTTAGAATCTGCAGTTCCTTGTGGTGTAAAACACATTACAAATCAGAGTAAGTTTCATGTTTATTGACTCTCAGGTTCTGTCTGAAAGTCTGCTGTTCATCTCAGTAAAATGAGCACGATGCCTCCTTCCCTGTATGGAGGTTTTCAGATGTGGGTAAAAGAGGGGTGACGTGCTGCACGTGACTTTCTGCAGGAAAGCAGAAAAAAGCAGACTGTTTTGTCAGAAATCTACTGTTGCAAAATGTTTATTTATTCTTTTAAATTGACAGCTGGGGTTCATTAATTATTTTTGTGGAAAAAAAATTGCCCCACTGTTTGTTTGTTTTTTCACACATCACACCCTCAGTGTCTGAAGCAGCGAGAACTGCACCTGGGAAAAACTCTAATATCCGTGCAGTGGACCACGTAATGTGGAAGGAAACCAACTGCGAGGTAAGCAGTTTTCTTTCAGGGGCTCCATCATGAGTCTGGTATCCACTTTTTATTACACAGTAATTGTAAGTAACCACACTGGGATGCTTGCAGTTTTTTTTTATTGATGTGTGCCTTCGTTTTATTGTGCTTGTAAAGTTGTTTAACTTTCTAAAATAATGTGTAATAGTGAATTCTAGGATTTTGGATGTACATTTTCCATAAAATAAAATCTATTTCTGTATAGTTTGAAGTTGATTGCTCAGTGGTACTTTGTACTTGAAATACTACAGATTTCATACAGCTAAAAATAACTAGGACTTATCCAGATGATCATGTAAAAACTTAACATTGCTGTAGGTAGTCACATTTAAAGGTTCTGTGATATTTTTTTCCTAGTAAGTGCAGCTCAAAGAACTTTGATTTAGGCACTGAATTTTCAAATTACACGTCCCCTTTTCCTTCTTTTCCTAATTGCTCTTTAGAAACAAGTCAGCAACACTAAAATAATCTTTTTCTAAAACATATCCAACTCTGGCTGGATTCCCCTTTTCTGAAATATGGAAAATCCACCCCTAAAAAGGTGCGCCAGCTGTCAACATTTACTATAACAGCTGTCACCTTCTGCCATAACTCCATAAAACCTTCAGTAGCAAGAAAAGACAACATTATGCAACCTGTTAGAATTCAGAGTAGGGAAACAGGTGGGAAGTGTTTCTGTGTCCCCTAAGGACGAGACTTTCTCCTACAATACATCAAGAGTTTTGTCAAAAGATAGAATGAGGCGGAAATTTGTTTCAAGTCAGGGTACAGAACATCCGCTGGGATGTAACCTAGATGTTTTTATCTGCTCAGATCTGCTGCTATGCCTGCTGCGTCTCTGATTCAGTACTGTTGCTCTGTTGACCTTGGGGGGGGGGGGGGGCAGAGAAGTTTATTACCCTGCAAAGAGAAATCTGCTAACCTCAGAGCAAGTTTGTTTCAGATTGTATTTGCTCACATGTGGGAAGAACATTTACACAAGCAACTGGAGACAGACGGCCTGGATGCTGCTCCTCTCGAGGAAGTAGATAGATTGCGTAAAATCTCTGAGGCTGCAATTATAAGTGCTGAAGGAAACACATCCCAGGCCAGAGATCTCATTCTTCAGCCCAGTTCTGCTGAGTCTCCCCTTTCGCTTCCCTCTCACCTGCACATAGTAGAGCAATGAATGAGCATTTCCTTCACTTTTGCTCCTTCAGCACAAACGTCGCACATTATCACCTTGTTTGTTTGTGTGTGTGTACGTCTCTGTGTGTGTGTGTGTGTGTGTGTGTGTGTGTGTGTGTGTGTGTGTGTGGGTGTAGAGTGGGGGAAATAATTATTTGATCCCCTGCTGAATTTGTAAGTTTGCTCACAAAGAAATGAACACTTTTTATGGTAGTTTAATTTTAAAGGAGAGAGACAGAATATCAACCAAAAAAACAAAACAAAACATTATTTACATTGTAAATTGAGGGAAACAAGTATTTGATCCCCAAGCAAAATATAGTACCAAATATAGTTGGTGGCAAAACCCTTGTTGGCAAGATCAGATGCTTCTTCACCATCTCAGGAGGGATTTTGGTCCACTCGTCATTGCAGAAACTCTAAATCTTTTAGGTTTCTTGGCTGCAGCTTGGCAACTCGAAGCTTCAGCTCCCTCCACAGATTTTCTATAGGACTGAGGTCTGGAGACTGGCTAGGCCACGCCATGACCTTAACCCTTTATTTGCTACGGCCTGTGGTAAATAAATAAATTCAAAAGTGCCACCATTCGCAGACTTCCGGAAACGATTACAGTAATAACCCTAAATTGGATGCGAAGCGCAATTTCTCAGCTTTCAGAGACCATTTGAATTTTTCCGATAGGACAAACAGTCGCGTAATTACGGTAATTCAAAGCACCTTTGATCTGACGTCCCAGCGGTGATACGCTCATCGTTAACCAGCTGTTCACGGCAAGTAAGGGCAGGTAACAGGTGAATCGGCCGTGATCGCCCACTCTTACAGGGTTAATGTGTTTCTTCTTTAGCAACTCCCTTGTTGTCTTGGGTCATTGTCATGCTGAAAGACCCATGCTAGACCCATCTTCAGTGTTCTTGCTGAGGGAACGAGATTCTCACCCAAGATTTTATGGTACATGGCACCGTCCATTGGCCCCTGAATATAGTGTAGTCATTCTGCACCCTTGGCCAGAAAACACCCCCAAAGCATAGTGCTTCCATCTCCTGATGGTGTTCTTTGGGTTGTGTGTCTGTGTAGGTTGTCAGTCATCCAGGTCATGGTAGCCTTAAGAACCTGAAAACGGTGACCGGACTTCTTTAAGTTTTTTTGCCTCACATTCAAGAGGCTTCTTCAGTTCTGAATTTCTATAAGCACGATATTTGGAAGGCTCTAAATACATTTTTAATAATTTCAACCTTTTTTATTTTAATAACTTTAGAAAAAAAAACCAAAACAGTGCTGTCCATTGCATCATCATGTTTGACCATGTGTGATTTAGAGTTCATCATAGCACAGAAACAGCATGAGTGAAGTTACTGATGATCTTATGGCATTTGGAAATAGACCTGTCTCTGTGCTCGTCCTTATAAATGTGACTATTTCCTTTGAACGCCTAATTCTCGGCTTTGAAGTCTGAATCTCTTTGGCGGGTTAAGATTCAGGCAGTACTGGGTAGACCTCGGCATGAACGTGAACAGCTGCAAGCAGGAACAAGGACAGCGCGATTTGTGCTCAGTCAGCCGACCCCGGATAAATGGTTAAACAAAAAAAGAACAAATTGGCAAAAAGAATGAAGTGCACCGAATAGAGAGGTGAAAGCAGGAAACAACACGATATGCCAGCTTTTTAAAGTAACAACTTATTTGATGAAATTGATTGTTAACAAGTGAGGTCAGAAGTGACTGTTTAAAGCTAAGGGTGTACTGGAATTTTTCATGATTAAGTGGGGCTTCTGCCACACAAGCATAGTGTAAATGAGGGAAACTGTGGTGGAAAAAAGCAGGTGGGGACTAGAGCTGTGTGCAGTGAGGCCATCCATCCTGAAATGGCAGCGAGAGCCCCAAACAGTGCATCACAGCGAGAGCCCCAAACAGTGCATCATCAACGTGACTGAATGTCCAGACTTTTAGTGGTTATCTTGACCTAGCACACTGCTCTCTTCTTTGGCAAGACTTCCTTAAAGCTGCCTGCCATTTAGGCCCCGTTTACACGACACCGTTTCAAAATGAAAAGTTTTGATGCGTTTCGGCCTCCCGTTTACACGAGAACGGAGTGAAAACGATACTTTTTGGAAACGGGCTGCAGAGTGGAGCGTTTCTGAAACGCTCCGGCTTCCATTTCCGTGTAAACGGACAAAAACAATGCTTTTTGGAAACGGGGCACTCGCACATGTGCACTATTGTTGCAGCTCCTATAGCCACACCGCCAACTTGTGGCCTGGCAGTAGGAACTGCAGCGTTTTCAGCGAGTTTCCGTGTAAACGGAGATCGTTTCTAAAACGTCTCTGTGTAAATGCGTCACTTTTCAGAAACGACAGCGGAAAAACGACACAGTTTCCACTGGAAACGTTGTCGTGTAAACGAGGCCTTAGTTTGTTGTTATCACAGGCATTATCAGTCACAGTAAAACTTCCTCACCCACAGGATGTGACATGTTAACCAAAGACCAAGAGCCTGGTGATGGCTGCATTCAGCAAGCATCACTGTGTGTAGTTTACTGTTACAGAGAATCTTTTCCCTCACGTTCTGAGGCTCTTCCTTTTTTGTTTTTGTTTTGTTAACTTGTCCTATAATCTTGCATATTTGCCTCACTGCAGTTCTAGTGTGGAGCTCGAGAACTCTTTGAGTTGTTCCTCTAATCAAGTCAATCCACAGTTGGACTCCAGTTAAGTTTAAATAAGTCTCGAGGATTATTAAAGCAAACAGGATGCACCTGAATACAGTTTAGATTCTGTCAGTAAAAGGTCTGAGTGCTTTGAATTTTTTAAAACCATGCCTTCACTTATTGATTATGTTTTTTGAATGTCAGTTGCTGGGAAAATGTTTTTGTATATCCATTTAAAATTAAATGTGTGAAGCTTAAGTGTTGAAATATTGAAAAAAAAATTTAAACAGCTGATTCAAAAAAGAACATCTTCTGGTTTCTAAAACCAGTCTTGTTTAGCATGTGACTGAAATGTAATCTAACCCTAACCCTGAGTGTTCACTGGTGACCTGGTGGATGCTGAGAAGCCACGAGGTTAAGTGCAGTGAGAGTAGAAACATAGCAGCCATTTGTTC
This sequence comes from Cichlasoma orientale, assembly GCA_034780415.1. Taxonomy (NCBI): domain Eukaryota; kingdom Metazoa; phylum Chordata; class Actinopteri; order Cichliformes; family Cichlidae; genus Cichlasoma; species Cichlasoma orientale. The sequence goes on from JAVDPK010001860.1 coordinate 302,157, forward strand.
AGCATTAATGGTCAACAACATTGCAGCAGTTTATCATATTAACTTAATAAACAAGTGAAATGTGTATGATTTGTATGTTTGTCAATATGTATTCAAAGCATGGTGCATGAAAGGTGCTGTCACATTGGATGACAAGAGGCAACAAATGAAATGATTCAGTCTGAGGTTTGATGGAATGTGTTTTTGTTGATTACGACTATTATTGTCAACATATTCCTGCAGATTTTGGTTCATCCTAAAGCTGACTTGTGTCTCTTTTTTTTGCCTCTGTGATAAATATGTTGCCCAGTGAACACTTACAGTCCCAGTGGTACGATCATTTTCCACTTCACTGATCTGACTTTGGTGTAATGAGGCTCACACCTTCACGCTCCACATAATGAACCCACCTGTGACTTTGCTAACTTATGCGGCCTCGTTCTTTACATGTGGGTGAGAAGTACATGTTTGGTTGCATCACTGATTGCACCATGCCCACATTGCAGTTGGGGTGTGACTTCAGAGCAAGGTTGATTCTCTGTTTATCTGCCTTTGTGCTTTCTCCTCTATAAAAAATGTATGCTTATATAAAAACACCTTCTCTGAGGTGACTGAGCTGTCTGCCTTTAACCTCATTTACTGCATACCAAGGTTTATAAGCAGGCAGCTGGACATACTGTATCTCTTTTGGATGATATATATAGTTCAGCCACACAGTGTGCCTATAGAAAAATAATAATCTATAGCATTTTTTGATCTATACGTCTGTTAGCCACTTCTTATTGCTTGTAAACATAGTTGTGCCAGTAGCATTTGAAACAAATGTGGGAAGTGTTGTGACGTCTACTGAGCTGTTTGCACTGAAGATGTTTAAAGTTTAAGAGAAGCTGTGTCTTAATTTAATGACAATTAATTTGTCATTTTAAACTTCAATTTTGCTCCTTTTTTTTTCTTTGACAGAAATATTTCTTGGTCATATTTACTGTTACTGCAACTCTCTTGGTATTTTTCCCTGATTTTGTCCCTCAGGATACACACTGTGCAGTCTGTTGGTGTAGGTTAATGGGGTGGGAACCCCTTTGCAGCCAATGCGCTTCTAATCAGAAAATAAAAAAAGCAGAAACAGAAAAGAACATTAAATCAACTCAAAGAAAATAACTGGCTGTGCTCTGTGAAACAAATAAAAGACCATTAAAAGTGAGGTTGGGTTTATAATACTCAGATCAAAATCAAGATATACTTTATTGTCCCTTGGGAAACCTTTCTATGCAGAATCGAATCCAGACATTAATGCCTAATCCTTACAACAATCTACGTATAAAAATGCCAAAGTGGCAAAAAATGGTATTTCCACCAAATCACAGTTGGTCAGTTTCTGGATAGCAAACATAAAACTGAACTGTAAATCTGAACTGTAATTTTACCATGCAGCACAAAACAAGAATTTATATATACAGTACCAGTCAAAAGCTGAGTGTGTCCAAACTTTTGACTGTAAAAGTGTTTTAAAAAATTGGAGCACAGCAGAGTCGGTTCAGGCCGACCACAGAGTTGACCACAGTTCGATCACAAAGTCAGCAGCAGCGCCAACCCACATCAGCTGGAACCCATCTCCACCTCAGCTCCACTTCTTATGCTATTAATACATTTAATGGTTGCTGTCACTGATGCCTGCTTCATTCAGATTTGAGCCACAAATAAAAAATATAAATATTTAAAAAAAAAAAAAAATGTTGGTCTTCTTTTGACTATCGTGATCCTGACTGAATTGGGTATCCAGTAATATTAGATCAGAGGTTTGACTGAACCATGAATGGATTGGGCAATAGCACTGCCTTTAAAGGAGAATAGCGGTATGATAAGCAATTGAACGGTTATCACTGAATGTGCAGGAAAACACAAACACTGTCAACTATTTTGGTTTGCTACTTTTTATTGACTGTTTATTAGTTAAACAAGTATCTTTAATGGTGACATGTAGGTAACTTCTTGTTAACATCCACTTTGTTACTATTTAGGGTTAAGAATAGATTCACTTCCATCTTTTTTTACATGCAATTTTCACCTATTTGACATCCCCAAATGGAAATATTCTAACTGAAGAACTGTGAGACCAAACCAGATGTTAGAGTTTAACAGGTATCATTTTCTAGTTTCTGAAACTATGCTTGTGTAGCTTGTGGTTAGCGTGCATCCTGACCCTAATCCTATAGTAACCATGTTACTGTAAGAGGTTAAGCTTATTGATCAAATGCTTAATTGATAGTCATTAGTTGCACCTCTCATTATAGCTGATAACGAACTAAGTAAAATCAGTGTAATTGGGAATCGACTAACTGCTCTGAACTCTCTGAACAGGCTGAATTTAGATACATAGAAACTATTTGATGTTGACCTCGTGTACGTCCTTATGGTTTGCAGCACAGCAGCTTCTGAGGATAATGTTTTTTGTCAGATTGGAAGAAGAATCATGTTAGCCTCTAACAGCTGTCCGTGGTGCTGAATCAGTCTTCTGCTGGATTACACTGCACACTGACACACAATGAGAGGAACGAGCTGCTCATTGGCTTTCTGGCATAATAATGGGTTTTACTATTTAAGAAAATTTAAATGATTAATTGCTTATCTCTGCTTATATTGAGCTAAACTCGTGTATGCTAAAGTACCGTACCTGTGCAGATGGTTAATATCACTGATATAGTTTCTGTCATTCATTACAGTTGGACTGATAAATCAGCCAGCCTGATTTAGCTTATTAGTTATGTTGTCAGTGTATATGCTAATAAGCCAAAGAAACTTCTGAGAACCTATTGGTCCTTTTCATCTGCTACTTTTATGAGAAAATAATATTATTCCTTCATTTGTGAGTAATTAGTGTGTTGTCCCGTGGATTTTTTTGGAGTCAGAAGTTACAATATATTTTGACTGGAAGGTAGAGGGCTAAGTTATCCCTTTAGGTACAGCACACAGATACATGCTAATTAATGCTAAGTAACAGACTAATAAAACACTAGAATTTCACTCACCAAAACTAAAGAACAAGCTTCTTAGAAATGCTGCACCACACAGCAGTCCACAGTAGCCTAGTTGTCAGATAATTCCATAAAAAAATGCTCCTGAAGGCAACAACACTACAAACATCTCCCAGTTTGAGTAATTGCCTCTTCTCCGTGTGAGGCTTAGAGGCAACACCTCCCTCTGTCAGCACAACTCTCAGTCAAAGCAGTCACACCTCTAATTTTAAGTCTTACCATTATCCATATGGATGAGTTATTTTTTAAAAAAAATCACTCTTCAGAGTTGTTATTTAGGGAGGCAGTAAACATGCTGTAAACATGCTTTTTACTGCTGTAAAGCTGAACGTTTTATCAAGTTCACATTCAAGTTTAAGTTTGTTGTAGTCATTTCAACAACCCTGTTAATAGGATATATAACTATACCACGAGACACATCCAACAACACACAACACAGCACAACATGACACAAAATACAAGTGCATATAACAGGTCAAGTAAAAGCCGTGCCATTAGAGTACAAGGGGGTGTACCTGTCCTTAAAGTGCTTTTAGTGCACTGAGTTACAGTCTAGACTGCAAATGCGAACAGTCCATAGTGCAAGAGGTTCAGTTAAAATTGCAAATACACAACATTTCAGTGTTAATACATTCCATAATCACAACCCGATAAACTGGTAAACTGATTGAACACAAGTTCAGTGCGTATGTAAGTGCCTAAGGCAGGTACTATCCATGAAGCGTGTCGTTCTGCTAGTAATACCACTGCATCTTTTGTGTGATGGGAGAAGATTGAACTGGTGATGTGCAGTGTAAAGTCTGAAGCTATGGAGACTCTGTGTGCTGCTTTTTCAAGCTGATTCCTCATTTTTATGCTTCACATAAGAATGAAAAATTGTTTCATACATCAACCATTGAGTAGTGCAGTGCCAGATCAAATGGTGTAAACAATAAACCAGTAAATAGGAGCATTTAATAAATAGACTAAAAAGATGCATAAAGATGAAATAAATAATGTTAAGTTAGTTAAAAATATTATTGCAAACTAAAAATACAATCAGTTCTTATGAGTTGTTCACATACTTTGGTTCAGCAGTCTAATTCCTGTAGTAATAAGGCTATTTATGATACTACTGTATCTTCACCCAGACTGCACGAGCGTGAACAAGGTATATGAGGGGTGAGCGTTGGCCTTTATGATGCTTCTCTGTGCCTACAGCGCTCAGTACAGATGCTCTGAATACGTGGTAATGAGGCACCAATGATTTTATCAGCAGTTCTCACTGTCTTGTCCAGTTCCTGTCTTTCCTGTACTATACTTTTTCCAAACCAAGAAGAGATACAGTAAGTGAGAATGCTTTAAATGGTGCCTCTATAAAATATGAATATTATATTGGTTGTGTTACTGTATTGTACCAATACAGGACTGAGGAAGTAAGCACACGCTCTATAACAGGTCTAAAACAATGGATCATACTATCCTGACTGATCCTGTATATTCTTAGCTGCTGGAGAAAGGTGGGCTTTACCAACAAAGAGGCCGGTGTTTAAGTTCCACGATAAAGGCTGATGTATAATGGTGCCTAGGAAGCGGCAGTATGAGACCCTCTCAACAAACTGTCCATTAATTCAGAAGGTGAGCTGTTGAACTGCTTCACTTATAAAGTCAACAACCAGCTCTTTAGTTTCAGAAGTTGAACAGGAGCGACAGTTCTTTGTGTAGAGAGAGTACAGTAGTAAAGACAGGACGCACTCTTGCGGAGCCCCAGTGTCAAGAATCCTGGATGCCGAGACATGATTATGAATTTGAGCAACTTGTTTCAGACAGGACAGGAA
>JAVDPK010001860.1:316493-331316 GCA_034780415.1 Cichlasoma orientale
CCCCCCCCCCCCCCCCCAAAAAGGTGTCCGCATACACCTCAGAAAGTATATAGCTGCCTGCGCCCCTGTCCACATTATAATTGGGTTGCCTGTTTTATCAGTTGCTTGGTAGATTAGAGAGGTATTGATTCCAAACTACAATGTGTCCTAATTATGTCATCTACTAAATCCTGGTTTTGCTGGTCCTTGCATACTTGTGTGGACACACTTACTAATAATGTTTCGTTTCCTGCAAAACTTCTGTCTCAATTGGCAAACAAGGCACTTGAGCATAGATACTCAAGAAACAAAGAGAAAACACATTGGCCTAGCTCCTATTTGAATGGTACTATGTGCTTTACAAATTACATCAGCTAGGATCATGAGTATGGATCAGTATGAAAGCCTGACAAAGAAAAATGAAAGGTTGAGACAGAGAGGCTGAGCTGGGGATGATTACTGGGAAATCTCAGAGCAGGCCTATCTCTGGCACACACACACACACACACACACACACACACACACACACACACTGATGATTACTGCACTATCATGAGACCAGCTAGCAAAGGAGCGTATACACAGCAAAGAGAAAGAGAGCTGGTGGTATTTAAGAATTAGAATCAGCTTTATTTACCACATACATGTGAACATACCAGGAATTTAGCTTCAGCTTTTTTCCTCTCCTGGCCATTAGCTATATAAATAACATTTTAAAAAGCAAAATATATATACATAAGGTGAAAATTACAATCCTATATACAGTTGTGAGTGTAACAGCAGCAGCAGCTGTAATAATACAGTAATAATGGATCTATTTACAGGTGTACAACAGTACAAAGTGCAAGTGGTGCAGTGGTTGTGCAAATGAGCAGGAGGTGGGCAGATGGGTTACAGGGAGATCAGGGAGACGGCCTGGGGGAAAGTGGTGCAGACCCACTGAGGGCTGCACACCCTGTGGAAATTATTACGGGGAGCTGAGGAATAAAGCAGAATAAGACCAGTCCTGTCACATGTCTCCATCCGCCATGAAAAAGGAATTCACATACCACCCGAGTCTGATGGAGCGTCTGTGCAAATGTGACTATGGCGTCTGAGATAGCGAGGGCTTACATTTTTCATTGAAGCTGCACAAGGCAGCCTGGAAGGTTAAGCAGCAGCACTTAATAGTGCGAGGTCACATCATGTACTGTGATGTCAGTAAACTAGACTTAGAAAGCTCACATTTACATAGCAGGCTGCACAACAAAATGCAGAAAAGGGCAATAAAGGTGAAAGGTCAGAAGTTGGTCTGCTGTGCTTTCTCTGGGCAGAGTGCTGAGTCTGTGGTGTTTCAAAGACCACAGGAGGAGGTTTACATCAGGGGTCAGCAATTAAAATCAGCCATGTCCAGTGGTTTTCTGCACTATTTATCAAGGTTGTACAGGCAAAGTATAACAGCGGAAAGTCTTTGTTGCATTTCCTAATTATCTGATAGAGTAACATGGAAAGTCAGAGGATCGCCACAGTTCATTCAGCTGTCCCTGAAACAGATTCAGGGACTTGAGAAAATGATTAACAGTTGCCTCCTGGAGACCAAAAATATCTGTAATGGGTTCTGGCAATCCATCTTGTGGTTGTTACGATATTTCAGTTTTGGATATAAGTATTTGAATGACAGCAGAGTCCCTTATGTGCAAATGTCATAGCATGTACAACAAAAAATAAATAAAAATAAAAGATGCATGTATAAAATTTGATATTGGATAGATAGGAAAAAATAAAGGTGGGTTAATCAATAAAATTCTGTTTTAAAAACTGATTTAGAGGAAGCCAAAAGTCCACATTGTGTCAAATAATCAGGAGCCTGGCAATGAAAAACTGGGTCCTCAACCAACAATATTAAAATTAGGCTTGTTTAAAATCCACACAGCTTCTTTTAGTAGTAGTCGAAGCCTTTTGAGTGTTTTCTGGTTCATAAACCTACAAGAAGTCAAACCTTTTTTAATATTAATAGACAGTACATGTATGCCTATTTCTCTGTATTTTAAACTCAGAACTGGTCTAATCTTGGATTTCTTGCATTCCCAGTGTGTCCAAATTTAGGCTTGATTAAAGGGAATACATCTAACCATGACATACAGTGGTGGTCAGTTTACACTCATCACAGGCGTGAATGTCGTGGTAATTTGGGGCTTTTAATGGTTTCTTTTAACTGTTGTTTTTCCAGAGTGGACTCTTTGCACAGCACACAAACTAGGATTGATCGCACAAGTTTGAATTCATTTTGGATATTCTCTCATCCACACAGGGTTAAAATTCTATATACAACAACAACAACAAAGAACACTTCTTTAACTGAATCTAAAGATCTTGCAACATTATGGAATCCAGTAAGTATCAAACGGCAGTCCTCCAAGAGCAACTCGCAGCTTTGTGGTTAAAGACTACTCATATGATCCGTTCCATAAATGTACAATCAAAGTTGGCTGATGCCCTGTAGACCAGTCTTTGATCACTGGTGTCATGTTAATGATGGGAACAGCTTGTAAAAATGCTACAAATAATTCTCTTTAGGGAACGTATAAAACTGCGGTGGAGATTTCAGCTGATAAATTCGATTAACGTTGATGTTAGATATGTGTCAATGAAGCAGACACTGATAAAATGAATGATTCTGCAAATGTTTGTAATGAATCCTTTCCAAACAACCTCTAAATTAAAATGAATTGTGAGCTCTGTATGCTGCAGTAGACAGACTGATCTCTTAAGGGATCAGTCACCCTTGGGACCTTTTCATCAGGTGCCACAAAGGAGCAAATCAATCCCAGACCTCATTCTTTTCAGTCTTTATAGAAGCTGCCAAGTAATTGGCTGTCTCCAGTTATGGGTCTTCTGCAGATGCTTGAAGGCTGACCACCTTTTACTGGAACAACTTTAAAAGGCTTTTGCGTAGAACTGGGTCATGCCCCCTGCTCAATTGACTGTTGGCGGTACACGCAGCAGGGCACGAGGCTTCTTGACAAAGCCTCAAGTGATGATGGTGAGCCCGACGGGGCTTTGTGTGAAGCTTGTCACATTTACAGCTGACCCTGAGAAGAGATCCTCCCAGTAATTTATAGCAAATAATGTTCTGAGTCCCATTTCCAAGATTCACTGTCACTTTTTACGCAACCATCACTCTGTCTCAAAAGACAATCTGCACGCCTGACATGGCAGTCCTATAAAATATTATACCAGCCACCTTGGTGTCCTTTCCAATTATCTGAAAAGGGAATTAATACTTTTAAAAGCAGATTTATAACAGTTATTTCCGAGTATGCCACCTGTTTCAAAGGTGTGTGTGTGTGTAGGGGGGCACTTCTTGCTGTGAGGCACTGCAAGAGGGTCCTGGCTTTGAATCCTGGAATAAAACAATAAAACTAACTCTGTTGACCAGCGAGGCTGCAGGAAGATGAACCCAAGGTTGAAGCTCTTGATTTACTAACTGTCCTCACTCAGGGACTTGAACTCTGGGAGTGATCAGAAACGTGTGGTTGAACTCCAGAGCAACTTAAATCTCTTTAATCAACTTGTTTTGCTCCCGTGGGATCAAAAGATGCCATTTTGCTGCCTGCATCTCAATACTACACACGAGGTGTCTTTTGATGCTGGTGCTTTGACACACCAGCAGCTGCAGGATTGTTGCTATGTGGTTATTGTGCAGTTTTATAGATTTATAAGTCCACGTTTGAAGGCTGCGCGGGCGGCAGTGACGCAGTTGCAGTTTTAGCTTCTCAGAGACCATCGTTTGCGTCCTGTTTGGATTTTTGAGTATTGCACTTTCAGCCGCTGATTTCTTTTGTTTCGACATGGTTTTTACTTTTGCTTTCAGATTTCGGCTTGGGTTTAAAAATGCCTCCTCACAACAGTAACCATGTGCATCTCACACACCACTAAAGACACTTTACACATACCTGAGTGTGTAATGTGCTATATGTTTTTGTCTGCCCATGACTGATGCAGTCTCAAGTGTCCCCACTAGAGAATCAAACTCGAGTAGCTGAGACTCTTCTCATTGACTTACACTGAGTTGACTATTAGGGAGAGAACCTTAACCAATGCAAAGAATGAGCAAGAGTGAAGCACACTGTGAAAAAGCCAAGCTGTGTATATAAATGATACACGTGGCCAAAATGATGTCACTCAGCGGTTTGTGGACTGTTGTTTTGAAGCCTCGTGTTTGGCATCTTTGTCACATGTGACAGCACTTGTCACTTACATGTAAACCTGCTTGATCACGCTTGAAACAAATTTTTCATTCTGCTATAAACTTATTACAAATTGTTTACTGAGGTAATAAATACAGTAAGAAGCATAGTTATTTTCTCATAGTCTTGGCAGGGCAGTCCACACTTAGAGAGTGGGCATACAGTGGGCCCCACAGTGGGCCCCTCTCTGTTTAGTTTGGGCAGTGTGGGTCTGTTCAGCCCCATGAGGGCATGTTAAAGTAACAGTCATTAGTCTGATTTTTTTTAACCGTTGAGTTGCCCCCCTGCTGACCATAAGAAGAAATGGAGGTTTTGCTTTTATATACAGTTTATGCACAACATTGAGAAAGACTCCTCCTGGCCATCCTTCACATTCCTTGAATACAGCTTGTATTGCGTACATACATTTATGTTTGGAGTTTTCAGCTTTTCTTTACTCGGGGGCAGATTTTATAATGTCTGTTTCTCCTTAACCTCACTTTGTTAGTTCCTCTCTTAACACGTGTCACTTATTTTGATGAGCTGTCTGTCTCAATATGGCCTGAGGCAGAGGGAAGGGGCATCTGTAGTGATCCCACAGGTATTTGTTAAAAATCTGAACTAAGGTCTGTTGTGTTTTGCCTGCTGCCCGTTAGGCTTTTCTTTTGTGACCGTTCCTCCTGTCGACTCTTGTAGTTTCACTTTCTCGCTATTTGAAATCGTGATAATTCCATGAAAAATCAATAAGGGCCTCTAACTGAAACCCATCTCTTTTTTTTTTTTCACACTACAACTATTTCCAAATTACAGGCTTTTGTAAAATACTTTAAATTATATTTTGAGCCACAATTGAAACACATTAAAGCCCTGTTAAACACTGCAACCAAATTGACACCAAATCAAAGTGTGACAATTTAAATCCACAATCTTGTATTGTTCACACTTTTTTCTGTAAACAGCGTTGAGCATCAATATCATAGGATGTGTCAATTTGCAGAGTAAGATTTCAAAATCACTTTAGTTATAGTGACAGTCTCTAGACTCTCAACCACGCAGGATGGGAAAATAATTTAGGGCTCTCCACTGATTTTGTTGTGCAAAGGTGCCTCCGTGTCAGTTCCTTGTGCTAGCAACAAACTGAATAATGCCCAAAAGCTTCTGACCGGGTAGCAAAAACGTGCATCTTCACTCTGAACCACAGATTAGGTTGTCAGGTCTGAAAGTATCTGGATCTATGCATATTTGGTCTTTAGGCTCTGGGAGCAGCACTAAACTTCTGTTTCAGGATCATTATTTTTCTTTCTTTTTTTCTCAAACCTTTAACTGACTATTGACAACAAAACCTTAAATAATCTCAGCCAGTTTATTAAGTAAATGTGGTTATAACTAATATTGATTGTAAACTTCCTCAGAAATGTGTGCTGGGTGGTAGAATAGCTTTCTCCATAACTATCCAAAATCAGATTTTATAGACACTTAAATGAAAAGAAAAATCAAACTTTTCTCTCTGTCCCTTTAATTGATCCTGCCTTCCCATTTCCACCCAGCTTTTCACTCCATCTAGATTACAGTAAACCATTTCAGCTGTTGTCGTGTGCAGTCTTACTGATAGTAACTAAAAGTTCAAGCAGCTGCACAGCTCTGCCTCTGATGAAACCAGCAAGTCCTGCACATTAATAATTACAATCGGCCACACGGGGACATCTGTTTCCTGAGGCTGTATCAGCACATGCAAAGTAACTTGATGCAAGCGGGCTAATAGTGGACTCACATGGTGACGCTGCAGTTTTTTCACCCAACCAACACGCCCGTCCTTCCCCTTCAGCAGCTGTCTTTCTCCGATGCCAGGTTGTGTTATAAATTTCTATATTAGCAGGTTTGATTTGGCTCCTGTGGCCTGATAAAAACTGGTTGCCGAAGAGCACGATCCCCACAGCTGTAGAGGTGGGGTAGGAGCAAGTGGACATGAAAGCTGTTTGTCTTTGTTAATTATTTGACATCATTAGACAGCCAAACTAATTAGCAAACATAAGCAGGAGAGCAGCAGAGGACATTGTGGATGCATTTACACAGGGGCTTGTTTTGGGCATTCTTTGAAAAGAGTTTGACTTTAATGAACTGAATGACTTTATAAAATAAATTTCAAGTACTCTGGAAACAAAATTTGCCTACTTAGAATCCTGTTTCTAATCTTAAGAAAGCTAAATATTTAGCTAAGAATAACGTTGAGTGACTGATGAGAATAACAATGTTGTTGAATGAGTTTTCCTTTTATTTTAAGATGGACCTGTTGGCATTATGCATGTATGTATACACCAATGAACCAAATTATTCCGACTGTCCTTGGATAACATGCTTTCAGTCCCCCAAAACAGCTCCAACCCACCGAAGTATAGACATCTACAAGACTCCTGAAGGTGCCCCGTGGTTTCTGGCACCAAGATGTTAGCTGCAGATCCCTGAAGTCTTTGAGTAGAGAATTTGCTACGGATCAGACTTGTTAGCACATTCCCCAGCACATTATTACTGGTTAGTGGTGTCTTTCACCCAGTAAACCTTACTCCTTTGGAAATTTGCTAGTCTGGCCATAATGATCTGGCCCTTGCAAAAGTGGGTCAGATCTTCACATCTGCCAATATGTCACATCCACACAATTCTTACCTTCTGTACATGGAGAGACGGGTCTCTCTCAGAACTTCTGCATATATTCTGCATACATGCAAATCCTTGGTCAGAAACCATGGTGTTTTCTAAAATCTAAGCAGTTCGGTTTGTGCCTAGACTAAACCAAAAGTCAAGCAAAAATGCACAAACAAACCTCCTCCATGGGACAGTCTTGTGATATATTCCAGAACCACCCGTCAGCGTGCAGAGTCATGTTGTGGGTATTTGAATTAGTTTATTTTTCATCCACATTTTTAGTATTTATGGGCATTCTAGGTAAATGTAACCTCTTATCTTCCACCAGGTTGCTGCTGAACGATGGTTATAGTTAGTTCTGCCCGAGCACATTCTGCCAAGTATTGGATGCATTAGTGTAAATGGTACAAGCAACTGACCAGGAGGACCAGACATAATGAAGAACACTAAACAAAGTGTTACACAAAAGGCAGGACAGATGAACTGGACCTGATTTCAGAGTATGCAAAAATGTTTTTTGTGTTTCAATTAATCAGGTAACACTAATGTAGAGAACTATGAGCTTACGTCCATTTAGTGTGAAACAAACTGCACTTTTGTAAGTCACATTCTCAGGATACTTGATGTGATTGTGTGTAATAAAATTTCCTATTTTCACCAGTAAGTCTGTTATTATTATGCAAGAGCCCCATCAGCCCAATAGGTTCCATTAAATGACTCTTCGTAATAAAATACTATTGTGCAGCTGGGAAATATGTTTGTCAAATTAATCCTGCTAATGCTACTTATAGTAATAGCAGGGATGCATTTTTAATTATCATTTTATGCTGTAAAAGTGAGCAAGCATTAGGAGTGAGGAATGGTTTCACAGCTTACAGAGACATAGTGCAGAGACAAAACTATTCTGTTCTTTAATTTTCTCATACTGTATCTCTTTACCTCTCTCAACCACTGTGTCTTTCATGCATGGTGCTTTACTGTTACTGATAATGGAACTTTGAGAGAGTCTCAAACTCAACTGACCGATCTGATTAAAAGTGCAGAGTTTGGATCTTTCATAGTTTTTCCTGTTATTTTTGTCTGCTATGATTAAATTTACTTGTTAAATAATTAGGGATGCTCTGATCCAACTTTTTCCAGATCTGACTCACCCACTGCCCACTGGCTTTAGCTATCAATGTTGCCTTTCTTGTTGTGATTTGGCGCTACATATGCTGCTCAAAAAAAAAATCAAAGGAACACTTTTTAATCAGAGTCAAGTCAGTTTAAATTCTGGGATATTGATCTGGTCAGTTAAGTAGCAGAGGGGTTGTTAATCAGTTTCAGCTGCTTTGGTGTTAACAAAATTAACAACAGGTGCACTAGAGGGGCAACAATGAGACAACCCCCACAAAAGGAATGTTTTATACAGGTGGTACCTGGATCCTACAGAGGTTGCACAGGAAGTACAACTTCTCCAGGATGGCACATCAATACGTACCATTGCCAGAAGGTTTGCTGTGTCTCCCAGCACAGTCTCAAGAGCATGGAGGAGATTCCAGGAGACAGGCAGTTATTGTAGAAGGTCCTTAACCCATCAGCAGGACTGGTATCTGCTCCTTTGTGCAAGGAGGAACAGGATCAGCACTAGCAGAGCTACAAAATGACCTCCAACAGCCACTGGTGTGAATGTCTCTGACCAAAGAATCAGAAACAGACTTCATGAGCGTGGCCTGAAGGCACAACACTCTCTCATGGGCCCTGTGCTCACTACCCAGCACTGTGGAGCCTGATTGCTATTTGTCATAGAATGCTTTTCACAGATGAGAGCAGGTTCACTCTGAGCACATGTGATCTGAATGAGTCTGGCAAAGGTGTGTAGAACATTATGCTGCCAGTAACATCTGTCAGCGTAACCAGTTTAGTGGTGGGTCAGTGATTGTCTGGGGAGACATGTCCATTGAGGGATGCACAGACCTCTACAGGATAGGCAATGGCACTCTGACTATCATTGTTTATTGGGATGAAATTCTTAGATCCATTATCTGCCCCACACTGGTGCAGTGAGTCCTAGGTTCCTCCTGGTGCACAGCAATGCACTGAATACTCTAATGCACTAATAGATGTGGCGAGAGTTTTCAGGCAGTTCCTGGAACAAGGAATTGATGCCAGTGACTGGCATAAATCCAACAATGCCCCTGGGACATTATATTTCAGTCCATCTGATGCTGCCAGGTTGCACCTCAGAGGTCCTTTTTCCACCGGGTGAACCGTTCAGCGTTTTTTTCCACCACGAACGCACTCGGTGCTCGGTTGAAAAACAGGTTAAACTGCGGCCCCGCAAGCTAGCTGGTCTGGAACCAAGAACATGTGACGAAAGCGGCAGAAAGACATGACTCTGCCACCTCGAGGACCCGCCCACACTCATACGTAAAGGATCAGTTCACAAAGCACGGTGTAAACGCAGGCTCGTTCTTAAGTGTTTCGCCGGTTCATTGAAACCGACACCAGCACTGGCACCAGCACCGGCACCTCGGCGGTGGAAACGTAGTAAGTCTGTCAGGAGCTCAGTGATGCCCTGGTCCAGATCTGGGTGGATCCCCTAGGACACCATCCGTTGTCTCACTAGGAGCATGCCCTGGCTTTGTCAGACATCCATACAAGCATGTGGGGGCCATACAAACTGCTAAGTGCCATTTTTACTTCCTGCAATGAAAGGCAAACTGGAGTAGACTTCTGTAGGTTGATCATTTTAATTTCCATCAAAAGATGTGAAATCCATTCATTCCTAACACATTGCCCAGTCTATATCAGTGAAGATATCAGCGAGATGTTTTTCTCTCATTGAGATCTAATTTTCAGTTTTTCTGTGTTCCTTTCATTTTTTGAGCAGTGCAAATACAATTTGGGCACTTTGTTGGTCTGGAGCATTAGCACAATGCCACAATCTTCCCAGGAGTGGACCTTCTGGAAAATTCACCCCAAGGTCAGAACATGCAATACTCTACAGGCCTCAGTTAGCATGTTAAATTTTAAAATTCATGACAGTACAATTAGATAAAGACCGAACAAGTATGGTTTGTTTGGAAGTGTTACCAGGAGAAACTCTCTAAAAAGAACATGGCAGCACAGCTTAGCTTTGCAAGATTGCATCTGAACAAACCACGAGACTTCTGGAACAATATCCTTCAGACAGACGAGACCAAAGTGGAGATGTTTGGCCATATTTGGCAAAAACTAAATACAGCATATCAACATAATGACTTCATACAAACTCTCAAGCACAGTGGTGGAGGGGCTTGTTTTGTGTCAACCATCAAATCTTCTGTATTCTAGACTTAAATGTGAGGCCATCCATCCAACAACTTGGCTGTTATTGGTTCATGCAACAGGACAATTTTCCAATTTGTACCAGCAAATGTACAACAGAATGGCTGAAATAGAAAAGAATCAAGGTGCTGCAATAGTCCTGTAAATGTCCAGACCTCAACCCAATTTAAATGCTGTGGCAGAATCTTAAGAGAGCGCTGCATGAACAAATCCACAAACCTCAATTCACTGAAGCAATGTTGTAAAGAAGAGTGGGCCCAAAAGTCCCCCAGACTGATGTGGAGAGACTGATAAAGTGATACAGAAAAATATTATTTCAAGTTACTAGCAAGAAGCCGCTCTAAAGGTGTTTTTTTTTGCCAGGCCTGCAGTGATTGTTCGCTTCGCTCAAAAGAAAAGTTGTTGGCATTCAAATATGAAATACCTCCAAAGTGACCTTTTTCTGTTACTGTAGCTTACTCCATGTTATGCTAGCTCTCCCGCTAGTAACCAGTGCACTGCTGCTGACAAATATATTCACACGTTCACTTAAATCTTTTAATAGTTGGTGCTTAAGGTTCTACAATGTCTCAACTTGACAAGGCCAAGGTGTGTTAAGTTCTTGTCTACAACCGATTGACTACATCTGGTAGTTTCTCTTTGCCAGCATCAAAATGATTTGTGTGACAGCAGTCATTGGATTGACCGATATTCAGAACGGTAGGAAAGTCCAAGGAACTCAGTGAAGATCTATGAGGGACAACTGTAAATTGGAGCCATTTCTAAAGAACTGTAGATTCTAAGATCACAAGCTTAAACAGTTGTATGTAAGTACAAATGATCCATGTATTATTTGTGTATGTGTCACCACTTTGCCAAGGTCTGGAAGAAGACACAAACTGTCACCCTCACATGAGAGGAAATTGGTTAGGATGGTCAGGAACAACCACACGCCGCCATGGCTCAAGCCTGCAATGAATTGGAAACTGCTGGAATACCGGCCTCACTGTCCATACTGAAGCCAGTTTTCCACTGCCATGGACTGAGAGGGTGCTGACCAATAAAAAATCAACTCCTTTAAGCTCAAGTGAAATTTGCAGCTACCCGCATGAACAAGCCAAATGCCTTCTGAAGAAAACTTTTATGGTCACACAAGATAAAGATTGAGTTATTTGGTCGTAATGGCAAGCTGTATGTTTAGAGGAGTAAAGGTGAGGCTTTCATACCTAAGAACACTGTACTAACTGTCAAGCATGGTGGTGGTAGCATCTTGCTCTGCGGCTGTTTTGCTGTCATTGGTACTGTTACAGTGCACAAAGTGAACAGAATAATGAGGAAGGAGGACTAACTCTAAATGTTTTCAACTTCACCTCAAACAGCTAGATAGTTGAAACTTGGGCACAGCTGGGCGTTAAAACAGGAAAGCGATGCCAAACACACGCCAAAATTGTTTTTGGAATGGATAAAGCAGGCTAACATTAAGTTTCTGGGATTGCCTTCCCAAAGCCCCAAGTTCAACCTTATTGAAAGTTTGTGGACTATGCATAGAAGCTGGGTCCGTGCCTGGAAACCAACTAGTTTAAATGAACTCTACCAATTCTGCCAAGATGAGTGGTCAAATATTCAGCCAGAATTATGCCAGAAGCTTGTTGGTGGCTATCAAAAGCATCTGGTCAAGGTGCAGCTCGCTAAGTGACATTTAACCAAATATTAGTGGGGGTATATGTATATATATTTGAGCCTGTATGTATAATTTTAACCTGTGTGCATTAGAAAGAAATCCAAAATTACTTGAAACTTGTGCACCCAATTCTTGTTTTGTAAAGTAATGAACAATGTATGCTGTGCAATCATTCCTCCCTGGAAAAACAACATTTCAAAGAAATCATGAAAAGCCCCAAATTACCATGACATTCCTGCACATTTTGTAAACTTCTGCCTACAACTGTATATTACTTGAAACTGTCACTCATATTTGCAGAGACTTGTAATTGTGCCTTTAAGGGTTATTACCATGTACCATTACCATGTAGTACCTATGAAAGTCAAAAGTCCAACTGTGACATTACCCTTAAGTTGAACATTAGCTTTTTGGCCACCGCCACATTTGTTTATTGGCAAGTTTAGAGTTTAGAGTGCTAAGTTATCAGCTAAGGCTACCAAGTTGCATCAATAAGCTGTATAAATACAATGCATATTGCTGGTTAACAAACACGATTTCACCCAATAAAACATTAAAACTGAAGTGCAGACACTTCTTGGGCTGGCTTTACCAAACAGCAGACCATACTTATAGTTAGATAATTCCATTAAAAATATGGTGAATGGAATAAGCTAAAGTTATACAGACAGCTTTTGGCTACAGGTAAAGTGGCCCTGCCCCTAACATAAATATATAAATAACTATGGATAGAGGATCTTTGAGTCTCTTAGCTCCTTAGATTGCTGTATTTGCTATTTGGTGCTTGGCATTTAAAAGTCTTTTTTATTCATCTCTTTGGTGAAAACAGCTGCATGCTGGAAATAAGGTTGATGAAGACTAAATCAAACATTAAATTTGCTGCCCATCAAACATACCGAAGGCTCTGTAGTGCTGACAGGAAGTGCAGAGTGGCTTTAAAACCTGACCACTAGTTTTTCCTGCCCTATGCACCTTGCTTTTATCTGTTCCCAGATCTCATTAGTGGGGGAAAGTTACACCTATGCTATAATATTTTAATAAAGTATAATTATCCAAAAAGTTAATGTGCACCACTTTTAATCCATGTTCAGCTCGGGGAGAGGGGGAACAGACACAGATGGGCAGGAGTGAAAGCTGGATATCAGCGCAGCATCAGAGGGTGTGAAAAATATGTTATCTCCTTTTGACTCACATTGTTGTTCAGCCACAGGGAATCCTGCTCTCTCCCAGTTCTGTTCTGTTTCATCCGTGTACAACACTGCTGTTAATAATTAGAGAGTAGGTGCAAGATGCCGCAGATTCACCAGCAGAACAATCTGTTGCACACAGAGCTGTCTCATTTAAATAATTAAAATGAATCTACTCTTGTGCACATTTGCATACATTAAATTAATATTTGTCCCGCAAGGCTTGGCAAACACATTCCTTTCACCGCAATGTGAAAGTACGGTTATGATTGGCAGAGTCTGATATCCTACAGCAGCGGCAATCTGCACACTGTGGCGGCGATGAAGAAGGGATTCACTGCTGTATGTGTGACACTGTCATGTGTGATTTACTGAACTTCCTCTCCACGTGGTTATTCTTTTGCATGATTTATTTTGCAGACCCTGACCGCCTGTGTTAGCCTTCAGCGTTGTAATTGTAACAGACTCTGGCCACGTTGTCCAGCTCTGCCTGCCGGCCCCCTTTAGGGCAAGGAGAAGCACAATGCACTGCAAATCTTATGGCTGCTATGTGCATTGACTTTAAAATGAATGTTATAATATCCTCATAGTATTGCTGCACTAAGTAGCCCTGCATGGGATAACTTATAGCCTGATTTAAAGCAGAAAACTGAGAGAAGTGGCCTGCAGATTATTTATTGCATCAGTAATTTAATTTCTTTTCCTTAGAGGCAGAATTGCCTCTGTTCTATATTAGCGGATCTTATGGTAGCCTTCTTCTTCTGCTGTGCACGTGACAGCATGACTAAATTTGGATTGTTGATGCTGACGCTGATATCAATATTTAAGAATTTGAAATTGTCAGTAATAATATCATCTGACATTTATTGCAAATATGTAAAATATTTTTATATGAACCTTTTCATTGGATTGTTTATAAATATTGAAATTTAAACTCATATTACTCTGATATAGTACAATAATTGTAATGTATCAGCTGATATGTTTTATATAATATTTTATATGTGGTTGATGAAGGCCAGGATAAATGTACACAGTGGGGAAAATAAGTATTTGATACAGTTTTCCCACCTACAAAGAATGGAGAGGTCTGTAATTTTTATCATAGGTGCACTTCAGCTGTGACGGACAGAATCTTAGAAAAAAATCCAGAAAACCACATTGTATCACCTTCCAACCAGCAAGACTTCTGGCTCTCACAGACCTGTTAGTTTTTCTTTAAGAAGCCCTCCTATTCTACATTAATTACCTGTATTAATTGTACCTGTTTGAACTCGTTGCCTGTATAAAAGACACCTGTCCACACACTCAGTCCATCACACTCAAACCTCTCCACCATGCCCAAGACCAAAGAACTCTTTAAGGACACCAGGGACAAAAATGTAGACCTGCACAAGGCTGGGATGGTTACAGGACAATAGGCAAGCAGCTTGGTGTGAAGGCAATAAGTGTTGGTGCAATTATTAGAAAATGGAAGAAACAAGATCTCACTTCATGGGGTAAGGATGATTCTGAGAAAGGTCAGGAATCAGCCCAGAACTACAATTGTCCAGGCCCGTGTCAAGTTCGCCAATGACCATCTGGATGACCCAGATGAGGTCATGTGGTCAGATGAGACCAAAATAGAGCTTTTTGGTATCAACTCCACTCGCCGTGTTTGGAGAAAGAAGGACGAGTACAACCCCAAGAACCGTGAAGCATGGGGCTGGAAACCTGATACTTTGGGGGTGCTTTTCTGCAAAGGGACCAGGACGACTGCACCGTATTGAAGGGAGGATGGATGGAGTCATGTATCGTGAGATTTTGGCCAACAACCTCCTTCCCTCAGTAAGAGCATTGA
>JAVDPK010001860.1:334508-351122 GCA_034780415.1 Cichlasoma orientale
CAAAATCCCTGCTGCAGTGTGTGCAAACTTGGTCAAGAACTACAGGAAACGTCTGACCTCTGTAACTGCAAACAAAGGTTTCTGTACCAAATATTAACTTCTGTTTTTCTATTGTATCAAATACTTATTTCATGCAATGAAATGCAAATTAATTATTTAAAAATCATACAGTGTGATTTTCTGGATCTTTTTTTTTTAGATTCTGTCTCTCACAGTTGAAGCGTACCTGTGATAAAAATGACAGACCTCTCCATTCTTTGTAGGTGGTAAAACTTGCAAAATCAACAGTGTATCAAATACTTATTTTCCCCACTGTATGTTTGCAGTTTTAATCCTTTGCAAGCAAGGAAAAACATTTGGGTGGGAAATATGGGTTTATTAGCAAGTGGAGCTCAGGCAGAGAACGTGAGAGAGAAACAAGCTGCAGCTTCCAGTGCAAGTTGCAGACCGCAAGCCAGCCCCGGGCTGTAACTAAACTATGGATGTAGCCATAGTCATTAAGCCCATATAATCATCAGGAGTTTTCTGAGGTCAGAGAGCTGAGTTCCATTTTTCCATCGATGTCTATATGTTTTGCAAACAGAGGAATTGCCCCTGCTGGCCTTTAAAATAATTTTGGGCTTTAGGCACTTCTGGATGGACATCCATCTTTCGTATACAGTCTATACCCAAGTGTTTTGTTAACAGAGGTTTTGCGGGGCTAATCTGAGTTGAGGCTCTGTGTTGTGTCTGGCTGTAAATGTGTGTCCACCAGCAACATTTCCTCTTCCTAGGCAGACTGTTGAAAATGAAGCAGTTTGATTGGCAAGTTCTCCATCTGCTTAGGCAGAGCAATAACAGCAGCACTATGATAACATATGAAATGTAAATTTTGAGTTCAGATTTTTTTTCTAATGCACATATTTTGAATGTTCCATGTAATATTTCTAATCAATAAATTTCATGTAGTGACACTTAAGGTTGTGCTTAAAAGTCCCCAAAATGTATTTTTCCTTCATACAAATATGACAGAAATTACATAAATATCCTGCATTAAATATGGTTTTGGTCTATCTAAAGAATACAAGCACTGGTCTTCACGATCAAAGCATGTTTTGTATCTCAGGACGTCTACAGAATTGTAACACACATCAATCAAAGTTGTAACTTTCTTCCAGACCTGCAAAGGCTACAAAACAGTTGCCATGGAGCGTGTGCTCCACCAGTCCACAGTCATGCAGGTCTTGTACAAACAGAGGAAAATCAGTCGAATTCCTACTTTGACGCGAGCGGATGGCCAACAAAAACAGCAAAGTCTTCATGAAGATTGTGACGTTCAGCAGGCCTCTCTGATACCGGCTCATGTCATTGGTCATCAGTGAACATGAGCTACTGAGAGAAGGTTGCGTACATGCATACATACCAGTAATTAATTAATTGTAATTATTTTTAGCTTATTTCAGAAGCATTATATTTGAAGAAAAGCAAACGAAGCATTTCAACATAAAAACATCGTCTTATTGGTTTGGGGCTGCTTTGCTGCCTCTGGACCAGGAGAGGAGTTTTACTGTGATAGACTGTGACTCTCAAACATGCCAACCACTCCACCAAAGACAAGTTAAGACAACCCCAACTTAACAACCTTGGGTTGCATTTCTTTTCCAGACGTGCTTTATGCGACTAAGATAAAATACAGGAAGAGCCGCAGGTTCCACAATAAAATAGAAACACAACATACAGTGTGCTGGATTATATTGAACTCCATGAAGTTGGTAGACTTGGCAGATTGATTTATAAAAGGCTAATTACCAGCCCAGAAGGTCAGAGTTCTCAGCATCCACCTCTTTGTCTTTTAAACAATTTATTTGCCTACTTCGAGCACCAAAATGGAAAAACCTAACAGAAAAACTGCAAAGCCAAATTCAGTGTTTGACATTTCACTTGGAAATTTTACTTATTTAGGATACAAAATAAAACCCTAACCCTAGATGGGTGACTACTGACTTGATGGATATCAAGAGATTGATATCACTGCAGTTCAGACATCCATCGCTGGATGACACAGTTTAATTTGAGACAGTCACCCACAGACTGCCAGAATCTGGCGCCATGCCTGAGCTTGAAATATGCAGCAAAGATGTTTATCCATCAGTCAGGATGTGTAATGTGTTGTAGCCCATCACAGAAAAAGTTTGTTTACATAAGTGGAGCATACTCTGTGGAAATCGAGTTAAAGAGCATGACAATTTCATTAAAGTCATTTTCCTTGGGATTAACATAATGCTGCCTTTTATTTATTTTGGGAGGATGATATGTATTCCTTTTAGGATGTCACATTGAGATGGCCGGGCTATATTTTGCCCGTGTGTGATGTCTGCTGCTTTGTCTCGCTGTCTCCCGTTCTCCTGCTGCAGCATGAATCTGTATACCAAGAACATATACGCAGCTGTGTGTGTGTGCGCGCGCGTGTGCGTGTGCGTGTGTGGTATATATATACTGTGCAGAAAAATATAAGAGGCTTAAAAATCATGAAATTTCATTATTGCTAGACTTTAATATTGTGACCAAGACATGTAATTGTATAGTGGGTTCACATGTGCCCATGTTTAAATATTATTTTAAATAACAAGGAGTGACTCTATAGACCACCTCAGTGACACTGAAGGCACGCCAACAGCCCCGACTGGTTTGCATGTCAGAAACATGACCAGGGAACTGTTGGTAGCAGTGACTGAACTTTCAAAATAAGAGCAAAGGGATTGTCCATGAGTAATAATCAAAAGAAAATGCTAAAATAAGTGGCTAAATATACCTGGGCAACCCACCCAAATGAAGTCTGTGTGTTGGAAACACTGTATGTTTTTGTTCTATTTCTTGTTACAGTTGTTACTGACTGGCATATATACGGATACTAACAGTTCTGTGATAAGTTAATACCAGCCAATTAAACTGGCCCACTCATTCTGCAAAGTGCTTCAGTGCAGCTCTACAACAAACATTCAGCAAGGTTTTATACGGTGGTGGTCATGTTTACTTCACCTGTTTTCTGCCTTTCAAATAATAAAATCCTCTGGGCGGCTTTTTAATTAACTGAAGAGAGGAGTAATTTTACATCCATGAGTTGTATTTTGTTTCGTTCTGTGGGTATATTTGGACAGTCTCCCTACTGCATGTCAAGCGTGCCTTTCGATTTGCCGTGCACACTAGAAAGTAGATGAACCTCTCCCTGGGCTCAGGAGCTGATGTTGTTTAGAGGTTTCTATGATGTGACGGTTTGTAATTCAGGACACTTTTCATTTAACTCTCTGCTTGTGTGCAAGAATAGAAATTAATGGTTATTCATTTGGTTAAAAGTGAATTTAAGTTTCTCTATTTTAGATACTGGAGCAACGGAAGTGCATAAAGGAGTATCCAGGTGCAACACAACACCTCTGGCAGTCATGAGGAATAGAGGGTATGTACGGCATGAGCTCGCCTTCTCACATCATACCACACCATCATACAGCTCTCTGCATTTATATAAGAGATTGGATGCCTACAAGTAAAGAAAAGTGTCTTTGAAGTAGTAAAACTCAAAAACACACACACAATGATCTTGTTGATGTACTGGGAAATCAGTACTATCAACCGATAGTATCCATTTGCTGATATAACAATATCTGCATTTATGTAAAAAGTAAAGAAGAGACGGGCAACCATGAAGGTTGAAGGGTGTGTTGATATAGTTTATTCACCTGAAGGAAACTTACCTGTTGGCAACTCACACTTGGACCGCAACAAACAAAAAGCCAGCTGATCCGAGCAGAGTCAGGCTGAGCGTAAATGACTAGTACCGCGACTTTCTGTGGTACTAAAACAATATTATTTTTTAAAACAGCATTGTCATTTCATCTTAGTAAGGACTCATGAATAAACGCACATAACAAATGTTAAGGGAATTTATTATTGTTAGGTGTTTCTGAGAAAAATATATATCGGCCATTATATCGGATTTTTAAAGCACCAGATGTTGGTATTGGTATTGACCTTAAAGATATTGATTGGGTTCAATGGTTTGAGATGAAATGTACTGTAGTATTTATATGAATGAAGGAGAAAATGAACAACACTGTTCAGGGATTTAGTTATATTTTATGATTTTAGCAGTTCCAAAACATGGCAGGACATTTAACTGCTTTATTATGTTCACTGGTTAACTTCTAACCCAAGAAAAAATGTGATTCACTGTGCTGTTTGAACCAGCAGCACTAATAGAGGAATGTTTTCTTGCGTGTTGTTTAGTGCATAAGTTAACTTTGTGACATTGTTGCATGTTGTTGCATGTATCATTACAACAGCTTTGACCATTTAATTTGTCTTGATTAGCTGTTTTACATTAAACACACATTGCTAATGATTGAATTTCTCATTATACTGAATGTGAATATGCTTTCCTCACTTGGAGATAAAAATGGCCAACATGTCCGAACAACAACATCAGTCGTTTCTTCCAAAAACCGGGCACCTCAGCACTGACCTCATACACGTCCTGCACCGTCCTCACATACTTCTCTGCCACACCTGGATGGACTTTGTACACAAACCTTTTCAACTTA
The DNA here is from genome assembly GCA_034780415.1 of Cichlasoma orientale. Taxonomy (NCBI): domain Eukaryota; kingdom Metazoa; phylum Chordata; class Actinopteri; order Cichliformes; family Cichlidae; genus Cichlasoma; species Cichlasoma orientale. The sequence goes on from JAVDPK010001860.1 coordinate 339,083, forward strand.
TATTTGACAGTTTGATAGTTAAGTTTGATAGGCATTGCACAGAGTATAAACATGGTTATTGTAACCATTGAGGTGCAATTGTACATGATGGAGACATTGACAGAGCGAATGTCCAGATCAGTGATTGTTTAATGTTCTATTGGCCCAAGGGTAGAAACTGTTTGTTAGCCTGGCTGTGCGGGCTTTCAGTGACCTGTATCATTTGCCAGAAGGCACCTGTTCAAACATGTGATCCACTGGGTGGGAGGAATCATTGAGAATGGCCGTGGACCTTTTCAGGCATCTGGAGCCAGCAATCTCCTCCAGAGAGGGCAGAGGGCAGCCGACAATTTTCTGGGCCGTGTTTATGGTCCTCTGGAGAGCATTTCTGTCTGCAGCCGCGCTCCCGCTATACCGGGCAGAGATGCAGTACATGATCACACTGTCAATGGTGGATCGGTAGAAGGTCACCAGCAGCCTCTGATCCAGTTTGTTCTTCTGGAGGACCCTCGGGAAGTGTAATCTCTGCTGGGCCTTCACCATCACTGCATTGGTGTGTTGACAGACCAGGTCAGCTCCTCTGATATGTGGTCTCACAGGAATCTGAAGGAAGTCACTGTCTCCACCACATCCCTGTTGATGCAGAGGGGTATGTTCCTCCTTGCACAGAGGATCAGATACTGGTCCTGCTGATGGATTATGGACCTTCTATGGCCCTGTCCAGTAACTGAGTAACTGTCTGTCTCCTGGAAACTCAAACTGTGCTGGGAGACACAGCAATGGCACGTATTGATGTGCCATCCTGCAGGAGTTGGACTGTCTGTGTGACCTCTGTAGGGTCCAGCCATTGTCTCATGCTACCAGTAGTAACACTGACCCTGGCCAAATGCAGAACTAGTGAAAAAAACAGTTGGAAAAAATGAGGAGGGAAAAATGTCAGTGACCTCCACCTGTAAAACAATTCCTGTGTTGGGGTGGTCTCATTGTTGCCCCTCTAGTGCACCTGCTGTTAATTTTATTAACTCCAAAACAGCTGAAACTGATTAACACCCCCTCTGCTACTGAACTGACCAGATCAATATCCCAGAAGACTAATTGACTTGATGCTGCACTCTGATTAAAAAGTATTCCTTTAACTTCTCTGAGCAGTGTATATTAGCCTGCTGCCATTCACACACCAGCAAACAGCACTCTCCTGCCTGACCTTGGCTTTTGACTTCGTCCTGTCCACCTGTCTCGTTTAGATGGCTGATGGGACCTGCTGCTGCTTCTCCAGGCACGTGCTGTCAGTTTAGTACCAACCTCAGCTGGGTGAGGGTGGGGGTGGAGTTGAGTGTAGGTTGCCAGAGAAGTAAATCCACACCATACTCATCCATCAGTGTGCTCCTTCTCTCCACCCTCTCCTCCTCTCTACCCACATCTTTTTTCCTCCAGCTTAGTTGAGCTATGTCCCTCCTTATACACTTTCTGTGGCACATGATTAATCCTACCGCTCATATCTCTTTTCATGTGTCAGCACCTTCCCTGCTTTATAGGCTTATTTTGAAATGAAGTGACAGGTCTACTCTGAAATATCACCAAATTAAGACTGCTGGCATGTGTAAACAACGGAAATATACACCAGAACCCACAAATCCAATGGAGGGCAATGTCTAACTCTCCTATTAAAACTTTGTTGACCCTGTAATATTTAAAGGTTGTTTTGTGTGGTTCAGCTTTTCTAGCTGATTCAACATTAGTCATCTCTCAGCGGACCGTTCCGTATGGATGATATTTGGGATGCGGGGCGCATTCTTTCTTTAAAAATTGTGTTTATAAGTCAACAGTGGGTTTATTAGGTTCCATATGAGCATGTGGGAAACATAGTTCGGAATAGGCCATCTTTTCGCGGTTGTCGTACTTGGAGAGAGTATTCTGGGCTGGCGTTGTACAATACCGGGAGCGGCGCGTTCAAGTACAAGAGGAAGGGTGGGAATTTTTAAAACTCTCACAGCAAATATGATTTAAATGCGTTTTTGCGGCTTATGTTGGGTCAGTCGGGGGGTGGGCCAGTCAAAGGGGTTCCGCGGGCCGGATGTGGCCCCCGGGCCGCTAATTGAATAGCCCTGAAGTAAAACATTTGCATCCGAAATATAGTAGAGCAGAGGTGGAAAGTAGTGTAACATAGAAGTACTTGAATTACAAGTACTACATTAAAGCTATGCATGTGTTGAGTTGAGTAAATGTATGATGTTACATTCCACCAATGGTCCTGTCCGTGCCACGCATGTCCATCTTTGATATACAATCTGTGTCAGGCATGAAGATGGCTGAAGGCTTCAAAAAAGTCCCTGGATTCTGCGAGATTACTTGCAAGCACTATAATTTACATATTTGTGATGGTACATTACACAGTTATATACATAAATGCATACATTAAGGAATAAAAGCGCTGAACTAAACTTAACTGAGCGTAATGGCTATTTCAGCAAGGCACATCTAAATGCATCTGTTTTATGGTTATTGCACAGTCTGTGGAACTGAAGAATCACGAAGAAGATCCAGATACATTCACTGAGACGTATTGGTGACTCTTAGAGAAGAATGAATGAGGACCCACCAAAGTCACTGCGTGTGAATCATTAAAGAATGTAAATCAACAGAAGCACTTTCTAGACATGATATATTTATGACAATTTCCTAAAAGAGCACTACAACGAAACCCCTTGTTAGTTTAAAGTCACAGAAGGTTCTGCAGGTTTATATAACAAGGCAAACATTTGAATAGAGAAAAAAGAAAGGAAAATTATATCTAGAGCTGGGGATTGAGCCGCCAGAGTTCTATGAAAAGCCTTTCCGGGCTTCTGAGCTGGACGCACCTGCATATGCATGAAGTCAAATGTCGTAAATGAATGGAATTCACTGAAAGGGAATATGGCAGGCTTCTTCATACAAGTGTGCACGTAGCCAGCTCAATACAGCGCACGTGTACACGCGCACACAGATGCCCTGTTATTCAGATGTAAGGCGCAGCTCTGAAACCAGCTGCTCCAGCGTGTTTAAATTATCACCTGTCAGCACAAATTTAGCCTGATTCTGAAGGAGCTGGAATTTAAATTTTCAGATCTGCCATACTGTTGAAATCACCCGCCACCCCACCTTCTGCTGTTATCCATCATAAAGTACAGGCAGTACAGGGCTAGCCATTCATTTTCCTTGTCTCCTTCGTTCAGTCTTTCTCTGGCAGCTCTGCACAGGCACTGAACGGGGAGTAGGGAAAATTTGAAGATTTCTAGAGACTAAAAGGTGCTGTCAGCTGGCCAGATTATTTCAAGTATGACAAATCAAGAAATGCATGCTTTTATCTTTATCTTGTAGATAAATTATAAAGATATTTTCTCTTTCATATTTGAGTCTCCTGTAGACCTTTTTCATCTCACAAAAAAGTACTGATATTATTAACTGTAGCTACTTGCAGCAAACACATACAAACCGCGTAGGGTTAAATTTAATACATAATGTTTCAGATTTTAGAGATATTGCACAAATGCAATAAAGCAGTCCAACAAATTTGCGTATGTGCACTGATGGACATATCCTGGTCAAAAATGAGTCCAAGATTTCTCACAGTGTTACTGGAGGCCAAGTTAATGCCATGCAGAGTAAGTATCTGGTTAGACACCATGTTTCTAAGGTTTGTAGGGTTGAGTACAATAACTTCAGTTTTATCTGAATTTAGAAGCAGGAAATTACAGATCATGCAGTTTCAGTAATTGGAGATGAAGTTATAGGGAGGCAAGGCTGAGATGATTTGGACATATGTAGAGGAGTGATAGTGGATATCTTGGACAAAGGATGTTGAATATGGAGCTGCCAGGCAGACGTTTCATGCATGTAGTGACGGACATGTAGAGGGTTGGTGTGACAGAGGAGCATACTACAGATAGGAGGAGATGGAAGCAGTTGGTCTGCTGTGGTAAACCTTAAAGGGAGCGGCCAAAAGAAGAAGAATTTAAGTTTAGTATAATTTTATTTTAAAGACATCACAACAATATTTATTGACGTAATAACAGAAAATTTGTGATGATATGCCCAACAATGAGAAACAAGCCAAAGATGGAGCAGGAGCCGTGGACTATGCCTGCTAATCATTGTGACCTCGTCAGGCTAAAATACTGTAAAGAGAAGTGAAAACTGTTCTTTCTGCTCCTCTGATCACTGAAAGACTGCCTCGTGAAATAGAGGTCATTTATCCTTTTACATTTCCTGCAGCTGTATGTGTTTTAATTAAGTGATCAAACACTCAGGAGCAGCCAGGCCATTGGTCTTTGGCTGCGTGGTGAGCAAGGTTTGCATCTTTCTCCCAGCAGCCCCGGAGTTGACAGCAGATCAATAGCAACACGTCCTCAGAGGGATCATTTTGATCCTGTTTGTGGCTCTGATTTCATTCTGTCCTTTCGCAAGCCTCTGCCTCATGCATAGATCACTGGCATAAGCGCATGGTAATAGGCGTAATGACACAATTACCACTAATTCAGTGCAAATGTTGCACCCTGACAAACCTCAAACCTTTGGTGCTTCATTCAGCCACAGGCCATCAAAGGTATCCATCCTGTTGTGGCTTTATTGTTTCACAGTAACCATAAAAGAATGAACAATTTTACAAAAGATCTTGTGTAGTTGGCTTATCTATGGATCCCCTTTTAGCTTGCGGGGCAGTGCTCTGCCATGGTCTAATGAGGCAGAAGACAACCTGAAATCAATAGCTGCTCCCAGTGCAATGGAGAGAACAGCCCATATAGAGGACTCCAGTCATTAAATATATTTCAGTGTGTATAACAGACGACTGGTTAAAGGCTGGAGGAGAGTTGTTTTTCAGACTTATTCTGAATGTAGGTTAAATGTTTTCTTTCGCTTGTTGTTGTTGTTTTGATTCTTCTTGCCGGACATCACTTCAGCAGGCAGCGAGGTGCTTTTAGTCTGCAGGGTAACGTGTCTTTCCTGGCCTTGTTAGTGTTAATGCATAGAGATTTAATACCGTCTCTGCAGCTGACTGCCTTGGCCCCAGTAATACTTGATGAGGTGCAGCTGAGTGCATCAAAGTATTTACCTTGACAAATCCACAGTGAGCTTGAACTGGTCTTACCGCTCATCAGTTTATTTATGATAGTATTGCAAAAAGGAAGGATTTGGAAGTATTTTCTACTGATGCTGTAGGTTATTATGTCCACTTCATTAGTTTAGTTAATAAAAATAAACAGCTCCACATACTGTAATACTCAGCTGCCTCGAAATACATTTTTATGGAAATGAGGTGCACACCAGCTCTCGAACAAATGTGGAATTCTTTAATCTATTTGGAATGTGGGCTATTTTTGCCGGGGCTTCTATTTCAAGTCATGTCAGAAGAACTTCAACTCTTTGTTTCTTATTCAAACCCCCCCCCCCCCCACACACACACACACACCCACACACATGACAACTGAATTATTCATAGAAAATAAATGTGTTCTTCTGTCAAATATTGCAGACTCCAGTGATTCCAGTATGGGCTTTACTTGGGTGGGCTATCCAGGTATATTAGTGCTCACCTATATTCAGCAAGGAATTTTAGAATTTGAATTTTTATTTTAATCCGGCCTCACGAATGCCTCCATCAGCAGGCGTTTACTAGACAGTGCCCTTATTTTGAAAGTTTAGATGCTGCTAAACAGCCTCTGCCCTTCTATTTCCCTACTGGCTGTTTGCTGGTTATCATGTGAGATAGATCAAATAAAAGGCAAGAAAAAAAATACTGTGAATATCATGAAATGTCAAATGCGGAGTTACAGTCAAGTTGTTGTATTATTTAAATTATTAAAGTAGGTGGTTTCTAGTGGCTCGGTAGTGTAGTGGTGTATGCATTCACCTAACAAGCAAAAGTTCCTCAGGTCCGTCCTGGGAGGGGACGCAGATCCCATCAGCTGGGCTCCAGTATAAAAATCTGACAAATCAAACATGCAGTTACCTGCTGTGGTGATCCCGTGTGATCAAGGGAGCAGCTGAAAGTAGCAAACAGGTTGTTTTTAATGTGAGCAGAGGGTCCATTGTAAAGCTGTGTATTGTCACATCTATCATGCAACATTTCTTTTTATATCTTTTAAATTGTTTACTTGGGTTTATTTGAAAGTATTTGCATTTTCATCCAAAGCCTGATAGTGGAGATGATTCACTTTCAGTAAAAACTGTGCAATGACAGAAATACAGTGATAAAAGCCACACAAAAGCAATATTCAGGGCTGTTGCCTCAAGCTTTGGGCCTTTTTATTGTTGCATATTGCTGCCTGCGTCTCCAACAAGCTGCTGGTGATGGGCCATAATTGAAGCTGATATTAAGAGATAGAAGTAATGTGTGAGTCCTGAGAGGAACACAGCGGGGTCACCGCAGCTCAATGACACGCCGGTGTAACTGCAGTCACCTTTCCAGTATACTTGACAAACGGCTGGCACCGGGCTACACGGGGAGCAAAGCAGGCACATAAACCACTGCCCTTCACGCAAGCCCTTGACTTCATTGCGTTGGCATAATGGCAGTGTCGCCACTTAAGATGTAGTCACAGGACAGTAACGTGAAGGAGAGAGTGAAATGCAAAATGACATCAACCTTAGCTCGAGCTGTTTGTATGCTCCATGAAGGGTAAATGCTGCATTACTGAAACACCTGCTGGGCATTATAGCCCACAGCCATCAATTTTCAGCAACATTAATTTTTGGCCATGCTCATTTCAGCTTAGATTGTGCTGACAACATAATTCTGAAACAACAACAGGTGTGCAACAACAGGAATACTTTAGCATGTCTTTGACTTTATAATCTATAGTGACACTTCATAATTCATGCTGTTTCATTTCCCAACCTTTATCATGTAATTTTCAGAACCTATATAATAATCCAATGATACTCAAATGTAGGTGGAGGAGAAGAAGCACGTATAGAGTTTTAAGAACCTCGAAGTTATTTTAAAACAAAAAGACACATTATTCTGTAAGTATTTATGAGTATCAATTATTTTTAAGTCACGTATGTCGTGCATACCATATAAGCTCACATCCATATATGGTAAAGAATAAGAACGCTGCTGACTGTATGTTGTAACTGGAGAGTTTTACAACCTCACGTGATTCTTATTGTGTAAACGTTTGGAGGAAGGCCGTCCGGCGGAGATCTTTTCCGCTGTGTTCTGAGGAACACAGAGGACAGTTTCCCCTTGCAAGTAAAAATAAAAGTTGTGCGTTTGTTCCTTGTTTTATAAAATGACTTGAACCTGTCATAAGCTGTAGTGTTCTGGTTCTGACATGATTCGACTTTTATACTGTCCGAACTTTACACAGGAAATGCTCTCGGTTCCAGCCCAGGCTCGCCTGGTAGTTCTGTCAGTAGTATAGTACATGTGTGTGGCACGTGCCTTTGTGTCGTGTCGAGCTAGTGCAGGTCCGTGTCACGCACTCGTAGTATCTGAGGAACTGAGGACCTGGTGGATAAACGTAACTTTCCACGGCAGCAGAGAAACCACGTGTTTAGCCTAACAAGTATCCACCGCTAACGTTACATCTGTTTGCTTCTGTCCTACTTTCTGTGCTCACATCGACTGTATTTTTGTACAGCCAAGTTCACAATAAAGATGGTCACACTTCTGTTCTTTGATGTTTTTGTTTTCATGTCAGCATCTGTACGGGTATGAAATGAAACAATGTAACCAGCCTTTAATTTCAAGACATTTTCCAGTGTGCAAAACTTGAGGGATATGAGGCTAAAACTTCTTGTTACTGATGACTCGTAGTTGCTCTTTAGAGCACCACTTCTTACTTTGTTAATTACACAGTCTTATTGGGGATGCAGGCTTGATTATAGAGTATCCTAACCATTCCTTCTTTTTGCTGTAATTACACATTACTTTTAGGGTTACTTGGTTTCTCCTTTCCTATAAAACTCACAGTTGTTACTTCTCGTTGGATAATTAGGTACCTGTGAATATTTTTAGGTACTGAAATGTACACCTTAATTTTAAAAGAATTACATTATAAATGTTGGGAATGTTGGATTACACCATAGGTTGTAGGCTATATTATGAAGTGCTACCTAATGTAATTTTGTAGGTGCTGCAGAAGTCCTCTGACTCAGTCTATTTCTAGGATCATAGGTGGAGCAGGGTCCTTGTAATCTGTCATAGTGAGCTACTAATGTCACTGGGATCCCAAACTCCCAAAGCACGAGTTCTTGCATAAAGTATGCACTATACAAATGCTTTCCTTAAATTAAATCATGTGTGAACACTTAATGGTGTATTTTTTTTTCTTTAAAAAGTAACAACTTGATTTGCTCGGGAATGTTAAAAGCAGTTTTTGAAAATCGGATTCAATCCGCATTTATTCCGTGGGTGGTTTTAAAATGTGATTAAAGTGAAAATGTTTGAAGATTGCCTCAGACTGGCTGCTTTAATCAGATTTCCAGCTGTGCTTTATTCCACTTTACAGAACACAGTGTAGTCAGCTGGACTTGACATCATCCACCTCACTGAGGCTGTGGGCAGCTTTTTGCTCCAACTTAACCACAGATTTGAATCATGGATTTGAAGAGAGTAAAAAAGAAAGCAAAGTAGACCTTTAATAACTGGTAGAGGAAGGTCTCAGTGTGTCTGAATGAAGAGTTTACAAAAGTCAGATGGGTCTTTGTAAAACTTCAAGACGAGACAACTGATTTGAGAAAAGCTCCGCTCTCTCACATAAGAGCCAAAAATGTACGTTGTGCTTGAATTTTGATGTTTCTGTCCTGTGTAGTGTGTCAGTTTACCCTCAGTCCACCGAAAATGCTTCACAACATGAGGTGCTCCTGTTTTTCATCAGCAGAAGCACAGAGCAGTCTTCTCTGTACAAAACAGTGAAAGAAGTGTGGCGCGTGCAGGGTTTTTGTCCTTGATTCTAGACGTTTCCAAACAGAAGACAATCAGTATCATTCCATCAGTTTGCATTCTTGTTTCCCAGAAGTTGTTCCCTCCAACCTAATTTTGGTTGTATCACACGTAAAAGAAGTCTGACCATAACAAACATAAATGCTGTGAAGTCTGAGACTAGCTGAGGACAACTGTCCACTGGTTTAATGTGTTGCAGTGTCCACCTCTTTTAGTGCTGTTACATTGATTACTGTTACTGATACTGCTGGTGTTTATATGCTTACAGCAGGTCAGTTAAATTACATTTGCAGTACAGTATGCCACTCAAAGGTTCCTCTTGTGCTCGAGAGAAGTAGGTAATAAAAGTAAGTAGTAAGAAAAAGTCCCCAAAATGAGCTTCTAAGAACGCTTTGATAGTACCTAGATCCTGCAGTTTAGATGCACATGAAGAGGGTATACAGTCTGAAAGTGCCTTTATTTCAGCTGCAATATTCAGACTGTGTGTCTGAATATTGACCATCTTTGGAAACTAAGTTTAGATTATTCCTTTAATCTGCTTGACATCCAGAATTTCTTCCAGTCTGAGGAAGCGTCTTCAACACATCGTGGGCAGAACTTGTTCTGGTGTTGTTTGCTGTCCATTTGAAGTGATTGGCTGATGAGCAACAGCCTATAAGTCCCTTAACCATGTGATGACCACTGTGTTCACCTGAAATCATGACTTTCATCGAACATATCTCATCTAGTCATATTTGACAGTAACCAGCTCTTTGGTTCTGTCTGACCCGCTCTGATGGTGGCATCCCCGCACACACACTCACCACACACTCTATGCCAGCTACATAAGATGTTGGGTTTCGCCTAGTTAATGCAGTCATATGAATTATTAATTGTAATAAGTGGAGCTTCCAGGCTCTGAGCTTTATTGCGTCCTCCTTCACCGCTCTATGATATTACAGAAATGGCAAATGTGTCCAGGACAGACGGAGCCCATTAATAACAGGGCTTTGTTTCCTTTGTGACTCCAGACCTCTCTCAACTCAAATGAGCCCTCCAATGTCTGGCTGTGGGGGATCTGGAGACTTTTAATGGATTCCCCTCCAACCCTTGCATTATAATCTTATGGCTTGTTTATTGAAGGACAATGAGGATGCTTTGCAGAGTACAAAGGTTATTTGGATCAAATAAAGAGGCAGTGTATAGAACGTAAGCCAGTGTAAATGTGTGAAGGTCTATGACCTCGTGTCAGCTCCACCACAGCTTTTTAAATGGGTGAATTTTCATCTGTGGTATCATCCTCTGAAGATAAACCAGGCAACAGATGTTTTTAGATGGATTCTTCCCTTTGTTGTAACCTTGATTAATCCTTTTTCATAAGGAATTATAATTAAGAGAGGTTCCTACGCCTCATGTCGTAACTGACTACGAATCGCACGCACAGTCTGTGTTTTATTACCTTCCTTTACTAAATGAGCTCACCACACTGAGGCTGAGACTATTATAATTCACAGCTAAGGGAGTGACAGAGAAACAAAACACTGTTCATATACTGGATGTGTAGAATTATGCTGATTACTATTTTCAAAAACACAAAGTTTTACATGGCCAGACAGACAAAATACAATGTGTGTCATGGAATGTTCCATGACAGAGGCACATACACAAATTACCACAAATAGCAGAACTGTGTGCATGTGTGTTTATGTATATGCATATTTATAATTATGTGAATATGTGTATGTATGTATGTATGTTTTCCTTGATTTTTTTTCTTTTCTTCTGCTTTTTGCCCCTTTTTTCCCCTCCCTCCCCCTCTTGCCTGTCATATAATTATATAAAAAAATAAACAAATAAAAGTAAATAAATAAATAAACAAGAATAGCCTGTAGAAACTAATAGAACTGTTCTTGTAAAAGCAAATATGCTTGGTACATCAGTGCATTCGGATCACCATTCCGATTGCAGAGAGCTGCCGGACAGGACAGGTTTAAAAAAAAAAAAAATACAATGTGTGTCTTTTTTCATTGCACAAAAACAGTAACTAGAGTAACTAGAGATGAGCATGTGTTGCGACGCTGATAATTTCTTGGACCAATCTTCAGACTTCCTTCCATTGTCCCTTTACCGAATCCTGTTGCTAACCGGTTGCCTAATGGTGTTTTCCTTCGTTAAAGAGGAGCTTTTATGCTGTGCTTTCAGTCTGCTAGCGTACACTCTCAGAAAGTAAAGCACATCATTGTACCTCTAAGGGTTGCAAAGGGTACTTATTTTGTACCTTTATGGTTTCAGCACTCTGAAACTACGGTTGTTTAGCTTGTGGTTAAAATAAAACCCTAATCCTACTCATATGTGGTTCAGTGGATCTTCTTTACAGTGCTGCTTTAGTTCATTGAAGCTTGCGGGCATTCATTTATGCACAGCTGTCTTAAGGTCCTCCCCCAGCATTTCAATGAGGTTGAGGTCTTTGACTTTGACTGGGCCATTGCAACACCACTCCAGGTCCTGTGGCTGCAAAACAAGGCCATCATCACCGCTCCACCGCTGTGCTTGATGGTTGGTTTGAGGTGTTTGTGCTGATGTGCTGTGTTTGGTTCTCACCAAATGTGGTGCTGTGCATTATAGCCTAACATCTCCACTTGGATCTTGTCTATAGCGCCGTGCCATATCTTCAACGATTATTCCAGTATAAATTTTTATATATATATATAAAAATGTCATATCGCAACAAAAAGGCCTAATAGCAACAAGACAATCACGAGCATGTCTGACACCAACAACATGTGTCAGCCTCCAGTGACAATTTGGGGTCTGAAATGGGAGCTACTTCAACAACCTTCAACAAAGTACAATATTTTGCAAAATATGCAAGAAAATTGTTCATGCTAAAGGTGGAAACAACACTTGTTTCATGCTTGAGGCAAAAACACACCATCAAGCACAACAAGGCTATGAAAGAGGAGACACTAGCATCTGGTGATGTGCGACCCAGCTGTAAACAAATGAACAGTGATGTCAGTAACGCGTTAACGCGTTACTCTAATCTGACTACTTTTTTTCGGTAACGAGTAATCTAACACGTTACTATTTGTAGTCCAGTAATCAGATTAAAGTTACTTATCCAAGTCACTGTGCGTTACTTTTTGTCATTTTCCT
>JAVDPK010001860.1:351222-373380 GCA_034780415.1 Cichlasoma orientale
ACCTGCAAGTACCAGACACAGAGGTGGCCCATGGTGCTGTGGTACAACATGATTGTTATAGCCACTCTAAATGCCTATTCATTTTTCAGGGCTCAGTACCCTGAATTTTCCACATTCCCTCACAGAGCTCTCAAAGGAGCTTGTGACTCCTCACATGAAAAGTTGACTGGAAGGTACCCCGAACCTACCAACCTACATCACTGAAGCAATAGGAAGGTGTGGAATGACAAAAGCTGCAAACCAGCAACAGGAGAGAGGCACAGAGGGCCAACAGTAGAGAAAGAGGTGCCAGATGTGTCCAAGAAACAAAGATCGCAAAACCACCAATTGGTGTTGGAAATGCAGTACTATAATAATCACCTTTAACCAAAATTAAAGACATTTTTTTTAAATTTCGCTGCAAAAACACATTGATTCTAACTGGGGTCATTTTTGACCCCACTTATGGGAGAGTGTAGGTATTGGTCGTTCATGCATCCAAGGGTTAAGTGTTGTTTCACCTGTTGATAACCAAATAGTGAAAAAATGCTGAAAAAAATCATAGCGTGTACAAACATCCTAGCTGCGCTAAACCATGAATGGCCTAATTTGCTTAAATTTCTGTAAGTTAAATTTTACAACACTAAACAACATTTTAGCATGACATTTAAATGTTAGGGTCCAATGTGAGCCCAAGATATTTAAAGTTATTTACAACCTCAAGCTCTTCCTCTTGCATTAACACTGTCAGTTGTTTTTTAGATATCATCACACTGTTTATTTGGTATTTAATAAGAGATACAATTTAGTAAGCCATTCCTGGATATGAGTCAATGCTTCTGTAAGAACTGAGGACGCTTCTTGTGTCTATTGCATGTGTAAATATTATTACATCATCTGCATACATTCGTATATGAACACTTTGACACACATTAGGTAGATCATTGATATAAAGGATAAATGAAAGTGGCCCAAATATGGAGCCTTGTGGGACCCTTACATAACATTCAGAGTAAGGAGATTTTATGCCATCAATTTCTGTGAGACCAATATGATTTCATCCACAGAATTACTTTTTTGGACAAATTAAGTGCCAATTTAATTAAAAGGGGTTGATGATTGACAGTCTTAAATGCTTTCTTCTAAAAAGATAACATCCACACAAGCATTTATGTCCAACAAACATTTAACTTTTTCTACAAAAACACAGTTTGCTGATTCTGGATGTACTGTACTGTAGAGGCCTACAGACATGGCTTAAATGTTTAGTCAGTGACTTGGCCACCCATTTTCCTACTAGCTTAGATATAACTCAATGATGAGTCATAGTCTTCACTATTTATGGCCATGAGTCATCCCTGACCAACATGATAGACAATGCTCAGCCAATCAGAAGTTGGAATCACAGGCTAATCAATAAGGCTGCAGCCTAGAACTGATTTTACTATTATTAGACTGGCTCTAGAAGTTTGGGATTCCCCAGTTTCTCACTATTTAGCTACTGCCAGCTGTTCAGTAACCTAAGTCAGTTGCTAGATATGGGGAATCCCCACTTTCTCCATTTCAGTCAATAATGGTCAAGTAGGTATAGCCAATCACAAAGCACAATATGATCACATGATTCGGCTAAGGCAATTAGGTGTGAGAAAGAGGCTGCATAGCATTAGCAACCTAAAATCCTCCATGTTGTTTACTCTCCACTTCGGATAAATACAGCCAAAGTGCAAAAAAGGTGCTAAACATCGAGGAATATGAATATCTTACTGTGAGTAGTAAAGGACACATATGCCAAATTTCATGGATCAACTCCTTGTGATTTTGGAGTCTACAGACCAGAAAGGTAAAACCTCATGGACAGTTGGAGGGACAGACAAACAGATGGGCGCTATCGTGAGAACAAAATAGCCCAGTCAAAGGGTGCAAAGGATGGGTCGACATCATATTAAACTCTGTGGATCAAGCATGGCATTTCACTCAAGTTCATGTGCTTGTGAAGGCAGATGAACAAATACTTTTGGCAAAATAATGTATGTTCAGCTTTACACTTGCTATATAACATTATTTTTTGCAAGTCATTTTATAGAGGTGGGGTGACCCGGGTAACCTACCAGCAACCTAATGTTAATAGGCTCATAACAGGATATCAGTGATATCAACAGCTGTGTATTGTCACAGTGTCCTTGAACAAAAGACTATGCCGCTTCACTGTACATCCCTCTGGATCAGTGTAAGCATAACGTCAGTGCAGCAGAAAGTTAGAGGCCGTGACTGATGTGAGACGATGATGATGATGTGACTCAACAGAGTGTGATAGGGATGGAATCACTCCTATATGGAAACACGTTAATCTAAGTATCAACATTAACAGCAACACAAATGTTATTGGATATGAACATGACAGCTTTCTGTGAGCTATGTTAACTTAATTTAGTCTCATCTGTGTAAAGACATGAGAGCCTCTATTGCAGCAAAAATCACAGGACAGGAGTATTCTGTCTTACCCCCACTTAAAGGTCCACAGTCATACATAGGAAAAGGTTTCCTTTTCCTTTTGTTTTGCAGTAAAGACAACAGATAATACCCTTTATAAATGTGAGTCTGTAAACTGTGATGGATGTCCCCACTTTGGGGAATTTTATTATTAAACTTTATTTTCTTTTAGGATTTTCTATAATGGAAAGCCTAAAAGACATCCTATAGGTGACAATGTGTCTTTAAGAGGGTTCGGTTTTAGCCTGACATATTTCGCATCTCCTTTGTCAGATATTGATGTCCTGTGAATGGTGCAGCATGCCAAGCAGTCAACTGGGGAGACAGGTGGGTGGTGATGAGTTCACTTGAGAGCAATACACTCCCTCTGATCAGCATTTTTAGATAGCTCCAAATTTGAGATGATTGATTGCAGTTGCACAAATTTTCCATTAAGTTCTTGTGTAAAACTAAGAAAGAAATGTGATTGACCAGCTGAGTGATCTATGACAGGGTTAATGTCCTGCTGAGCTGTGCTGCTTGCTGACAGGCTGATGGAGAAATGATCCTGGACAGTGATGATAGGCCTCTGCTGAGAGAGACAGATGAAATTTTAAACACCTATACGTCTTTATGCAAAGTGGAGCAGAGGGCCTGTCAGAGTGAATCAGAGGGTGCTTGATGGTTGGAAACAGTTAAAAGGTTTTTGCATAAGTGCCGCATGCCCAATTAGCTCTGTGCACATGTCAGCTACACTGCAGGGCTGCCCCTACACCTAGAGCCACCTCTGTTTCCCCCCACCTTCCCTCCCTCACCTCATCTTCAGCATCCCCAGGATGTTCACACAGGCTGTCAAACCCACTTTTGTCAAAGCATTCACTGCTGAGTCCTGACTGAAACTGCACTGTAAGGATGGCCCAAGGTTGCTGCATTTCAAGTCAACAAAGATGAGCCAACTGAGCTGATGGCCGATGAAATGAATGGCACAAGCTGGTCATTCAGCAGGGAGATATCTCAGCAGTCCCTGCAGTGTTTTCATGACCCAGATTCTCATCACCTATACATTACTCAGTTTTAACCTCATCCTGCCATCTTACTGTCACAGCACCTTCCCCCTGGAGCCTTTGCTTGTCCAGGTATGTAATGTCATACAAGGTATTTTCAGTGTGGATGGGCTATTCCTAGTTTAGCCTGGCTGTGGCTCAGGTGGTAGAGCGGGTCATCTACCAATTGGAAGGTAAGTGGATCGATCCCTGGCTCCTCCAAGATATGTATCAAAGTATCCTTGGGATGCTGAACCCCAAGTTGCCCTTGATGCATCCATTGCAATGAGCCATCCATTTTCTTTGTGGTGACATCAGCAAGGATAAGCAGAGTATTCGAAATGTTCATTTACCCAGCAATGTTTTCTAGTTCTTCCTTGGGGATCTCAAGGATTTCACAAGCATGATGAGACATATAATCTCTGGAGTCTATGCTGTCCTTGTAGCTGGGCTTGCCCAGAAAACCCCAGAAGAAACGCTCTCAGCAGGCATCCTGATTAATTGATTAAAAAGAGCAGCAGCTCTACCGGTTCCCTCCGGATGTGTGAGCTCCATATCCCACATCTCTAAAGCTGAGCCCAGCAATTCGATGAAGGCCTCTTATTCACTACATCTGTCTTTTAGTCAAGGCCCAGATGAAGAGCACATCACCACAGGTTACACAGATTTACTGGTAAATCAATCATTTCAAGCTATTTTAAGCAAACAAAGTGCCTCCTCCATCTGTGATCATTTATACTACAGTACAGAACAAAGCGAGCGTTAGTGAAAATAGCCGTGACTTTAACTCAAACACAGCATAAAAACTAGGTGACTGGGTGAAGGTGGGTTGCAAATTGGCTTGCAGAGGAAACAGCACTTGAAGGCAGGCTGGAACAGTTCAATTAGCATCCCCTAAAAGAGATTTGCCAGTTGAATGTATTGAAGGGTGTTGGTTTGGCCATCAGCTGATTTAGGCTTGCATGAAGATCACCTTTTTTTTAAGTGACAACCACAGACTGTAGCTGAAAAGTGGGTGTAGGCACCTACTGGTTTCTGGAGAAAGACTCAAAGAAAAGACTCAAAGTTAGCATTTAACCACCAGCATGTTAGGTTTATGGAGCCATGCTAAGTTAGCTAATGCTAGCACATATGGTTAGTAAGCAGCATAAAAAAATGTATAGGTGCAAGGCACAGACACACATACCTGCTTACAGGTTAATAACAGGTTAATAAATCATTAGATCGTCACTCACCAAAGCTGAATCGCACGTATTGTAGACAAACTGTGTCACACGTATTATTTGTCAGATAATTTAAAATGCACCAATATTCTTCAGTAAAAGTGATACTGGATCCTATCGCAGTTGAGCTTTATTATAAAATTTCAATAACAAAACAACAAATAATCAAATAGTGAAGAATAGAATGGCTTTTTAAAAGAGCTACTTCACAGAAAGAGTCACACATCTGCTGTTTTTTGTTTGTTTTTGTTTGTTTGTTTTGCTGTCAATAGAAGAAACTACCTGTGTGGGTGGCATTTGGGCTTCATCAACACAGAATATAGCATCTGGACTACGGTGTGGAAGCCTACTGATCCTCCCTGAACTTGCCTTGCTTATTAAATCAAACATATCTGCACAGAGCTATTTTCAGCTGACGAATGAGCATTTGGAAGGATGCCTGTTCTTCTAGCTCGCCTTTCCTGTACATGGTGTGGACAGACTGAGTAACTGCATGTCTGGGTAACAGAAGAAAAATCAGATCATCTGAAGTTGCACACACAGGCTGAGATTTGTGAAACTGAGAGTAGACACAGCAGGTGGGATCAGGAGGCCTGACATCACTACCTGTATGTCTGTCTGTGTTCCTGTAGTGCTGCAGCCATCCACCAACATCTCCCTACTCCTTTCAGAACCAGAAGCTGGACGGCTGTTAGGACACAGTTTCTCCTCTCAGGGGGTTGTTCAGCAGCAGCAAGCATACAGATGCTATTGAGACCTCTTAGCTAACAGGTGTTTGCATCTAATGTGATGTAGGTTTCTCTCAGAGGTAGAGAGAATCCAGAACCCTTCAGTAAGACACACACTCTCGCACACCTCTGGATTTCCATCCTCCACTCACAAATCCCATTAGTGCACTTGACTCAAAAGCTAAAAACAGGCTTGCTTAATCGTGTTACTTGTCACCATGTACAGTGATACAGGCGAAGATGTGACATGAAGCATGCGTGCGTGTCAGCCTCAAGATACAAGACGTCTCGAGCCTGAAGGAAAAGTTTAAAAAAGGGTGAAATCTGACACATTTGTCTCAAGCCAGGTTAATAGGTTCTTTTATATATAAAAAAAAAAAAAGAGTTCAGGCACAGCTTCATCTCACATAAATGTGGAATACCTGTCTCTGTTCCAAAAACGGAGGGCTTGGACTTTCTCATTCTGTGACTGGGTCTCTTATAGCAACGCGAGGAGAAAGAGAAACAATTTGCAAAAAGAAAACATACAGAAATCGAAGAAATTCTGATTCACAGGGGACTAATTTTGTCACGACACTTGAGTTCAATAAAATATGATGCTCAATTTACGCTGGAATTTTTGCTCTACAGATTCCAAACATGGCAGATTAGAAGGTCACAGACAACCTCTCTGCAAATATTACAGAATACTAGAGCAGCATCTGAAACAAGGCAGCATGGGTATTTGAAGTGTACAATGGGTGAAAGGATTTTATATATATATATATATATATATATATATACACACATATATATGTGTGTGTGTGTATTCTCTGCTGTTTATTTTTTATGCACATGTAAAAATAAGGCATGTTACTCTCCTGGGTGATCACTGTTTCAGATGCATTCCTTGTTCGCGATCATTCTCGGCCTATTTTGGAAATGCTTTCATTCCCTGTTGGCATCTTCTCAAAAACACAGTAAAGAGGAGAGATCATGATGACAGTTAAACATCTGAAGTGATATGTACTCAGATGTACACTGTCACACCTCTTGAAAGGATATATTTTGTCATTCATCTGAACCTCTCAAATGAGTCTTTTCTTTTATGTTTGTTTATAGTTTGTGTGTATTTGTGCAGGGTGAGATAAAAACAGCAATCGATCTCCTCCTGTCTCCCAGCGCAAACTTTATGATTGCTGTTTAGTTTGAAGGTCACACAGCAGTCCAGTGTGCAGGCAGATATTGCTTTCTGAGCCCACAATATTCACTTCCTGAGTTTTACTCCTCTGTTTGGTAATTAGCAGCTTGTATTTGGGGATGAACTCAAATGTGGCTGCTGCCCATGCTGTACATGCAAGGTTGACTACTCTCTGAGCTGGAGAGCATGCAACCAACAGAGCTAATTAGGTTTGGGATTCCTGGTAACTGTTAGATTACTGTGAGAAGCTACAGGAAGTTATGGACCTAGGATTTCAACCTAAAGCCACTGGCATGTGACAAACCTGGTCCCTGGTAGGATTGTCTCAGTATCCTAATTTTAACAGCACAGTACAAGCTGGTCTGGTACTATCACAAATCCCAGTAATAACAGTTGGATATTTTGTTTTAAAATGGGCTTACCTCATCCATTGACTGTGTTTGGTCCAAGATTTGTACTGGACAGAATGCTCAGGTTATCATTTTTACTGAAGATGTCAAAATAATGAAAAATTGGATTTTTGAAAAGAGCTTTCCACACATTCCATTCTCTCAACCAGCTTTACGAGGCCGTCGTCGTCTGCAATGCTTAATAAAGGAGTTCTTGCATACTGGGAGCTCAGCGCTTGCTTGCACTCTGTGGTTTTTGTCATCGGAAATCACCTCTGCTGAGTTTAGTTCAGTGATTGTGGAGGTCAGGTAATCAATCTATTCATGGTCACACAGCCTGGCAGTGTGTTGAAAGGTCTAATGATACCAAATGATTTGTTGCTGCAGAATGTTTTTCTAGCCGTACTCATTAGCTCTTGCCTTGAATACTTGTATGTATATATTGACATTTTATTTTACACTCTAAGGAAATTTAATTCCTTTTTAGTTATATAGTGCCAATTTGCAACAACAGTTGCCTCAAAGCACTTTATGTTGTAAAGACCTGACAATATTAGAAAAAAAACTCAACAATCACATGACCCCCTATGAGCAAGCACTTGGCAATAGTGGGAAGGAAAAATTCCCTTTTAACAGGAAGAAATCTCCAGAAGAATTAGGCTCAGAGGGGGGCAGCCATCCACCGTGACTGGTTGGGGGTGAGGGGAAAGACAAAAGAGCAGAGAGAGAGAAAGGACAAAAGGAGAGGGTGTCAGAAATGAGTAACTGCTAATAATTAAATGCAGTAGTGGTGTATGGACACACGAAGAGTGAAAAGAGATGAGTGAAGAAGAAACAGTCAGTGCATCATGGGAAGCACCCAGCAGCCAATTACAGCATAAGTGAGGGATGGTTCAGGGTCACCTGAATGCATGAACTAACTTTTTAGTATCAGACAGGATGTTTCTAATTTTAGCATATTGCACAAATGAATGAAGGCAGTCCTACATATATGTTCAATCTGCATGCTGAAGGACATTACCAGATAAAAAAAAAATGACTCCAAGATTCCTCACAGTGTTATCTAAAGTACGTATCTGGTTAGACACCATGTGTCTAAGATATTTTTATTTTTATGACCGAGCACAATAACCTGTTTTGTTGAGGAGAATTTAAGTGTAGTATTTGATAGTAGTATTTCATTCAGGCCTTTATGTCTTTAAGATGTGCCTGTAGTTTAACTTGTTGATTTGAATTACCTGGTTTCATGGATAGATAAAACTGGGTATCATCTGCATAGCAATGAAAATGTATGCAGTGTTTTCTAATAATATTGCCGAAGGGAAGCATGTATAATGTAAAAAGTATTGGTCCCAACACAGCAGTGAAAGGTTCACAGACCGAGAGGGGAGTTATGAGCTGAGGGGAGAGCTACATTTTTTTTAAAAACCAAAGATTACAGTGAGGAGCAGTCTGTGCAGTGAATTTTTGGAATAATATGTAGGAGGATTTAAACAGATGGACAAATATAAATGAGTTTAAAACACTTAAAAAACACTTATGAAGCAGAATATGGATGAGGCTGGATGTTAAATATTTATATGGTTGGATTGTACATTAAAAATGGATAATTCTATATAATGACATAAAAAGCAATACTTTTGGATAGGTTTAGTTTAAAAATTATAGTTCAGTGTATAAAAATGTATATTTTGATATAACAAGGGATTGTGTCTTAGGTATATTTATTTATAGCATTTATGTGTATATTAGATTGTATATTCAAAACAGATATGATGAGCTAAACAGGAGTAAGAAGCATTTTCTTCCTCCGACTCCTTTCTAAATGGGAAATAGTGGGGGTTTTTTAAATTTCATGTGAATATAATGGCTTTCTTTGAGTTTATGTTCATTTGTTTGTTAGGTGTATCAACACTTATGTATATGAAATAAAGATTTGATTCATTCATTCATTCATTCAGTGAAAGACATTTTTAAGGTTTTGAGACTCCAGCGAGCCACGGTGAGACCTTTTTATCCACAAATGGAGAAAACTTGGAACAGTGTTGAACTTTCCCAGGAGTGGCCAGCCTACCAAAATGACTCCAAGGGTGCATCACCGACTCACCCAGGAGGACACAAAACAACCCAGAACAACATCTAAAGAACTGCAGGCCTGACTTGCCTCAGTTAAGGTTCAACATTAAAAAAGAGAATGGGCAAAACTGGCATCTGTGGGAGAGTTACACTGCTGACCAAAAAGAACACAAAGACTCATCTTACATTTGCCAGAAAACATGGTAGTGTGATGGTCTGTTGCTGCTTTGCTCCTTCAGGACCAGGACGACTTGCTGTATTCGATAAAACTCTGAATTCTGCTCTCTACCAGCAAAGATCCAGCCATCAGTTCACTTGGAAAATTATCCCAAACAAACCACCTCTGAAGGGCTCAAGTATTACAGTACTTCTTCACACCAT
The DNA here is from genome assembly GCA_034780415.1 of Cichlasoma orientale. Lineage (NCBI taxonomy): Eukaryota > Metazoa > Chordata > Actinopteri > Cichliformes > Cichlidae > Cichlasoma > Cichlasoma orientale. Next base: position 360,691 of record JAVDPK010001860.1, read on the forward strand.
TGTACATGGATGTTGAAATCACCTGTAATAATTATTTTATGAGAACTGATCATTTAATCGGGTAAAAAACTTGTTTATTTTATTTTATTTTTTCCCAATTTGGGTGGACAAGGAGTCTGGCTTTCAAATGGATTAAAACTCTGTCTTAGTCTCTGCTTGACTGATAAGCTAGAGTGAAAGTTTGCTGTCACGCCTCCTCCTCGGCCTGTGCTCCGAGGACTCTGACAGTTAGCGTGACTCAGGAGTGTGGATTCGTTCTGCTGTAACCAGGTTTCTGTGAAGAAGAATAAATCAGTATGTTAATCATTGAACCATGTACCAATAAACTAAGAAGAGAGAGATCTGATTTTTAATAGTCCACATTTAATTGATTACTATTTGGAAAGCAATATTTAAGTCAAGCCTGATGTTGCCTTACACATGATTCCTAGTCTCTTTCTGACAGTGAGGACCTGTTAATTTAACACTGGTACTGGATCAGCACTCGGTATCATCAGATATCTGAACCCAAGGTGTTGAAATCATGATCTCTAATCTGAGACATCCTTAATTTAAGGTTTCTTATCTAAAAATCTTTCTTATATAATCTGCTCCTCTGCAGCAAAATGCATTCTTCTTCCCGTTTCCTTTTCCGGGGCCTCAAAAGAGCCAGTTTCATCACAGAAGTAGAAGAAACTTGAAACTTAAAATTCCCCTCATTCTCAAATCTGAGTCATCACCGGGGACAACCCCATCCCTGACCCTAAACCTTGGCAATCAGAATATGTAATTTTTATTTTTATTAAATTGTTCTCACAAGTCTTGGCAATTAGTGAGCAAAGAAAATCATCATTGTAACTGGCACACATCAAAAATGATTCACGTTTTTCCCCAAAAATCAGCTTTGCCTTTCTCTAAAATGTAGAGGCAGGATAGGGTTGACTGTGGTTGAGTGGCTCTTTCCATGCATCACCAAAATGATGCTGAACAGCTGAACACGGCTGGATATGATTTGTTTGATGATCTGAAACATTTAAGGCTGACAATAATGAAAAAAAACAACAACTAAGAATTCAGGAAGGGGGCAGATACTTTTTCACGGCACTCTATAAGGACACAACAACCAGAAAAACAGCAACAATCTTGGTTCCCATAATTGTTGCTGTTTAGGTTGCTCAGATCCATAGTGACTGTAACTTTCCTCGGTTGGGCACTATTGAAAAGTCCTCCCTCTTGAGCTGTGAGATTTTGGGTTTTAAAATCATTTCTCCTCAACTTAATTTAGATGCTGCTCTTCCTGCAGCAGGAATATACCTCCAACAACTCCCTCATTCTTTTTTCCCTTTGACTTTGATTTGGTTAACTTGGGAAAAGTTTTTGAAATACATCATATGAAAAGAGTTGTGTGATCTGTTCAGTGTACTGGTAGACTGGTGTGTACCTCTGTGTGTGTGTGTGTGTGTGTGTGTTCTTAAAGATGAAAACACTCTCTGGTGTGGATGAAGTTATTTGGTTTCAGATATGGGAATTCAGAGATGGTGCAGGTCGATTATATTTTCCAGAGGATATTGGCACATATGCAAATGCATTCATGAGCCTGTGTGTGTTTCTCGCCTTGAAGCTTCTTATAAAATACACATATCACAATGAGGATAAGACGCTGGCAGCGTAGAGTTGGAGACAAAGGCATCTGCAGCGATGGGTGATAAATAATGTAGGTGTAATATCACAAAATGGACGTCTGGTTTAGAGGAGTAGACTGGAGGTCGGAGGAGGGCGGAGCTCAAAGCTGAACAGCAGAATCATTCCCTTGTGCATAAGGCAAAGATCTATAACAATAATAAAGCACACAGTGGTGAATACTTCATCAATTCTCTTCCCTCTCGCTTTTCTCCCCAGAATGTCCTCAGCTGACTGTACTGCATCTGCACACTGCTGCTGTTGTGTGTCTCCATCAAACTTTGGAGAATTTGTTTTCGCCACCAAATAGCCAAATCCATATTGTTATCTTTGTTTGTGCTTACATATAGGATGACACTATAGGGTGGAAGTGCTGGCTAGTTGCTCAATAGCATGGTTTTGTTTCAGTTGACTGTTGAGTTCCCTGATGTTTTGTTTCCCATACAACACCATCCTGATCTGTCTCGTCATCTGTGGACACTGTAAATAAATTGCGCATCAGGTGAAGAGTATTCCTGCCTCCATGTATGCTTTCTCCACCACATCTACGGCCCTTTTACATGTGGTGCCAGACCTGCAGATGCAAAAGCAGGAAACAAATGATCGTGTGCAGAATGATGCCACGGCAGGCTCTGTGGAAGCTGACTTCGAGTTTGGAGTTTGTTCCAGCATGTCACTGAGGCTAGTCTGGCCTCTTTGGCAAAGATGTTTGACAGTTTCATGCAAGTTCAAAAGGAGAGAGGCAGAAGACAGGAAACAGAGGCGAATAAGCAGAAGCAGAAACCCAGCATCCTGTCCCAGCTTAACCTGGAAGCCACCTGGGCTGATCAACTATTACCAGCATCAACTGGAGTTCCAGCTGGAGACTCCAAATTGCAAAGGTTGGAAGATTCAGATGACATCAAACATTACCTTACCACCTACGAAAAACTAGCTGAGGTCTACAAGCGGCCATGGCAACAGTGGGCTGTCCAGCTAATTTTACTGCTGACAGGAAAGGCCGAAAGTGCCTTTGCTGCCATGGACCCAGCAGACACAAAAAACTATGAATTGTTTAAGACAGCTATATTAAAAAAATGAGATTAACAGGGAAACTTATCGCCAGAGGTTCTGTTCTTATGAGACACCTGCTGAAGAATCCCCTCAAGAACTGTATACAAGCCTCAAGGACTTGTTTTGCAAGTGCACCTGCATAAAGGAAGATATTATGGAGAAGCTGGTCCTCAAGCTTCTCAAGATGCATTGGCTATGTCGCCTTTAGCAAACGTTCAGGTAAATGGCACATTGTTTTCTGCTCTATTAGACACAGGTTGCACCCAGTCTTTTGTACAAGCCAAATATATTCCCCAAAGATTATGGGATTTAGAAGATACACTACTGGTTGTACGTGTACAAATGGTCTCCTATGTAGACTGTCTGAGGCATATTATCCCATGTGCAGATCATTGATGAAATAAAAGGCGTCCAGGAGAGCAAAGAAATAACAGCTTTCTGGACCCCTTTTGGACATTTCCAGTTTACTGTCCATTCATTTGGACACTTGGCATTCATGGCGCTCCAGCAACTTTGCAGCAGTTGATGGACAAAATGCTGGTTGGCACAGAAACTTATGCTGCAGCATATCTGGATGACGTTGTGGTCTATATTGCCGGATGGGAAGCTCGTCTGGCCCACCTGAGGGAGGTGCTGCAGCAAATTAGGAGTGCAGGCCTTACCATTCTCCCTCACAAATATGCCCTGGACAACAGGAGTCCCAAAATCTGGGGTTTACCTTTGAGAAAGTAGTGATCCGACCTCAGGTGGGGAAAATTTATGCCATCACGTCTGCGGAGAGACCAAGACAAAGGTGGCGTAGTGGGGAAACAGACAATATGACAAAGACAAAGGGAAACACAAGACTGTACAGTGGTGACTGACACCAAGACACCGGTGGAAACGATTACGATGGGGTAGACAACCAAGTAAGGAGAGACAGAAACAAAGAGAGGAAGTAGAAACACAATAAGACACAACAAACAAGAACGTGGGGGAACTAGAAACACAGCGAAGTACAGCAAAAAAAAAAAAAACAATAAATGTTATGAGAACATTACAGTTTTATTTGAAAGGAAGTTACATAAAGAAACAAATTATTTATTAGGGTTGTGATCTCAAAAAGGTCAAGTTGAAATTAAACCAAAGTTACATGTAATTTGTTAAAACTAAAGAAACCTTTAAATTACAGCCACGCAAGTAAACCATCTTTCAATTCTAAGATTTTATATATCAGGACATGATAAAGTCTTAAAATTTGATAAATACAACCTCTGGTGTACTACAACACATGGTGTACACACAGCGTTGTTATTTATTTAACAAAAAATTAATCTAAAATGCAGAAAACTAAATACACCCTTACAAATGAATTAAGAGGAAATGTGCTGCTGTTTAAATGCAACTGATTAACTGATCGTGAGCAAGTGTGAGCACCTCTATGAAAGAATGTGTCCTGGACACCTTGCAGCCATTGAGCTGACCAGAGTCCTCTGTATACCAAAGTACTCTAGAGTCAAATGTGAGGCCATGTGTCTGACAGCTAAAGCTTGGCCCAAACTGGGTCAGCAGCAGGACGATGATCCCAAACACAGCAGCAAATCTAAAAGTAGCTGAAAAAGAAAAGAATGAACATGCTGCAGTGACCCAAAGTCCAGACCTCAACCTGAGTGAAATGCTGAGGCAGGACCTGAAGAGAGAGGTGCACAAATGAAATCTCATTGAACTGAAGCAACACTGTAAAGAAAAGTCCTCCACAAATGTATGAGACACTAATAAAACCATAAAGAAAATTATGACTTCAAGCTATTGCTGCTAAAGGAGGCTCGACAAGCTACTGAATCACTACTGACTTAGTTTCTGTTAAATAAATAATGACATGCTGTAATATGTCCTGATTTGTTGTCCATCTATGTTGTGTTTAAAGATTTTAAGACTGATTAAGAACTAAATAATGTCTGATACATAAAAGTTTGGAATTGAAAGAAAGGTTTTTTTTAATCATGACTGTAAGTGGGACTGATGCTATCCTTCCTTGCACATTAGTATTGTTTTTAGACTAATAGTGAACTCATCCTTTAGCTACAACAAAAGCAATAGTTTTCTATGCAGATGAGGACAGTAAAGAAAAAATATACTGGAAAAGGTTTTTATGAAAATAGTCCCGCGGTTAGTGAAGTCTCTGAGGTCCTCTCCATCTGTCCAGATAGTCTTTGGCTCTGTTAAAACTGACAAAAAACAGCCAAATAAAAGGGTAACGCCTCAGTGTATTATGTGAAGCGCAGAAAGTGACACTGATCTGACTTGATAGATCTTAGTGCAATATGGCACCGGTCCCCATGAAGACACCACCCAGCTGTTATTGCTGCTGCCATCCTTCTGAGTCAGTCTCAGAGGCCCACAGTTTGTAGTTAATGTGTGAGACAGGTACACTAAAGGGAGTGCGGTTCTTCTTCTAACAGGAGTGTTTTCAGGAATACAAAGAATAAACAGAAAAGGAAGGTTTCTAATAAGAGCTCAGCTGCTGTCGTCTATTTTTACCGTTGCCTTTGTGCGCTCCTGTAAAAAAGAGAACAGAGTGCAGATTATTAGCACAGCACAGCGAGGACCTTTATAACTAAACAGGTTTTTTGTGCAGTGGAACCCTAAATAGGCATTTTTTTTATTCCACATTCTGGTATTTGGAAACTAATTAAACTTGTTATCAGGCCTGTAAACAGCAATGCTCTTCAGTATTTTAATTACACACAAAAAGGCCAGTCAGCATTCCTCTATTCACTGACTGTATCCATGTGTGTTTTTAAGAGTTTCCTATTGGGCACTTTTTAGCCCCTCTGGTCCAGAATGCTGTGAGGGCTCGATCACTGATGACACATGCCAATCAAAACAAGGCAGGGTGGTCTGAGTAAAAATGGTAAAAAGTGGCAGAGGATGATGATCTATACAGACTAGACTTATCAAAGTGTTATGACAGGTTCAGCATCTTAACGCAGATCTTCCAGCTAGCTGTCATTTTAATTGCCACATATATTGCATTCATGTGCTCTGACAGATTGTGTGACTGTAAGTATACAACAGTACAATGGTTTGAACAGAATTATCGAATCAAAGCCTTTTAAGGATAAAAAAATGATGGCCACTCTGTTCTCCAAGACCATTTGTCTAGTATGTAACCAGGTTAAAAGTCTCATTGAGATTAAAAATCTCTTTTCCAAGAGAGACCTGGCTAAGACGGCAGCAAAGGTTACAACAGATAAAACATATCTCAATTTAACAAGATATTATCAATCAACAATCTAAACACGTATATGCAAATTAAAGCAGTTAAAAGCAGTCACATGTACCACAAGACCTATTTTCACGTTCCCTCAAAATGCACTTAAACTCCCCTCTAGTGCTACCGGCCAAAAGGGTTAGGGTTAGATTCATATCTAACGCTTACACCCTCTATATGAAATTATCCTCTACTTGGCATACTAATGTAAATCTGATAACAGTAAAGCTGTGAGGCCAAAATGCTTGGAAGGAAATTGATTTGACAGGTAACATTTAGCATGTGATGAAAATGAAATTGAACTCTGAAGCAGATTGTTGCGTATGCAGACACAGCAAGTGTAGCTGGTGCATTGTAGTGTTGTGTTTCCATGGGCGAGTCTGCACACGGGCAAAAAAAAAAAACTGTCATATATGCAAATGTCCACATGGAGCCCAACGCTAATCCTCTGATGATATTTACATCATTGAAGGTATCAGACAATAGCACGACCATATCTCCATCACTATATGATTATTATTACTGTTACGTATAGTGTTAGTTGTGGCAAGCCACTAAACCAAACTCACCCACAATCCTGAAAGGCTAGAGGATCAATGCTAACCCATAAAATCAAACGTACTCTAATCATTTAATTGGAATATGTTAAAAAGATGCATCTGCAAGCCACTTTGCAACCCACCTCAATTTCAGCTCATCCTTTTCAGGCAATTGATGACTTATTCAGTGTCATGCCATGTTTGCAACAGAATTAGACAGTAGCTGATATGTGCACAAAGGGAGGCACATAATAAATCCATTGCTCCATTCTTTAAATTCACAATCAGCTGCCTCTCTATTCAGTTACTCATTTTTATGGACAGACACCATCTCCACATTCTTGGCCTGCAGAAAGCAATGATAAGCTGTTCTGTTCTGCAGCCTTGCTGAGGTCAGTATAGCAGCACATGAACTAGTTCTGGTTCTGGTTGGAGTGGCCCTTAAACTTGCCGTGACTTTTCTGAGCACATTAAGAAATGGTGGTGCAAGCTGCTGCCCAAGTTGGTGAGGTTTTCAGCAAGACTGCAGGGCAAGAGGCTTTCTTCCCCATTCTGACCCAGATGTCAACCAATCAGCATTCGACCAACGCACGGGTCATCAACGTCAAGTGACGTGCAGTTGGGCTTTTGGAGGGGTGCTAGGGAGCACGTTTGCAGTGGGTGAAAATCCTTCTTCCTTTGCTGTCCAAAGAGGCACAGGCCATGGAGCACTCACACTGCACCACCAGTAGAAATGGAGAATAACAGGGAGCTGGTGCATGTAGTAGGTGACCATGAGCAGCTGCAAAAAAAAATGGTGTAGTAGAGGCAAAGCGCAGTGTTTTGCTCAACACAAATTTCAGTGCAGTGCATGCGGCTTTCTATGTGAAAGGACCTCCTATAGGGTTGATCTTCTCACTCAGGAGTCTCACTCAGCTAATACAGCAGCTGCACCACTGGTTTCAGAGCCAGAAGAAGATGCACATACTGTAACAGTTCTTCAGAGAAGCCCTCATAGCAAGACTTTCTAACTGCAGGATGTGAGGCGGCGGCCCCGGTGCATAACTCCAATTCAGTTTCACACATTGCAGAGAAACCCAGAGGGATGCACACATTTACACATACACCACAGTAACAGTGTCTTCACTAACATACTCACGGCTTGGGCTCTGACAGTGAATAATTTTTTGTGTTCTTCTACATGTCGTACATGTCAGCTGTTATAGTTTGTTTTAAACAGATTTTTCAGAACATCACTTATTTCTCTCCGCTGAACTGTTGTGAATGCCTCAGTATCCCTGCAAGCTTTCAACTTTATTTTTTGCAGAAAAGAAGTTGCAAAATCTTACTTTAAAATGGATTTTGATTTTTCTGATGGAAAACCCTGCTGCAGGGAGGCACCCCCCACCCCCACCGACCCTCCGCACTGTTACTGACAGCGCAAATCAGATTCCAGCATCAGTAGTCAAGTTTTCATTTCCATCGTTAAGCATTTCATTGCGTAATGCCGCACGCCTGGCATTTGTGAAGAAGATTGTCACCATCCCGTCTTTTCTCTCCCAGCAACACTTGCTACCCTCTACCCTTCTCTGAGCAAAACACTCCTCAGCCTTGAAGCCCTGAAAGGAGAAAAACAGCAGAGTTTATTTGGGTTATGCTGCGTGTGAATCTCCTTTATAGAAGTGAAAAAGAACCCGCAGTGGAAGGAGCAGAGGTGTCATTTCAGAAGTGAGCAGCAGGAGACATTTTTACACAAAAACTAAAACCATGCTGTCATTTTAGAGTTTACGTCAACATTCACATGGGAGAGTATATTTTCTCCAAAGTATATGATTCTTTGTAGCTGTAAGGCAGAGTCCAGAGACACTTTAAATTCTCTCACCTCTAAATAAAATAAGTGTCCCAGTGCAAAGTTTCTGAAAACAAACTGCCCCATAGTTGATCGTTCTGTGTGGACCCTCATGTGCTCACTGCCCAACACAGAGGTTCAGCTTGTAACTCAGTGAGAGAGCAAAAAAAAAAATGAATTGCTGTCTATACTTATAAATAAGTCATAAAGAACTTGCAGCAACTGCTGCTCTCTATTCATTAGTACAATGTAGTATCAGCTAAGAGCTGCTAAATGTCTCTGCAGGTCGAAAGTCCAAAGGCCAACAGTCCGGCAGCTTGGACTTTAATATTTAATGAATTTAAGTATTTAGTGTTTATAACAAGCTTCTGTGACCTTTGCTAAACACTAACCATCGTGTCCTACGCGCCAAACAGCTCATGTGCTTTCATATAACTTATTAGAAAAGTACAGCTTTGACCACCATAAGGGTCGTTTTTTCTTTATAATTAATGTAGCCCAATAAATCAGCTTAATACTGGCAGCCGTGAGGCACGAAGGAAACATCGCTCACGCCAGCCAGAGAGCATTAAATGATGGTTAGCATTGAGATATCAAAGGAAGGTTTATCCTATGCTAATCTGTGATTGCTAGAAATAAATGTACAGAGATCAGCTGAGCAGCTGAAACAATACAGGGTTTATTTTGTTAACCTGGGGGTTAGCGTCACTGCACAGTTTCTTTGACAAAAAGCCAACAGGCTTTGTTTCATAAGCTTCTGGACTATTGCATAAATCTGCTGTGTGGTAAATACAAGTTTCTGATACATGCACGTTTTATTCAGCAAGATAATCTCCACACACTGACATCGCTTGTATGATTTTGAAGTAGTAAAACACTTACGCTGCACAAACTTCGCTGTGCTCCTGTGTTCAGCGTGCTGTTGAATCTTCCTGACAGTCTCATTTAGCTCCGCGTTACCAATTTACAAATGATTTTGATATTTTAAATGTTATTTAATGTGTTTTTGGCAAGTTAATTAAACTCAAATTACAAGCGCATGGAAGTGGCAATAAAGTGTGTAACCATAAATCTACAAACGCATGCAAAAAGAACAATTACACAGTTATGTACGATATTACCATAGGTGCATTACTGACACAGCATTTATATTTCATTTTTAAATATTGCTCATATTGTAAATACATGATTATAGTGGCATTTGTCGAGACCCTACGATAAGAGACAGAGGCAGAGGAAAAGCTCTTCTTTAGCAGCAAGAAACTATCAAAACTAGACTCAGAGAGAGAAAGTGTCTGCCTCAGAAAGAGAGAACAGAAAAGAGGAGCACTGAGCTGGTCAGAGCTGGACGGGCCATTAACTGCAGATCAGATCAAAAAAGGAGGCTGGAGAAACAGAATCCTTTGAGTACTGATTTAAGATGGGCTGCAATCTTATTAAAGAAAAATAATAGATACTCAAGCTCAAGAGACTCATTTTACATCAGTTTACAGTAAAAAAAAAACAAAAAAAACACTTTGATAATATAACCTCAGTTGTGTCCAGTGATTTCCTGTAATTGAGTGGGGTTTTTTTTCTTCTTCTTTAAACAAAAAACACGCTCTGAGAGCAGGTGGATTACTGGGCGATCAGAACGATGTGTTTCAGCACAACAAAGTATTGAATGGCTGTTTTTTTGTTTTCTTTTTCATTGGAATGGACTGGATGTGCCTCCCACTTGTTTCAGTGATACAGGCTGTAATGAAAGAGATTTCTTTTCTAAATGGGGCTCCGCAGCCACAGGGCCGGCCCCCGGCTAAGTGGCTTTATTCTGCTTTGTCAGACTGATGAAATTGCACTCGCTTTGCTGGTCTCCATTCAGAAGTCACTGCGAGGCATTATGAGCAAAATGTTTTCCAGTCATACTGGGGTCAAAAGCCATCTGTATTTGTTTGAGGCACTAAAGGATCTGCTTTGCTGCTAATGCTGGGCTACTTTAAAGGCTGGATTAGACTGCACTTTCAGAGGCCCTTTTGTAATAGTCTGTCTGACTTCTGTATTGAACTGTTATTTCATAATGGAATTTATCTAGTCACACTGTGCTAAGCTTGCAGATGCACAAAGGGTTCAGGCACAGAGTGAAACAACACGGACAGAGAGACTAATGTTCCTGCACTTCATTGAAAGGATGCGGTGCCCTCTCGTGGATGAATAGGGGAATTATTTCCATTTTTGAAGGTCAACAGTGCAGTAAGCGTCAGCATAAGGTGACTCATTTGAAATAATGTGACTCTTTTTTGCACCTTTTATTTGACTATTTTTACAAATGCAGATATAAAGTGGGGCAAAAATGAGTAGGTGCTGTAATAAAAATTCCTTTTCTCCCCCCCATAAACTAAAAAAAATGTTTTTTTATTGAAACAGTTGAAATGAAACATTTATAGTTTCTTAATAAATTGTACATTTAAGCTTTCTGCAACAGTCAGGATGCAATAATTAAATATTCTGTATTATGATGCACAACACGATGGAAAGGTCACTTGAATTTGTGGCGGTAAGGCTCAGAAATCAGCTTCCCTGGAGGTTGATGCTCGACTTCTCTGCAGGCAAGGTTGATAATTACGATGCTACTCAATGAAGACATTTGCATCCCGGAAAAACCTGAAGAGTTGGCTTAAAACCATTTGGACTTCAGGATAACTGCAGTACAGGCAGTTATCTGCAGGTTCATCAACTGTCATTTGATCTTTTCTGCAGTCGTATTAATTAATGAACTAAAATTTGTTCATGCAGAAACTTGCACTTAGACGTCTATTTTTTTTTAAACCGGAGCACTGACTGATCCGTCTCAGCATGTCGGTATATTCCATCAAATCAGATTCTCAAAATAAATGAAACAAAGTGGTGGATGGTGGGAGAGCATTTCCTTTAATGGCAGTGCAGCGCTTTTCAGGCTCGTGTGAGTGTGGCTTAATCACTTGTAAGACTTGATTGAGTGTGTGTTAATAAACATTAGGCTGTCTCTCTTCCCTTGGTGATTAGTGGTTTATGTGCTTGACTCTCTGCAGGCTGAAGTCACAGTCCTGAAGATTGATGGAGGGCCATGCTATTCAAACAGCAGGCATTGCTGAGACAGAAGCTCTTCGTTCTGGGCAGCCTTGCTATCGGAAGTGTCCTCTATCTCGTGGCCAGGGTTGGGACTTTGGATAGGTAAGTCATCACGGGTATATTTTAAAACACACATTGACTTCATTTGAAGTACTTGCGTAACAATCTGCCATATCCTATTTTTTTTTTCACAATAAAACAATCACAGTAGATCCCATCAGAAATCTCTCTGCTTTATAAAACCATTTAATATGTATGCATTCATACGCATGCAACGTGGCAATATGCAGTTTTGACAGGTACAGATTTAAATAATTTTTAATAATTATTTAAAATGAAATATACCTTGAAGGTGAGGTTCTGCGAGTTCTCCTGACTGAGGCAGATTTTCTGATCTTCCTGAAAGACTGGGCTTTGGGCCACATTGCCCCAGACAAGTAGCAGCAACTCCTGCTTGTCTCCAAAAGCTTTCACTGTTTCAGATGGTCTTCAAATAAAATACAATACTTTTCCTATTAGTAAGTAGCAAAGCACAGAAGACTCACATGTGCTTGGTTAGTTTTTTTTATGCTATATCTAAACTGTGCAACCCCTTTATGCTATTGGATAAGTTTTGGTCATGGTGCTCATAGATTTGTATGTTGAAAACGGGGTGTGGTGTGAAGACCTGATTACGCATAAGAGAAATGACAACTCTTGTGTGGTGCTCACAATCATCAGTAGTACCAGTCTACATTTGTCTATAGTTGACGAGGGACTGCCGTGAACCAGCGAAAGCGTGTTGAGGGATGTACTAGACATAGGCTTTATATAAAAGATGGTTGTGGCTTCAAAGTCTGAAAGGTGGAGCCAGAAGTGCCTTAAACTGGTATTCTTGGCCAGCAAGGGGGCAGCAGCTTTGGTGACAAAAAGAAGTCAGATTGTTTAGAAATCTAGAGGAAAACAGCCCTTCAGCCCTCTTGATATGTGACCTCAGTAAAAACCTCCCTGATGAGTTTATGGCAGGGGTCTCAAACTCCAGGTCTCGAGGGCCAGTGTCCTGCAGGTTTTAGATGTGTCCCTGATCCAACACACCTGACTCAAATGGCTGAATTCCTCCTCACTATGCAAAAAAGCAGTCCTACATATTTGTTTAATATGTGCATTGAAGGACATCACTATTTTTCAAAGACTTGTAGGGCCGAGTACAATAAGTTCAGTTTTATCTGAATTTAGAAGCAGGAAATTAGAGGTCATCCAGGCCTTTATTTCTTTAAGACATTCCTGCAGTT
>JAVDPK010001860.1:395677-407762 GCA_034780415.1 Cichlasoma orientale
TCTGCTATATGATATATTTAACTGAAACTGCTGATCCCAACAACCAATGATTTATAAAGGAAAATCATGGAAATTATGAGGGGTGCCCAAACGTTTGCATGCCACTGTATATATATAAAATGAATCGGACTGAATAGAATATAGTTTTATCCTGCGCCATCACCACCTTCAATGGCACAAAGTTGATGTGAAGTGGCATTTGGCACATGGCTTCATTCTATTCATGAAAAGATGTGAATATGGGGATATTTTCTCCACAAGCATAGGAGTAAGCACAGATTTATCCCCCCACCCCACCCCTGCTGCGGTCTTTTAACAGGAGTATGTTGTTTTTTTGTCTTTCCTGTTAGGAAATAGCTAACTAACACAAAAGTGTCTCAGCTATGAGACACTTTTATAAAGCCTAACTGGGACTCTTCCTGTTGCAGCACAACCAAGTGTCAAAGAAGTATGGCCAACTAAATCTGCTGCGTCTTTGTTATGTATTTTGAATGTTTTAAAAGTTATTTTTGAAGACATGGCCTGAGCAGAGAGAGATCCTGTATTATCTGTGCTGTATTATCTCTGCTGCAGTTTTCTTGGGTAAGTCACATGTTTCTGACATGCAGATTCCACCTTATACTGATTCTAATTTGCTTTCTTTCTAATGTTGCATCCACACAGGAAGTGACTTTCAGTGGCTGAGAACCTCTCTGGGTTTGTTGGTTGTGTGTCAAAATTACTGCAATTGGTTTAAGAAGAAAACTATTAGCTCATTTTGAATTTGATGACAATAACATGTCTCAAAAAATGATGGGACAGGGCCACATTTACCACTGTGTAGCTCTTTCTCTGCTTTTAACAACAGTGCATAAATATCTTTGAACTGAAGAGAGCAGCTGCTGGACGTTTGGGAGAGGAGTGTTGTCCCATTCTTGTCTGAGATAGGATTCTAGCTGTTCACCAGTCTTTAGTTCTGTTACAAAGTCATGCTGATGTACTAGATGGGGTTCAGCATCCTCTTGCTGAAATATGAAATGTCTTCCCTGAAAAAGACATTGACTAGATGCATATGTTTCTCTAAAACCTTTATTTACCTTTCAGCACTAATTGGGCCTTTCCAGATGTGCAAGCTGCCAATTCCACAGGCACGAATGAACCCCCATACCATCAGAGATGCAAGCTTTTGAACTGAGTGATTATAACGAGCTGGAAGCTCCCTCTCCTCTTTAGTCCAGAGGACTCTGTGTCCTTGTGTTCTCAAATGAATTTCAAATTTCAATTTGTCTGACCACACAACAATTTTCGGCTTTGCCTCAATCCACTGGAGTCCAGTGGGAAGGACTCAGTTGAGGTACTAGCTTTGATGGATCTCAGCTTCCTGCCTGTTTGAGGATGTCTGATTCATGCTTAGCTGTACAGGTCTACTAATTAGGTCTGACAGGGAGGAATGGGAGCTATAATGTGAGAAAAAGAGCAAACAAGGTCATAGCAAGCAGACTCACCTTGACCTGCAACACAGCTGTTTGATTTTCCCACATACACTATGGCTTTATCAGGACTATCGCAGAGAACTCTATAACCTGTCATCCTGACTTTGTAAGTGCATGCAACTCCGGGAGATCCCCATACCAGTGAGGAATTAATCATCATAAAAAGTGCAAGAAAGCTTTGGTTCATTTGAGTTATTAAACACATTATTCTTATTAAAATGTTGATGGTCTGCCAGAATCAGCCAGAGCCATTTGCACATTGATGTTGTTAAGGGAGACAGTACATACTGTCTTGGTTGAGCCGCAGTAGTATGAACTGCACTGGGTGTCAGTATGCCATTATTGATATGGACAATACTTTTAACGTATCAATACTTTTATTTCAATGCAATATGAAGTTATTTTTATGTTTGCACAGTTTCAACAGAGGGGTCATTTTTTTTCTCCTTTTTGTCAATTTCAAGAGTTGCCTTCTCCCGCTCAGGCGCTGAATCCTGTTTTTATCAGTGATTGTAAATCTTCTCCATCATAAAGATGTTTTACACTAATATCCATGATATATGGTATTTTATAGTTTTAGTAGTTCTGTCGAGGTCAGGCACATGTTTAATTTACAGTGGATTAATGGAAACTTTAATTTCTTATCAGTCCATGAGAGAGCCTCTCTCCACCCTGCTGGAATGACAGCATCTCAGGTAGGAGGAGATAGGACGAGCCACACAGCCACTTTTATTAGCAGCCCTTTAGGTTCCTGTCATCATAGATGCTCCTGCTTGTCGTGCCACTGGAGGTCATTTTTGCTAGGTGTTGTCACTGGAGGTGCTGCTGCTGCTGCTCTTTGAGCTGAATTACAAAAACAGCCTGACCCAGGCCCACAGAGCGCTGAGAGCTGTCTTCATTCAGACGGCTGGCACACACAGGAGGTCGTAATGGTGACAAGCTGTAGGTGTGCCAGCATGGAATCTAGAGGAAACCAGAGAGAGTGTTCCTCCAGGGACACACACACACACACACACACACACACACACACACACACACACACACACACACACACACAGGGCGAGACAAGGGAAAAGGAGTAGGAAAAACAAAACCATTGCAGGCCAACACAAACTATCTGTCTGTGTTCTAAGCAGCATATTGTTAAACAGATACTGTTGACATTTTAAATAAAACTATAGAACTATATTGTATTGTATTTGTTTCATTAGAAACCATTGTGTCAGTGACATAAATCAGGCCTCTTACAATAATTAACAGAAAATCTGAGATAAACACTGAAGGAAGCCTTAGAAGTGTTTGTAGCCGTGTCAGAATCATCAAACTAACACAAATCCAGTAAGAAGACAAACATAACTGCAGATATACAGGGTCACAAAAACCAGTCTGACATTAACAGAGCAGAAGTTGTGGGTGACTCAAACAGACAGCAGTTTCATGTAAACTGTGACGGTATCACTTTCACTTCTTGTTGGCTCCAGTGTTGCTTCACTCAGCATGCCGCTCTGCTTTATTTCTCTTTTGCTTCGTGGTTTAAATGTTTTTCTTCCTCATCCATGACAGCGAAGATGAAAGTATTTAACGTCTCCCTGATGCCCCTGAACTCAGCAGCTCATCTGTGTGAAGGAAGGGGGGGGGGGGTGTTGAAATCAGCCGATTGAACCGTAACACCTGGTGTTATCGTGCTGCCAGCAGCAGTTTGCTGTGTGGCCACTGCATTAAACACAACATGGTAGTTCAACTAAGTTACGGCATCTCTGGTTGCAGTTTCAGGTTGAGCAAACAGCCAGTATCAGCACTGAGTACTCGTGTTGTCCTGCAGCGTTTGTTCACAGAGCCTGTAGGGTGTGGAGGAGACTGAACCCAGCAGAACAGCAGAGGAATTCCTGTGTTTCTGCTTCAGGAAACGTGTGTTGACTCCCAGCACATCGTGTGTAAATGTGCAGGTTTCCTGATTTAGGATTAAATGAAATTGAAAACAAGTACATCAATAAAGTTTGCACGTAAAAAGACAACAAAAATCTAACTGTATGATTCTTCAGCTAAGCTGTAGTTCAAATCATTGTGTGTGTCCCTCAGTTTATTTAGAGTTGGTTCCAAAAAGGGAATAGCTGCTTTTAAAGCACCTTTGAGCAGACTTTTCTTTTCCTTACAAAGCCCTAAAAAAGAGAAGTGAGAAAAAGAAGTGAATTAAGGGATTATATTAAGGGATGTGTGCATAGGTTAAGCAATATAATGTACGCTTAGGAAAAAAAAGCATAAATAAATATGCTGAAGGGGTTTTAAAACAGTTAGGTGGGTCCCACTGATCCCATGAATGTTAGCCACCACAATATTACCCACTGACCAGTGAACACCTGTTAGCGACGCCTCAAACGGATCTTTTTTTTTTTTTTTTTTGCCATTATAAAACTGGACCCATGAGTGAGCGGTGGGTTTGAGGCCCATCAGAAATGCCAATTTAAGAACATTAAAAGAAGAAAGAAAGAACTTTATTTGTCACATACATGCAGTGAAATTCTGTCTCTGCATTTAGCCCATCGCACATGGAGCACACACAGTGCAACGTGGGGCAGCTGGAGGGCACCCGGGGGTGGGGGGGCCTTGCTCAGGGGCCCAGGGATTTGAACCAGCATCCTCTCAGTGATGGGCCCTCTTCTCCTCCTCTAGGCCACCACTCCCCCACTCATAAAGCCAAAAGCAATTCTGAAAGAATACTGGGAACTCTTGTAACATGGGTAATGTGCTGATACTTATATAGTGCCTTTTTACTCATTCTGAGAACTTAAGACACTTTCTACTACGTTTCATTCACCCGCTCACACAGTCATTCATACAGTGCTTTTTTGTGTACCTAAGCACTTTTATCTAACATTCACAAACACACTCACATGTATGGATTGGGGAGGGGACTCAGGGTTCAGTAGAAAAGCCACTCTACAGCCACACCCAGAAATGCTGCTACAGTAATCAGGATGGTTTGAAAGCATGTGAAACAGTCTATGTGCTTTCAAAATGTGAAACAGCTCATATTTTAGAAATAATTCTGTCTGTTCTAATAATTCTAACTCAGTACATCACGCTCTGTTCACTGAGATAGAACAGAAACCTCATCACCGATATGGAATTTACTAAATAAAGAAAATATTCCAATCCAAGACCAGCTCTGACAGATGAGAAGTGACAGGGCACTTTATGTTAACTTGTCATACAGAGTAATTTCTGCTCATTACGCTGCACACAGCTGGAGAGCAGCCCGGCCAGGCCCAGCAGTCTAATTGTTGTTCTTTATGCTACTGACCAGCTGAATGGATTGTAATAGTTAGCTTAAACGAACAGCATTTAACTTGATCTTTTCCTTAGTGATGTGCAGAAAGCAGAAATGAGTGCTTGTGTTTGTCTGTGTGTATGTGACTATATATAACCAAAAAGGAAGGAGAGCTGAGAGCTGACAAGTTGTGTTATTGAACGTTGTTTTGAAGAGCCTGGACTGACAGTCGAGTTGGACAAAGAAAAAAAGGAACTCAAGTGCAGTGAAAACACTTCCTCCGAATGGCCCTGCACTAACTTTCAGAACTGATTCTAACTGAATGTTAAAATCAGTCCACATCAGTTTAGATATCCGGCATGATTTTTTTTTCCCACTGAGATCTGATGTGTTTTCAAAGTGTTCCTTTAATTTTTATGAGCAGTGTACATATTGGTGGCGTTTCCACAGTGGCCTACAGAGGATGCACCTCTTTCTCGCTCACTGTTGGCTGCGTGTGTCTGCTCAGCGCCGCGCAGTCACCTGAGCTGGAGCAGAAGGAGGAGCAAAGTGTAAATGCATAAGAGGAGCAGTGTTTACACAGACACGTCTGCTTTTAGATCCTATCATGCTAGTATTGATTTGATACCAATTACAACGTTGGTATCGATACTATTGATAATCCTTGGGTGAAATCTGTTGCAAAAAAAAGGGTGTTGCACCAAAATCTCCTTGTGATCGCTTTGGTCATTAGCAGGTTGCTGTGGTCGCCTGCAGTTTGTGCTTACTGCAGTCTTTAGTACTGAAACCAACACGTTTCAAAAGACGCAGCGTTTACTCTAAAGGCAAACGGACTCCGTCTGCAGCAAACAGATTCTCTCACACTCTTCACAGTTTCACTGCCTCTTAGCAAGTAGCTGGCAGGTGTTTGCAGACAAGTCAGCGCCTTCCATACAAACTACTGGAGACTGTGACTTTTTTTTAATGTAACATCAAATTTTGCTCGCAGTAAGTACTGTGACTTGTTCTGTCAGCGTGATGGGTGTTTATGAATGAACCCATAAAGAAAAATCATGACCTATGTCTGGATGACTGGACCATTTCCATTCAAAGGAGGGGTTTCTAGGACTTCAGGTTTGTCAGACGCTAGTGAGACAGGCCCATCATTTCTCACATATGAACACTTGTAAAGCTCCCCGTGGTGTGATATAAAGCCTATGAGACTCATATTTTAACCCAAAAAGCAATATTTTTACTAAACCTGCCCGAGTAGTTAGTACCTAAGTCTAGTCAGATAGTTTTTAGTGTCAAAATCCCAACCATTTAGTTTCACATCCTGAACCCAACCACAGAGTGAAGGCAAAAGGAAAAGTGTCTGGACATTTGTGTTATGGAAATAGTTCCATTTTATTTTCAAACTGGATGCAAAGGGTCAGGGTCATGTGGCTGCTGGACACATGGTTTGTGCCATTGCCACACCTTCACCTGCCCAATGTGGATGTGCTGAATCTTTCAATTGTGATTTGTCCCTCAGAGGCTAATACTCCCATGGACACCTTGCATATTGTAGTAAACTGCAGTAAAACGTGCTCTTTGACACACCAGCATGAGAACATGATGGAATGGGTGCATGCAATCACTTTGTCACATTGATGTAACAGCAATGTTACATTTCAATCATATCATACAGTATGCCCTGGCACTGATGTTTCAGTGATCAGAAAATTTGAGTTCAAGTATGGGCACTGAAATCTAGAACAGAGTTGAAGTAAAAAGCAGAAGTAGTAAAAGCAGCTGAAGTGGCAATGGAAGGTTAAGCAGTAAAAGCTCAAAGGAGATCAGCAGCACGGGGAAATCTGGCCAAAGATGCAAATAAAGAATCCTGGCTGTACATGAGCAAGTGTTTATGCAATCAAGAACCACCAGGCTTTCAAATATTTCCAATCTTTGTTATCTTAACTTTATTGTCTGTAATATCTTTCAAAACTATGTCCAAAATATTATGTTTATTGAACAGTTTCACATGCATGAACTGCCCTGGGTCCTCGTCCAGCAAACCTCTTGGCTGTGAGGGGGGAGCCTGTGAAATTTACCCCTTTGGTGATGCTGGGAACTTTTCTGTCTTCAGGCTGTGGGACATGAATTGTGATTGATTGATATTTTTTTGTAAGCCTAGTGAAGTTTTTTATCAAACGTTTAATCATATGAACATGCTACGAGTGACTATCTATTTGCATTGTTACTAAATCCCAATAATTGGAAGAAAGGACACCGTTTGACATCCTCATGTTTAAAATCTCTTTTTGCATGTTAATCTAGAAGTTTTTAAATATTAGGAAACATAAAAAAAGTTTTTCTTTTTAAAAAAAAAGGCCTGTTAAGAGTAACAAAGGAAGGGCTGCAGAATAGCACATTTTTCATCCTCCACATATTGAGAACATATGGGATTGCACATTTATTCCAGTGTGTTCCCAATTACTACATTCACAGCAGTATTGATTAATTGAGCTCTAACTGATGGTTTTTGCTTGAGGCACGTACACTGGCTGGGAAATTCATTGTAATCCTTTAAATTATATATTGATTGAGATTGCCGAAACGGGAGTATTGCTATCCAAGCACACACCATTATTAACTATATGAGCATGTGCAAATTATTCCCCGCACAGGAAGAGAGCTGTTTGCTGTGCTGTTTAAATGTTGATGCTTATTTTGTCTTATTTATCAGTTTGTGCACTTCTGCTTCCACTCCAGAATAAAATGCCATGCTTATAGTTTTATGCCAAATCTCTGTTTTATCTGCAAAAAACTTAAATGCCCAATGCTTGGCCCGTTCACATCACTTGTGTCAAGTTTTTTTCTTTCAGGCCGCCGTATCGAGGTGCACTGAAACAAGTCTGCAGCAGAATAAATGCGTCCAGTCAGTGAGCCGGCATGCAGCTGAGCTAACAGCTAACACATTTATCGCTCTCGGGGCCTCGGCTTTCACAGAGGTCACAGAGCAGCCGGGCGCTGATGTGCTCAGTGATGTGTCGGCCATAGAAGCTCAGCCAGCCGTTCCTAATGACATCTCTCAGTGACAACGGTGCTGATTATGTGGTGCTTCTACCATCGGGCCGGGGAATGAGTGTTGACAGTCACATTGTGCCATGAATGCAGGTTGACCCTTGGGAGGTCAGTGGGAAGAGTCGGACTATGATGTCACAGGTCAGCACGTGTTGCACTCCAAACTGTGAGAGAAAACAGGTCCGCCGGCCAGAAGACTGAAAGAAAGATTTGCTTTCGAGCTGAATGGCAATTAACAGCTCAGGCCTTGATTGTGGAGCTGATTACATGTGTAAACACTGGCTAGGATAGTAACACAGGGGCTTTGCTAGTTGGGTTTCTTTCAGTAAAGTGAATAACTTGCCTGCACAGATAAAAACTGTTGGCAGTTTCTGCTACCCTTGTGATCAGAATAGTGATTGTGTAATTTATTGTTTTGGGACTTTCTCCTTAATTTCTCCTCTCAGAGGCCCAGTAGTGAGAGTAAGGTGTGAAAAGCCTACATTTGCATCTGAAAATAAACCCCCCACAATTCCCACTGAGCTCCATTAATCACATAGTAGCCTTGCCAGATGGATAGTTATCTGGCAGCTATGAGGTTTGACTGGCACTACTTCAATTTCATCACCATGTTAGACCTTCTTTTGCTGTGGTTTAATGGTGCCTGACAGGGGAATTAGCCTGACCAGCTGTTTATCTAGACAAACTGAATAATTAGCATTTTCTTCTGCTGTTTCTTTTAAATCCACTTAACGTATCTGCTTTACTTTTAAAAATCTCATTTATAAAAAGCTGATATTGTTTCTATTCTATTCTATTCATTTGTCATTGTTGCATTGTAGCATGAATTAACTATTTCATTTGTAAGAAAAGTGGTTGCCAGGAGAACGGTACTTGTCTGACTGCTTTGAGCCAAGTGTAAAGTTTGGTGGAGGGGGGGGGGGTTATGGTGTGGGGGGGTTTTTCAGGAGTTGGGCTGGGCCCCTTAGCTCCAGTGAAAGGAACTCTTAATGCTTCAGCATACCAAGACATTTGGGACAATTTCATGCTCCCAACTTTGTGAGAACAGTTAGGGGATGGCCCCTTCCTGTTCCAACATGACTGCACACGAGTGCACAAAGCAGCTCCATACAGACATGGATGAGAGAGTTTGGTGTGGAAGAACTTGACTGGCCTACGCAGAGTCCTGACCTCAACCTGATAGAACACCTTTGGGATGAATTAGAGCAGAGACTGTGAACTAGGCCTTCTCTCCAACATCAATGTCTGACCTCACAAATGTGCTTCTGGAAGAATGATCAAAAATTAATTTCAGTTCAATTAAATTTTATTTATACAGAGCCAAATCACAACAAACTGTCCTGGTCCTGAGCTTTTGCCCAGTGTTAATGTTGTTGTTAAATTTCTTCATTCCTTGTGGCTTAGATTTGTGGTTCATTGTAGTTTTGTTGTTCTCCATGTCATCCTTGTTTCCTGTGTTACGTTTGTTCATGTGTCTGTGTCTGTGTAGGTTCTCAGTCAACCAGGTCATCGGAGTCTCTGGAGCTTGAAAAAGGGCGACTGGACTGTTTTTGAAGACATTTCATCTCTCATCCAAAAAGCTTCTTCAGTTCTGGAGAACTTTAGAACTGAAAATGAACTTCTAAATGTTCTAAAGATCATTTTCTTCAGTTCTGCGTTCCTGTCTCTGTGTTCAGCTGTTTTACTTTGTTGGTCTTTTGTCCCTCACGTCCTGTTTTTAGTTTTACTTCCTTGTCTCGTCTTCTGTAATTACATCCCAGCTGTGCTCCCCTCCTGTTGCCTGTTCCCTTGTTATCCCTCCGTGTATTTATTGTCTCAGTCCCACCTTGTCTCTTGTCTCCAGTCTTGTTGTATGTGGCAGCTCATGTCCCTGTG
Organism: Cichlasoma orientale; assembly: GCA_034780415.1. NCBI lineage: Eukaryota > Metazoa > Chordata > Actinopteri > Cichliformes > Cichlidae > Cichlasoma > Cichlasoma orientale. The sequence goes on from JAVDPK010001860.1 coordinate 405,338, forward strand.
TATGTCTCTATGTTTCCAGTATTCACCAGCTTCAGCTTTCCCTAGCTCAAAATTCCCAGTCTAGATTTCCTTGGCTGTAATAAAGGCTCGTTTTTTGTTAACTCCTGTCCGCCTGCTTCTGAGAACTGCATTTGGGTCCTCACACCACACACACACGCCACACGGCCTGCCTCCGCAGACCTGACACAGTCGCCTCAAGGCGCTTTAAATTGCAAGATTAAGACCATAGAATAACTCCCACTGAGTTTTTGGGCTCCGTCACTCATTTTGGGTCATACTGAGTAAAAAATTGAATCTATTTTGTAAAGCTTGATCATACCATATTTCAAAATGGAAGATTATCTGTGGTATGAAACCACATGCTCATTGGCTAATGAGTTGATAATCACAGGTCATTAGCCAATGAGAGTGTGGTATCACCTTCGGACCCGCCCCTCCTCATCACATGAAATTCAAAAACTTTGTTTTATACAAAACATTAAACTGCTCTGTTCTTCCCGTTAGCTTGGTGTCATGCTTTTGAAATGCCTTAAAATTAACCTTTGGGCCCACATTCATATTGTTGCAGCAGCTTATAGATGGGTTAGCCTTTGCTAATATGATTGGCCTAGAAACCTAACTGGCATGATTAATCAAATACCAATTGTGAGCTCAGTTATACTCTAAACCAGGGGTATTCAAGTGGCGGCCCAAGGGCCAAAACCGGCCCACCAGTCATTTTGGACCGGCCCACTGCCCATTTACCTCTATTATTAAAGAAAAATTGTAAAAGAAGCTGTGACTCTGTAAGCACGGCATGCAATTTACACTCCTTACAGGTGGTGGTGGTAAAGCACCATATTGTTGATTGCCAACCGCCATTAAACTGAAGAAGGAAAAGAGGAAGAACGGCACTTTACGACATTTTATAACATGCAGCACTGCCATTTACACTGTTGGCGGGAGGCCAGACAGCAGTTTCCATTACTGTCATTTGACTGGGGTCCCGGTTACATACCACTCGTTTCCAGTGGAAACGGCATCGCTTTGATGCATTTCAGCCTCCCGTCTACACGGAGACGTTTCAGAAAAGCTCTGCGTTTACACAAGGACGCTTTAAACGATGAAAATGATGTAGTTCCCATTGCCAGGCCACAAGGTGGCGGTGTTTTTTGCAAAGCTTGTTTACACAACGCGCATGCGTGGAGGGACTTAGTAGGATGCGCTGCAAAGATTTGTTCATTAGTTACAAAATGTTCAATGTGAGAGGCTTTGTGGACTGACGACGAGGTTGGATTGCTGCTGCACACAACACTCAATAATAAAACGGCAAAAACACAAGAAAAGATCGACTGTGAATCGCGCTACTCAAAGTTCGCTGAAGCACTCGTGAATTCTAACCATATGCTAACCCTAACGAGTGTTGGTCATCTATTTAGCGAATGCTCGGAAAACTGTGGCGGTCGCAACCATAGTGCGCATGTGTGAGGACCCCCATTTCCAAAACATACCGTCTTCAGCCGTTTACATGAGAACGGAGGCCGGTGCGTTTCTGAAACGCTCCACTCTGGACCCCGTTTCGAAAACGTTTTCACTCTGTTCTCGTGTAAACGGAAGGTCGAAACGCATCGAAAATGCTGAAAATGTAGTGGTGCTTTGTCTTAATTGTAGATTCAATAGGAGTAAGAGTCCCGAGAAATGTGTGGCCCACTGGCAAATCGCCTCATGACGATTTGGCCCATAGAAAAATGTAGTTGAATACCCCTGCTCTAAACTCTTGAACCACATTATTAAAAGAGCTTTTTTTTTTTCTCTTTATTTTACAACGCACATAATTTATATTGTGGACTATGAATTACAAGGTAACATCCATTTAAATTATTGTAGAGGGCGTACTTGGATATGTTCAGCAACTCCACCCTTTATATGTTTTTGATTATGGTGACAAGCTAATTTGTGTAGTGACTGAAAGAACCAGAGCATGGATACAAGCAATGGAAATTAGGTTCCTCCGAAGGGTGGCTGCTCTTTCCCTTAGAGATGGGATGAAGAGTGCAGTCATTCATGTCATGGTCCTGGGCCGTGGGCCAGTGTTTGAGTTATCATCTTCTCTTTAATAACATGTTTAGGCTCCCTCTGTACGTCAGCCTCCTTTGTCAAGTCTTCTGTGTTGTCTTGTTTTTATTTCTTGAGGTCACTTCCTGTTTTACTCTGATAGTCTCTTGTATCGTGGATTAATATTCAGTTTTGCTTCCTGCCGTGGTAGTTTGTGATTCTGTTCAGCTGTGATCGCTGGTGTGTCCTGATTCCCTGATGTGTTCATATAGTCTGCTTTTCCCTGTGTTCCTTGTCGTGTCGTTGTCTATGGTTCCCCGTCCGCTGTGCGCTTTTCCGTCAATCTGTCAGTCTGTCTAGTTTAGTAAGTCTCTCTAGTTTTTGCTGCCGG
>JAVDPK010001860.1:416684-430557 GCA_034780415.1 Cichlasoma orientale
AAGTCCTGAAGAGTCAGCTGAATGGGAAGAACAAGATCCGGGCTATCAACACCTACGCCCTGCCAGTTGTCAGATACTCTGCTGGGATAATAAGCTGGCCAGAGGAGGAGACAGAAGCCACTGACATCAAAACAAGAAAGCTCCTTACCATGCATGGAGGGTTTCACCCCAGGTCACTCAGTTCAGAACATTTCAAGCACAGTAAAAGAAATTTCAGGTGAATGATCTAAAACAATCAAAGACTGTGGTGAAGCTGGCCCTCCGGAGGACTGCTCCAGGAAAGGAAGACTGTGAAGGAAACCACTGAAACTGTAAACCATTTCTTATTCAGTAGAATTCTACCGTTGGCTTGCAAGCGTGCCCTCCATCTCAATTTTGGCATTTTTATGTAGACAAAGTGATTTGCACGCAATGGACTTCATTGCTTCAAGTTTCAGTAGAGCTGTTACAGAATTAATATTATTTAGTTTCAGCTGTATGTTCTTATCATCTCCAGTTAGGAGCGGTAGGACATTTGAAAACAGTTCACATGTTCTTCAGCAGGAATGTGATCCAGATCGGCTACAGAAACCCTCCCACATAGTTTAGTCGAATATCCCAGTAAGTCTGGTTATGATAGCATCTTTGTCTTTTGGACCATGTGATCTGTCAAATGTGTTCACATGAGCTGGAGGAGATCAGTTGTCACTTCATATGTGCTGGGAGAGTTTACCTTGGATGGCTGCCTTGATGAGTTCTGTAGAATTTATAATGTGACAGAGGCTTGTTAACAGCTCTGCATAGCTGCGCATGCAGCAACATGAAGATAACACAGGTGGAGACAATTCGTGCTTTACCTTCTTCAGGTTTGTTGTGTTTTAAAAACTTATAGATATCCTGTAAAGACTATAAAGTGCAATGCAAGATGTGATTCTTCTGACACATTTATGGCTTAAACATTGAGATGGTTTACTCACTGGACTGTCTCACTGCCAGACAAACAAACCCGAGGACATGCTGGACGCAGAGGCGGCACTGCATATCTGTTTTTCTCCAGCCTTACTTGGGCTGCTAATGGATTTAGCATTTGCAGTCTGTCTGGAGATTTAAAAGCACCTGGAATTGCCATAAAGTGCGTTTTCAATATATTTGTTCTTTTTTACAGTTCACCAGATACTTGTGTTTAAATTCTATTGAGTTCTTTGACCTCAAGTGTGCACTTTCATAATTGCTGTCCTGAAATGTGTGTTATGAATATCCTTTTCTGTGATTAAGTGTGCAAATAAAACATATTTGACTCAATTTGGGCAAAGTGCAAAAAAGGAATCTGCAAAATACACTGCAAAACCACTCATCTGCAAAAGCTGACCAAGTTTTTTTCTATTTTATAGAGAAAAAAATAGGAAAACTGCATGCAAATTCCTAACTTAGCACAGCATTTTAGCTTGCATGCAAATCTTTGAAGCCATCCACCCCAGTCAGTTATGCTTGATTGAGCAAGCAGTTCATTGAAAACTACAGAAACACCTAAAATGTAAAAATTGAGTCAGTCAGCACCCCTGTGCCAGGGCCAAAAAGAATTAGAACAAAATGAGAAACCTTTTGCTCCACAACACTTTAAACAAAACAAATGTGTTAGCATTAGGGTTGATTTAAAACATTCAGAGAGTTTGGAAAAATAGTGGTTGGTAGAATAATTGAATCACGCTACATGTTAAGGGTGGAGACTGAAGAATGAAGATGGAAACATTATAAAAAGGCATTAGTTCTGTCAGCCCTGCGACAGGCTGGCGTCCTGTACAGGGTGTACCCTGCCTTGCGCCCTATGTCTGCTGGGACAGGCTCCAGCCCCCCCGCGACCCTAAACAGGATAAGCGGAAGCAAATGAATGAATGAATGAATGAATAGTTCTGTCAGATATCAGAAGAACCTCTAAAAATATGTGACAAAAAGTCGTGACAATGTAACATAATATATGCTGGGTTGCCATTTTTGCTTTCACTGTGCTAGCTAATTGATAAGGGAACATTTATCCCCCAACCATTTATTTACACTCTATCCCTTTGTCTTCATGGTCATCTTGGGTGATGATCCCTCTGCCTTCCTTGAAACTGCTGCCATAAGTAAATGAATTTGTTTCAAATGTTACCCATGAATGGTTTTGAGGACTTGAACTGTATCTGGCTACACTGATGCAACGCATGTAATCTCTGGTTGTGTGTTTGCTTTTTGTCTGTGGTTGGTTTTATATTACAGTTATCAGTTAACAGCCTGGGATACTGTTGAATTTTGTTTACAGTCTCCTGTATTAATGTCACCGTCACAGTCTGTCTGTAATAGAAACCTGTCGCAACCAAAACTACATAAAAGCCCTCACAGAGTCTGTAATGTTACCTGACTCGAACTTGAATTCACAAAAGCTGACTACTGCAAGGTTACAAAAACTTTGTGTGGCAACATAAAATTCGTGTGAGCATTTTTTTGTTAAATTGCAAACTGCAAATGAAAGTTGATAAACTGCACTTAGTTGCCGAGTTTTCCCAAATAGAGTTTTGCATTGAGAAGTGTACAAATATAAAAATGACGATGGATTTAAATCTGGTTTTAGCTGGTTTATTTCCAATGAAGCCTCTCAGTCTAAAGACCTGAAGGTACTTTTGGTGATCGTTTAAGTGGCATGGTTTTGCCCTTTCCTTGTTTCTTTCTCTGTTGGGTTTGAACTGACAGGGATTCATTTAGTCAGACTCCAGTGGGAATCCTCTGAAATTATCAAAATCGACAGCGAAACCAGGCAAGAGCGGTGATGATCTCGGAAAGGAGTGTGGTCATGAATGAGCTAGCCAACCTTCCTCAGGCCTTGCGTGTCCTTTGTGGACTGATTTACGCCACTTTGTCCAGCAGGTGATGCTCAACTTGAATACGGGTAGGCTTTCACTAAAACTCTATACTCGGAAAAATCTGTTTGCCGTGTAGGTATCCTACTGCTCCAGATATCAAGTGCTTAGTTTTTAATGCTGCACTTTTAGAAAAACATGTTTGCGGTTTTCGCATTTCAGTATTGGCACTGATATCTTGTTTTAATCTCCGTATGGATTCAGTCATTTGTGTTTGATGTGATTTTGATGTCACGGCACTTGTTAAAGCTTTGGAAATGCTGCTAAACAGCCGAGAAAAAGACATCGCATGACTTTAATGCTTTATGGAAAATATGTTCTCATGAGCTGATTATTCAAATTCAGTAATTAGGTAACTTTCATGTTGGACGTTAGAACTTTTAAAGAAATTAATGTCATTTTGTTTACTGTAATTGAAATCACACATGGTTAAACCTTTAAGTTAAATTCATTTTATTTTATATTACTTAAATTTTTTAAGGCAACTGGTTCCCTCAAATTCAACTTAATGGGGCTTACAGAAAAAAAAAAGATTTAATGCAATGAACTTAAGTTTTTAAGTTAAATCAACTTGACCTTTAATTCAGTTCAATTCAAGGACTGCTTATGGTTCAATCAAAAAAGTCCAAATATGGGGAGTGTAAACTTGTGGGCGGGTGTCTGTCGGTACTGAAAATGTATGACCTTTTGTTTGTGTGAATCCTCGCACTTTACAAATCTGCCTTAATAAAAGGAGAGGGATAAAAATGAAATGAACTGGAGTTTCCAGTGAACTATCTGCACAGAAAAATATATGGATGGCTAGTTGGGAACACTTTGTATCACATTTAAATGTACTGGGTGCCAAGTTTTTCATGGTTAGCATTATGGAACGAGCATACTCTAGCACAAACAAAAATCTTTTTAAACCTAACAAAGTAGTTTTGGTGCATATATTCAGCCGAACAGTGACAGGAAAACTAAACTAAGACATGATTGGAAAGACAGTGAAACCAAGTGGAAAAACAAATGTGGGTTTGTGAGATTAGCAAATCAGTGCATTCTGTTTTTATTTACATTTTACACAAACGTCTTAGGCATTGTGGTTGTAGAGTCTTACATGGGTGCTAAGGGTGTCCTTTTTCTTCTTTTATTTAAATTTGACATTGAATCAGTGTGAATATAAACATAGCCCTTTTTTCTTATCTGAGGATCTTGCAGCTAAGAATATCAACTAAAAGCCTGAAGTGAAATGAAATGAATAGGGGCTCTATATTAGCTCTGTATCTTCTTCCCACTCACAAAATGAAATAATAAAAAAGCTGTCAGGACTCGGCTCCTTTTCACTGAGATCCTAATTACTGTGATGATAGAGCGGCCCTCTGGATGGCAGGGATACCACTGTTTGATGGCATCTCTAACTCCTCAGAATGATTTCCCAGAGGGACGGTCTGATTAGGTAAGATGTAGTAACAGCCTGCCCATTAAACAGATGTCCATGGATATTAAGCTAATGAACTTAGTGGGCGAATAGTCGGGTTGTGCCTTGGCTCAGTCTGACATGCTGTCTCTGCCGCTGCTTTTGAAAATGATGCTTACGATTGGATTGCTGTGAGAGTGCTGACCGCCGCGTGATGGTCTTTGGCCATAAAATAATCACAATCAAGTCTAGATTGCAGCTCTGATGCTGCAAGGCCTGTTAGAGGCATTTAAGGAGGGATTTTAGATGAGCTGGAGTTCCCTGGTGACAGCTTACTGTTGTTTGTTGACACTTGTGCTGGAGTATTACTTTGTGAAATTATTCTCCATCTTTGTCATTTTTTAATAATTGAAGTGGCTTGTTTGGTCTTGTTTTCATTGTTAGCTGTCTTTGTGTCCAAGGACACAGAGACACTATAAAAATGATCAAATAACAACAATATTCTTAAATTAGATTGTGATGGTCCGGAGTCTTAGACCCAGGGTTTTTCAATTCTTAGGCTAATTATTAAATGTATTCTGTTCTATTCATCTCTAGTGCTTAGTTGCAGCTGCTACTAGTGAGGTTAATTGTTCTTCAGGGTTTGATTTCCATTATTCATTAGTCTCTGGTTACTTAGTTCCAGTTCTTGTTTGTTGTAGTATTTTCTTGTATTCGGAGCTTTTGGTTTCCATTAGTTTTTGTTTGTTTGTTTGTTTTAGCCTGTCATGTCCGGTAGTTTTTGCAATTAGAATGATGATCCAAATGCACTGTTGTACCAAACATATTTGCTTTTACAAGAAGAGCTCTATAAGTTTTCTCTAGGCTACCTTTGTTAATATTTGTATTTTTATTTTATTTATTCATGCCAGGTCTGACAGGCAGGAAGGAAGGGGCGAGATAAAGAAGAGAGAGAGAAAAAAGGGGGAAAACAGAAAAAATAATAGAGAGGTATATGCACATACATACACATATTCACACACACACACTCACACACACAGAGGCAAACAGGGAAAGACCTAGGGGATCCGGGCCATCTACTGCCCACCAGGAGTTCAGAAGACCCGAGGCCGCACATCCTGATGGCAACCGCGTGCACACCCCAGAGGAGGAAGGACGGAGACCCCAGACAGAGCCCCCACGGTCAAAGGGCAAGAACCCAGAGAGCCAGAGGGAATCAGCAGCAATTAGGTTTTTATTTTTTTTGGTTATAGTTTGTTTTCTATGAGCTCTTGTCCCCCCTCCTGTGTCAAGTTCTCCATATTCAGTGTTTTCAGTTATTCACTTCCTGCTTTATTTTGATAGTCATTTGTCTCCTGTGCCTTGAATTTAGTTTTACTTCTCTGTCTTGTTGGTTTAATTAATTTAGCTGTCTCTTGTCACCCTCCTGTATCCACTTCCCTTGATTACCTCATGTGTTTATTAAGTCTGCATTTGGGTCCGCAACCTACACATCCCATAACACAGACGTTGCTTCCAGCTACATTCCAGTCCAGATCTGTGTGAACTTAATAGAAAACATAATTTCAGGGGTGGTTTTGAAATGCCTTTTAGTGGTGTTCTAGTGCCTGGGCCCCCAGATTGTTGGAGACCATAGATCAGAGTGAGGAGAATGCTGCCTTGCATTTGCCTCTTCAAAAATAATTTTTTAAACAGATTATCCGCAGAGCTCCAATTTCAGCCACTTAACCTCTCAACTCAAATTAAACTTGGCCAGTCCTGAGGTTAAGCCACTCATACCTCTGCTAGCAGGATACTTTCTGTTTCACTGTTATGTAAGAGCAGCCTGTCCCATTAGTGATCTTTTTCTTTCAGAAATAGAAATAGATTCATTTCAATTAATCGTTTTCTTAATAGATGCAAAGCCAACGAGGTCCTAAGAACTCTCACACATCTGGAGAAAAATAAGTGTTTTCTTTCTTCCTGGTAGATTTTTCCTAAAACTTACACTTATTAGTATTTATTAGTATTAGTTTATAGCACTTAACTTAAAATTATTAGTTGGAATAAATTGGTAGGTTCAAGCATACAGTTTTACAACAAAAATCAAATTTTAGTAAAAATGCAATTAAGCAACAGCGTTATCTAGAAGCACATATTAATTTGTACGTACATTTTTTAAAATTATTTTTTATTTTGATGACTTCTACTTGTTTTAAATATGGAACATCTGTTTTTAATGAAAGCATATATGTAATGTATATGCTACCAGCATCAATATAATTAAGAAGAACAGCATGTGGAAGGACTGCCATATTTTTTTCTGTTGGGACAACTCCATTCATGCTATACATGCTATGATCCTAAATATCTGTTGATTGCTGTAATACAACTGACAAAATGGGAATATATGCATGCGCATGCTGCAGCTCCGTGCTTCTTAGAACAACGCTCTTTACCCTTTAGTTGAGACAAGTTCGTGTCTTCTCTAACAACAACCTGTGGATGACAAAGGGCGTCCGCGCGCTGCTGAAGGTACGTGATGAAGCTTTTTGGACTGGTGACACCACACAGTGCAGCACAGCCAAGTCAAAGCCTGAGCAGGGCGTCAGAGAGGTCAAAACTGCCCACAAAAACAATTGAAAACCATTTTGAAAACATGGATCCCCATCGGCTTTGCGGGGGATGCGCCACATCACCAGGCAAGGCAGTGACGAGAGCCCAGCCACCACCAGCAGCAGCAGCTGAACCACGTCTTCGGCCACCACGAGGAGACCACAGATGGCGCCAACCACCACATCAGCGCCTCCTACTACCCTCGCCAATATGCCTAGAGGGCAAACAGGTCAACAGATGATGCCATCTGATGCCACACCACCCTGCTATACCTAGACTACAGTTCTGCTTTTACTACCATCCTTCCTAGCAGACTATTTTCTAAGATGTCTCAGCTCAGCCTCTAGACCTGCCGATGGATTAAGGACTTCCTCACAGACCGGCTGATCACTGACAATGATGAGGCCGCCTACAGAGAGGAGGTTCAGAGACTGACTGACTGGTGTTCAGATAACAACCTGACACTGAACACCAAAAAGACTAAAGAACTGATCATCGAGTTCCGGCAACAGCAGGAGGAACATCGGCCACTTCTCATGGACGGGGACAGAGCCAGTCTCCAGCTTTGGGTTCCCGGACACACATATTTCTGAAGACCACTCATAGATAATAAACACAAACTCACTGGTTAAGAAAACACAATACTGACTTTATTTTGCACAAACTTTTGTCCCAAGGCCAACAGCATACTGAACTCTAATGCCACAAGTCTGCAATAATTATGTAACATGCAATGCATGTTACATGCAATGCATGTTACCCACACCTAACACCCACATGGATGGTAGGACCCAAGATTTCCCAGCTGAACATTGTGCTGCAGACTAAAGCAAAACACTTTTTTTTTTGTTAGCAATTTGAGCTTCAGTAGCTTGTTGGATCAGACCACACGGGCCAGCCATTGCCCCCGACGTGCATCAGTGAGTCTTATCTGCCCATGACCCTGTAGCTGGTTCACCACTGTTCCTTCCTTGGGCCACTTTTGATGGAGATGCTCTGACCCATTTGTCTAGCCACCTCAATTTGGCCCTTGTCAAACTCACCCAAATTCTTTCGCTTGCCCATTTTTCACACATCAACTTTGAGAACAAAATGTTTACTTGCTCCCTAAAATATCCCACCCACTAACAAGTGCCGTGATGAAGAGATAATCAGTGTTATTCATGTCTCCTGTCAGTGGCCATAATGTTATGCTTGATTGGTGTATGTGAGTATATATATATACTTGATTGATGATGTCATTATTTTCACATAGTCCATAACACACAATTTTATATTGTTCTATTAGTAACAGATTAATAACACAGTAGAATTTCACTCACCAGAGCCACAAACTTCGTGGACGACCTGCACCACACAGCAGGCCATACTATTTGCCACATAATCCAGTTCAGTGTGTCCAGTTAAGTTCAGTTAATGGAGGTGACACTAATTAGCAGCTTGTGTCGATACACCTGTCATGCAAATAGCCGTGCTTGATCATTCATTTCGCTCATCCAGATGGGCGAGTTTTGACGCTAACCTCAACCCCACTCATACCCCTAAAGAGGTTTCTGGTAACATTATGAATGTTAAGAGATTAATGGATGATTCTAAACTATAACTGTTTGGTCCATCTCGTGCAATCCTTCTACAAACAGCCATTATTCCATCTGCGTTTAGCTGTTAACTTCTCCCTGCATGGCTGCGGTTTAAGATTAAGCCACGGTACAACATGGGATTTAACTCCTGTAATGATATTGAATGGAGTCTTAAGGCCAGTTAAGGGCGAGGCTTACCTGGTCTGGATGTAAGATGGTCTGAAATAGGCACTGACAAATAATGACATTTATTTGGGCTTGTTTTCCAGCCCCCTGCTGAGAAGCCTTAAAAGCATTTTGTGTGTTTCTCTGTGTTGTTGCCCGGCTACAGCGTTCCTCTGTCATATTTTTATCCCGACTATTGAGCATTCTGCAGAGTTTCCTCAGTTGCTGTGTTTTTATGCTTGTGCATTATTTGCAGGAAGATGCAGAGCCAGTTACAGGCAGCACTGAATACACCAGCACATTGTCTCATCTTATTTGTCCCTCAGCTGGGTTTTTGTTCCAGAATGGCTTTTGCTTTCCACTGTTTGCTACTGGAATCCCTCCTGAACAATTGCACACCTGCAGTCCTGATAAGTGAAGTAGCCATTAGAGCAGGCAGTGCTGTCATCGCTGATAATGGTGGCCATATCCACAGAGTCTTGCACTTGGAGTTGATGATAAATCAAGCCCATTATAATGGTCAAATGTGACTCTGGTGACGCATTTATCCTTTTATTAATTTAGACATTTATTAATTAGACATTTGAGATAATTGATTCCTGAAGATTAATGACTACCTTTAACATCCCAGTGTGATGCTGTAAGATGGAGCCCTCCAAATAAATCACAGGCATTTAATTCAGTGCCGCTTTAGATGGATAGTAGCTTTGTGAAGCATGACAGCTTAAAGACAACAGCCTCCTGAGGCTCAGCAGTGTGCTGACAGCAGGGCGCAGGGCTGCGCTCCAGCTGATTACCTGAACCACAGGCAGACGACGTGCACCCATGCTCCTTCTCTTCCCATCTCTCACTTTGCCCATGTTTTCCTTCACCCTCTCTCAGAGTATAAATCTGGCTGTACACCCTAGGAGAAGAAGCCAGTTAGCTGATAACGATGCTTTGCCTCACCAGCCTGTGACATAAATAAGGCAAGTGGGCACGGAAAGTGAGCGTGCCCATCTGCCACGGCTTCTTCATTCCTAATATGTCATGCGTATCCCTGGGAGACCAGCAGGGGTTTTTGGGAAGTGAGGAAGCGATTACCAACAGTAAACAGGCTGCCTTCATCATATACTACTGTTGCAGTGAAGCAATTAGGTATAAACAAAAGGGGCCCTTTTACACCTGGGATTAATACTGTATGTGCCTTGTATGCAGATTGAGTAGGTGATGCTTGTCTCTGGTATTAATTTACGCCCAAGGATGCATATAGAGCTTTGATTTGGGCGTCTCTTGCCAAAATGCATCTTGGTAATGTTCATGATTTCTTTTAATGTTGTCATTAAATATTTCCTGGCTTCTGTACAGCAGACACACACATTCTTAAGTCATTTTCAGTGATCGCCTTAAAACATACACCTTAAACATCCATGGACATTTTTTTTTTTTTTTTTTGGCTTGTCCTGCCCTTTAAAGAGATTTGTATGCCTAAATTTGTTTGAAAAGTGAAAAGTGGAAAGTGGAAAGTCAGAAGTCAAAAGTGAAACTGCAGTTCAGCTCACACCTGGTCATTGTCATTGAGAGGTCTCTGTACCTTTGCATAGTTTGCACTTCATGGCTGAGTTACTGTGGTTCCTGCAGTAATACCACTTACAGCTGATTGTGCAATATCTAGGTGGGAAGAAATTTCACAAACTGACTTGTTGCAACAGTGGCATCCTATTACAGTACCATACTTGACTTCAGTGAACTCTTGAGAACAACCCATTCTTTCAGAAATGTTTCTAAAGGCAGACTGCATGGCTAGGGGCTTGATTTGGGACTGAAAACACTTGAATTCAGAGATTAAGAGGTGCACCCAATTCTTTTGTCCATACAGTGTACCTGGGCTTGAATAGATTGATCAACAGGTGCCCCTTTTTGTCACTTTTACACTAAACCTTGTGAAGGACCTGGAAACCACCTTCACCTTCAAAGGTCTTGTAGAGACCTTGCATTGCCTTCTTACAGCTCTGCTGGCAGCTTATACATGACTAATAGAATATTAGTCAGAAAAATTGGATCTTTAAGTTCAGGTCAAACAGTGGAGTCAATGCAAAAGCTTGTTCAACAAATTAGTCTCTAGAAAGTCGTAAAACTATTATAATAATAAGTCAATGCAAAGATGAAGAAGGTTAGCGCTGTTATAGACTGTGTTACAGATCAAGATGTCAGAAATAATTTCAGTAAATACTCCTAGCCTGTAAAATGAAAAAAAATTTTAGTCTGAAGTTACCAAGATGCAGTCATAAACCAACCAGTGCGAGCGCTTTGAGCTGAAAGAGAATAAAATACTTTATACTGCATCTTTACATACAACTACTGATATTTCTTGGAAGGTGTGAACAGGCTTAATGTAATTTTATTTAACTGAAATGAGCTCAATCCATCTCCCAGTTCTTTGTCATTAACCCCTCCACAGTGCCTTCCAAAACCTCAGTTTTTTTCTTCTACACTGTCACTCTCTAGTGTGGTCAGTGTCCTGTGTGCCTAGAGGGCTGGGTGGGAGTGGCATCAAGCCACTCTGGAAGTGTGCGCGTGCATGTGTGCGCACCTGGAACTCCACTCCCCGCAGGGAGAGGGTTTGTTTCCACCCGATTAATCTGGGACAGACTTGGGGAACTGTGTGCTTAAACAGACATCTGGCTGCAGTCTGGAGCATTGTCCTTTCCAGATTTCAGATTAGATTTAATGCTCCTCTTAGAGAGAGCTCATAATGAATGCAGCACATATTGTTTTATTGTTCGTTGGCCAGCCCTGGGTTGTTACTGAGATAAAGAGGGAATGGAAGAATTGAGGTTAAAGCAGAGGACATTCTTATTTGGCTTTTATTAGCTGATGCATGATACTCCAAGAGGTTTGTGTTCTTTCGCTAATACTTCAGCACACTGTAAATTCAAAGTTAACCTTATTTAAAAAAAAAAAAAAAAAAAAAAACATGCAAACCGAATGCCTTAAAAAAGAAGTGGAATAGAAATGTATGTTGTATTAACAAAGGATGTTTTTGGAGTAGTTTGCTTACAATCACGTTTAATGAGATAAAAACTGTACCGAGTACTTCATATTTTAAGTCAGATGTACTCTTGTCTTAGTAACGTCTACTCAGAATTAATACTTTAACCAACTAATGTGAAAGATCTTTGAATGTTATTCAAGCACTTCAGAAATCTATAGAGACAAAAAAACAGGTCCATTCTCCTAAAATAGTCACATATATACAATAAATATAATAAAAAATACAGGTATAAACACTGTTTGTTGTGATTTGGCGCTTTATAAATAAAATTAAACTGAATTGAATTGAAAAAAATTCTAAAAAACTCTAAAAGCTTGTAATTGTAAACATTTGCAGGTTTGGTAGAAGTATCCAATCATCAGTCTTTGAGTAAGTGTAAAGTGTTTTTCACGGCTTTAGGGTAGTCCAAGTGTAAAGCATTAACAGCCCAAACAAGAAAGTACTTGAGGTAGGTTCTTGAGACCATCCATTAAAATACCTCCCTCAGAAATGATGTCAGTGTGAATCAGGGTGGAGAGGATTTGGAGATAGATAATCAGTTATTAGTAGCCATGTTAATACATAAGAAATAATTAAAGCGCAAGTTAAATGTTCTGAATTCATACTGTTTTACCTGTTCAGGTATCCATCCAGTTGATTCCAGGAACTGAGGTATGCATCATGATTATCCGCCGATCAAGCATCACATCATCACCACTGACTGGTGGTCTCTTCATCATGGCACCTGTTAGTGGGTGGGATATATATTAGGGAGCAAGGGAACATTTTGTCCTTAAAATTAATATGCTAGAAGCAGGAAAAATGGGCATGCATAAGGATTTGAGCGAGTTTGACAAGGGCCAAATTGTGATGGCTGGATGACTGGGTCAGAGCATCTCCAAAGTTGCAGCTCTCGTGGGGTGTTCCCCGTCTGCAGGGGTCAGTGTCTATCAAAAGTGTTACAAGGAAGGAACAGTGGTGAACTGTAGACAGGGTCATGGGTGGCCAAGGCTCACTGTGGAAAGCAAAGGCTGGCTCGTGTGATCCGATCCAAATGCTGATTCTGATAGTAAGGTGTCGGAATACCCAGTGCAGTCTGTTTTAATGGGGCTGCATAGCTGCAGACCAGTCGGGATGCCCATGCTGACCCCCGTCACCCACTGAAAGCGCCAACAATGGGCACAGCTTTAGGAGACCTACTTCTGTAAAGAAGATGTGGAGATGATTATTTTCAGCTGAATGCACATTTCAAAGTCACTGTCCGGGTCACACAGAGCGATTAATGACATAGCCTCAATCGGTTCACCCTTCATCATGAACATGCGCTTCAACTTCAGTCAAGTACTGATGGATACTTCTGTGGGGAGAAGAATTTACTCTAGAGAAGAGCTTTTTTCAATGAACTGGAGCGAATCTGGAAGATGCCACCCTACTTCAGCTGAGATAAAGAGGTGTTTTCGGAACCTGCTGTGCAGGTGCAAAGGTGAAGGCTTGGAGGTGGAGATATAAGCCCTTTCTGCCAACTCTCTGCCCAACAGCAGTGATGTGCTGGAGATAGTGGTGAAGACTCAAAGTATACAGTGAGTGGAGTCAAAAACTAAATCATTTGTACACACGGCCATCAGTCTTTTCAATTCTCATACAAATAGCAGATGTGCTGTCAGACATATGAATTTCCCTCTGGGATCAATAAAGTTCTTCTTCTTCTTCTTGTCTAAGCCTGGGACCTATGGATAGGACAGGCTGGGTGAATAATGGACACTTTTTATATGCTATGATGTATTATTTTTCAACGGGATGTATTGACTGTGTTAGCACAGGGGGCATGCCTTTTTCACCTTCTCTGTTGGACCCACAGGGGAAGTGAAAAAGCAAACAGGGCAAAATAAATCCAAACCACCACCACACCACCCTGTTTCCCCCAGCAATGCTCCACCCAAACAGATCCCTGCATACTGATTTGTTATGTGAGCATGAAGAACTAGAAATATTTCATGTACAGAATGAGCTCACGAGATGTTAAAAAAATAAATAAATAAGTGTTTTGAAAAAAAATTGCTGTAACAGTAATTAGTAACAACGAGTCAGGATGTTCGTCTCCCACCAGGCCGGCAGTAAAATGTGTCAGCATGTTAATGAGGCTGCTGTCAGCAGAAGACAGAAGATGCAAGTTGTCATGGTCCTGGGTCCCTGGACCCAGCGTTTTGAGTTATATTTAGTTTTGACCTGTGTTCTTGTCCTGTGCCAT
>JAVDPK010001860.1:457985-477080 GCA_034780415.1 Cichlasoma orientale
AAAATCTGACACATTTCCCATCCTGGCACACTGTGACACCACGAGGCTTATGCTATTACTTTTAATGTGTGAAAATAAAGACATGGTGTGAAGCTCTTCTCTGCTGTTGCTCTGGCATTATTTTGTGTTGACTTTACTGGTACAGCCAGTAATATCTTTTCTATAGAAGAGCACAAAGGTTGTTTTTTTTTAAACAAGGGAATTCAATTTTCCAACACATGCTGTAAATACTCCAATATACAGTTAGGTCTATGATGTCTGGACAAAGAGAATTTTTGTAGTTTTGCCTCTGCGCACTGCCGCGGTCCATTTAAAGTCAATCAATATGAGACTGAACTTCATTTCAAGAGGTTTTGCAAAAATTTAGCATCCGCTTAACTGGTCAACAAGCATTGTGTTACTGGGATTCTTTCACCTGTACTTTAACAGATTAATTTTGCTGAGTCCAAAACTGAAAACTATTTTTTGTCTAGCCCATTTTATCTTTGTCTTATCCCATTTCATCTAGTTTTTTAGCATTGGACAGCTAGGATGACTGGACAGAAATGGTGATGCGTTTCAGCTTTTAAGAAATAACAAAAGTCTCCAGACAAGTGAAACCAAAATTAAGTAAGGTGTTTTTGCTGGTCTTGAAATCAGTGAATTGATGCTTGATGATGAGTTCAAAAGGAACTGAAGCCAGCTGAATCAGCAGCATGGGAAGTATTCGTGCAGGGGGTCCAGAGCAGGTAATTATGATTGGTTCTTGCAAAGTGAGACAGATGTGGAGTATAAGAGCAAAAGCAAGTGCTTCAAACATTCTATTCTATTCTCTTCTATTCTTTTGTTGCCAAAGCAGCCCTGACCTGTCGAGGCATGGATGCCACTAGACGGTGTGCTGTGGTATCTGCACCAAGATGTTAGCAACAGATCTTGTAAGTCCTGTAAGTTGCGAGGTGGGGCCTCCATGGGATTTGTTTGTCCAGCACATCCCACAGAACCTCAGTTGGATTGAAATTTGAGGAATTTGGAGGCCAAGTCAACACCTCAAACTCATTGCGGTCCTCAAACCATTCTTGAACTATTTTTGCTTTGTGGCAGGACACATTATCCTGCTGAAAGAGGCCACAGCCATCATTCATTTCCATGAAAGGGTGTACATGATCTGCAACAATGCTTAGGTGGGTGGCACATGTCCAAGTTACATCCACATGGATGGCAGGACCCAAGGTTTCCCAGCAGAACTTTGCCCAAAACATCACACTCCCTCCATCAGCTTTCCATCTTCCCATAGTGCATCCTGGTACCAGGTGTTCCCCAAGTAAGCAATGCACATGCACCGGGCCATCCACGTGATGTAAAAGACCAGGACACCTGCTTCCATTGCTCCATGGTCCAGTTCTGATCCTCACGTGACCATTGTTGGTGCTTTCAGGAGTGGACAGGGGTCAGCATGAGCACCCAACTGCAAAGCACTGTGTGTTCTGACACCTTTCTATCAGAACCAGCAATAACTTTTTAGCTAGCTAGCTCATCTGTTGGATCAGACCACACAGGCCAGCCTTTGCTCCCCACATGCATCAGTGAACCTTGGCCACCCATGACCCTGTCACTGGTTCACCACCATTCCTTCCTTGGACCACTTTTTATAGATGCTGACCACTGCAGACCTGGAACACCCCAAATAGCTGCAGTTTTGAAGCTGCTCTGACCCAGTCATTTAGCCATCGCAATTTGGTCCTTGTCAAACTCGCTCGAATCCTTATGCGTGCCCATTTTTACTGCTTCTTACACACCAAGTTTGAGGACAAAATCTTCACTTGCTCCCTAATATATACAGTACCACCTACTAGCAGGTGCCGTGATGAAGAGATAATCCGTGTTATTCACGTCACATCTCAGTGCTCATGATGTTATGCTTGATTGTTGTATTACATTGATTTTCAAAAATGTCACTGATGTGTATCTCTAAAACCTTGACGTGCAAGCTTGGATTTCATATCCGAAATCTGTGTAAAAAACTAGAGAGCTGGTCTGAAGTGCCCAGCAGCAAACAAAAAATAGTTTTTGAAGACCAACGTTAAAGAGATTTGTATACATAGTCTGTCCTATGAAAATGGGGGACAGTGTGCTTATGTGTTAGTAAATACAATAGCTCACCAGGAGATAAATAACTGATTCACTCTATAGTAAAACTATAGAGCCACAAACGTGGTCATTAAACTATTTCGGGCATGTCCTGCTTTAGAAGCAGGGAGAAAAGTTCACATTCCAAACCTTTTCATTATTACTAAATAAGCATCGAGGTTAAAGGTGAGTGAAATAAAAGTAACAAGATAGAATCTTTATTTTTCTTTCAAAAATCATTAAACGTAGTTTCAGCTTGTAACACACTCATTTAACGCTTGACTACAAGGAAGCTTTTATTGTGCTTTTGCTATGAACTGACTTCCCCTCTCATGAGAGTGACTGTTGTGATTTGGCGCTATATAAACAAATTGAATTGAATATTTTCCTCTAAGCGTCATCATAACAACAAAACAGGATGCGTCGTAAAGTCAAGACTCAATGACTGAAGTGTGCCAAAGGAGGTCTTGATTGAAATCCATGTGTGGGGAACTGTCTGATGGGTGAGTAACCATTTTCACACATGTACTTAATTCCTGAACTAGGCATTATGTTGGGTGTGCAAACCTGAGAATTTTTAATATCAGATTCATGTGTTCTCTGCAAGCTGAGGATTTGTGAGTGCATTGTCTCTAGCTCATTACATTGCGTCACTTTCATGGTGAATGGTTTTGTTCTCTTGGCCCCTATTAAACTCTATTAAACCCTTTTAAAGGTCTCAGTGCCCTAGTTACCTCCCCTAACTCTAATCCTAAAAGTGTCTTGGAGAAAAACATTTTTGAAGATTATGATGGCATATTGTTAGGGTACTTATTGATGTTGACTTAAACCTCACAGGATACTTTGTACCTAATTTTCTACTTGCTCATGAGCACTTGTGTGATGTAACAGACAATGCTGGTGATTGCAAAGGGCAGATGATCCACGCATGAAACCTATAAGACCAAGGAGGTGAAGACTTAATATAATATAAATGAAACTTTCATTCATGTCAAAAACATTAAAGTTACTAAAGGTGTAGCAGTGTTTCGGCTACAGTTGAACGATCGGATCGGAGCGTTTGTTCCAAAATTAGTGGTGATGTCATAACATTAAATCTGTATTCAGTGAAAGTATTCTTGGATAGATGCACGCGAACAGATTTTTACAGCACCAATGTTTACATTCTCAAAAACAAAAAAGAATCTGAGTTACGGCACCACATGGAAAAATACTGATCCATAAAAATACAGAAATTTTTAGGTAAATAATTATAGGTGAATTCTATCAAGGTAAAGATGACAGTCGTCTGCTGAGTTGTTAGTGAAGGTGTTAAACTGTGTAATGTTGTCGTGCCACATGTGTGTAGGGGAATGCAGGAAAAAGAAAAATGTTTTTTAAACCTTACCTTGGGCAGAGTTGAAACTGACCTTTAACATCCACCAGCTCACCCCTGTGACGGTTCAACAGCATCTCCGGGGTGCAAGCATCTCGGCTTTATAGTCTTTTATTAGATTTTTATTTGGGTGTGCAAAATAGGTGAAACATTCCACATAAAAGGGGAAGATGTGAACTCATTGCCACTTGTGTTGCAACATTACTTTGAATGACACTTTGTCTAAATACAGACTAATAGAACATACAAACTTTCAGTTTTGATCCTCCTACAAATTTAGTATTAGCGACGTCTCCGGTAAAACAAATAGTAATCCATATAATTCATTTCCAGAACTCACTTCACTTCAGATGCATGTCACGTGCTCAGTTCAGTTCTTAATGCGGCCCCGCTGAGATCTGAAGGATGTTTCATTTGGTGGATTAACTAAGAGGGACAAGTACCCAAAATATCGGAGACTGACAGGTTTGCTGACATCACTGAAAGCCAGAAAAGCTTTCATCCTGATCTGCTTAAACCTTGTAAGCGGAAACCGATCCTCGGCGTGGCAGGGCAAGGTGACAGACACGGTACTGGGCTGTGGTGGCAGGCTGGCCTAACAGGAGTACCTGTGTCTTCATGAAAAGATCAGAGTATCCGCTGTAGTCCATGGCTTAGTGATCTTGAGCAGGACGCTCATTCTGTTTTCACAGTAAAGACCACAAAATATCAAATATGACACAAAATGATTTACATTTATAGTTTAACAGTAATTCTTCCCCTCACTAACAGCAAATGTGGTAACCTGCAGAGATAATACACTGAAACAATACTGGTTATTGGTCTGACACGAAGGTGTGAGCCAGGTATGAGGAAGGTTTAAGAAAATACCTGGATATTCATCTACAGTTTGATTGCATGACACCTGTATGATGTATTTCTGGGTGGAGATATGGTTCCCCCTAACCAATCACTGAATGGCTGAATCTAAAATTATATCTTCTTACTGAGTAATTCATGGTTGGTTTCTTTGTTTGGAGTTATCTGAGTTATGTTCTTGGTTAGAATTTATTTATATTTGATTCCTTCTTCCCCTGTATTCTCCGTGTCAAGTCTGCGTCTCTGTCGAGTTTAGTCATTTCCTGTTTTACTTTGCTGGTCTCTCGTCGTGTGCTCTGTGTGCTCGTTAGCTTGATTCACTTCACCTGTTCTCCCCAGTTGTGTCCTGTTTCCCTAATCGCCCCACGTGTGCATTCAAGCCCTCAGTTTTCCTCTGTTCCTTGTCACGTCGTCCCTCATTGCTGTGTCTCCCTGCCCTGTGCTCCACATCACTCAGTTTTCTAATGTAGCCCAGCTGAAGTTTGAGTTTGGTTTTTCTCATAAACAATCAGAATTAACGTTGGATTCTGAGTTTATTTCTCTGCACACAGCCGAAACATGACAGAACGACTTAATTTGGGACGAGGAGCACCAGGCCGTTAGTACCTATTTGAGGGCTTTGGAGAATAACAAGTCATGGCTCAGTTTGGAGGACCAGACGGCCTTTCTTGGTACTCATCTGGCCCTTGGAGGTCCCGGTTGGTGGAAGGGACCTCAAGCCATCAGCCCGGTTGGACTGCTGCCCACATCTCTGTAAGTGAGAGTGGGCAGTTTTACTATGTTGCCGGCCAACTCTCCAGTCCTTCTCTTCCACTGCCACCCGCTTCCCATCCTAGAAGAGGGGCTCTCTGTGGCCGAGGAGGAGTTATTCACCACCAGCGCCCAGTCTCACTAGCCTGCAATCATTATACAGATTCCTGGGATACACTGTCTCCACAACCACCAGCTCTACCACTCTGATGCATTGTTGCCATCGGACACACTGGAGGTATCCTCACCTCCAGCATCGTCGGCTCCCTTCCTCCGAGTGAGGCAAGGTTCTCATTGTTGCCGTTCCTTGTTGCGGCAAGAGAAAGTTTATCCACCGGCATCTACTGATCCCAACTCAACGGTGAGTGGAATGGACCTTCCCCTCTGTACTCATTCTGGGCCGGAGGCCATAAACTCTGAGACTTTTGTTTCCTGCTCTTTCCTGCTACTTAATTTTGTGTTTGAGCCTCCTAATAATGAAACCGGCCAATGTGAGAGAGAATTTAATTTCTAAGTTTGAGCCAGCCAGTACTAAGACTGCTTCTATTGCTGGACAGGCTGGTTCTGGGACTGTTGTAGAGACTGTTTGCTATGCACCTGTGCAGCCCACCTCAGAGACTACTGCTCCACCTGAGGCCTCTCCTGTGCCTGAGCACCCTGCACCCAAACAAATGGGTGGGGGGGTGGCTAGAGCTCTGCCCGGCTGAGCAACCCATGCTGGAGCTGCGAGAGTCCAGTCACCGGCAGAATTGGCTGTGACCCTGTGCAGCCCCAGCCTGTGCAGCCGGAGGTTCCTGTGCCATTGGGCCCCTGCCTAAGACTGTTGTCCCCCCCACGGCTGCTGACACAAGGCCCTTTCTGTCTACGCATGCCCTGGTCTATGTCTAAGTACCCACAGCGGGGCTCCTGTTAACCCTTTCACGATCACAAGCTGATCCACCAGCAGTTAACCTTATCACTGATAGCTGGTTGTATAAAATTATAACCACGCACTACTTTTGCAACAAGCTTATATTGAAGAACTTAAAAATATGTTTGTCAAATACATTATTTGCCTTTTTTCCTGTGTCAAAAACAATGCTGTGACCTTTTATATTAAGGTAAACGTTTTGCAATTCCATTCTCATAATACACAGTAAATTAGTGACTGTTTAAGACGGTGCTTAGTATCATTCATGCTGTGTGAAGCAAAAATAATATTTAGTATATGGACAAAGATTCAAAACTTAATTTTCCAGATGTTTCTGCAAAGTCATGCCCATGGATTATGTAGTGTAAAAGTAACTCATGAATTCCTACTCAGAGTTAAACTGTGACAGAATTATCCTTTTTTTTTTTTTAAAGACTGAAAACATCAATGAATCAAATGGAATTACCACATTACCGCAAAAGCCCAAAGTAACGTCATGGGAAATCTGCCTTCAAAGCCTTCTGTCAGTGTAAAATCCTCACATGGGACTCCTGGAAGGCTTCTTGCTTTACGAATATAAAAATCTGCCTCTGTCATGGTTTTCAGGAGCCACGTCTACGAGCAACATGCCAAATTGGAAAACCAGAGGATCACAGTTCCCAAGCAGAGCCTCTGAGCAGTTTTTAGACATTTCAGATGAACAAAATATAAGACAAGTGAACTTTAGTTTACCCATTTTTTTTTTTAATACGGTCATCTGAGGACATGGAGCTCCTGCTTGGGAGGAAATGATCTCTAGACATTTTGAAAATGAAACTTGGAACTGTGATTCTTGGCTTCTGTGGCATGTGCCCAACTGAGAGACTGACATTTGTGGTTCCTATGGGATTATTTTGGCAGCCATTGTAATTACAGACACTGTGGTATGCTGCACAGACTCTCTTAAGGTACAACTGAGAGGGGAAAGAATTGCTGGTAAGCATTCTGGATGAGATAATGGCTTTTCTAATATGCTTCTGTTCTTCAAATATTTTTTTTTTTTAAACAAATGTATGCTGAGGCAAGGATGACACGCACAGTGGCTAAATCTGCTCGATAAAGAAACGTATAAAAACAGCCGTTCATTCAAATTAAATTGGTATGGAGCAATTTAGCTTCTGCTAAGAAAACTGTATAAAACACCATGATTCATGTGCCATGGTCAATTATACAATTATGTAATCAAGAGTTGGTGTCTTGTTGGAACCACTGTTTGGCACTGTTTCCTTTTATAAGACTACTTGATTGGGCTCAGGCACTAAAAAAAGCTTGTTTAGGGTTAGAGAGGAAAAACATGGTTTGGGTTACAACACGCCATTTAACTCCAGTAAACCTACTTGTTGACAAATGCGTTAGGAGTGACCAATCACTCTGATTTATGCCAGAAACCAGTGTGTCACATCACACATGCCAAGAGGCACCTTCTGTTTAAATTCATCAGGCCAATCATGGCTTTGATAAAGCAGTAATAACCGTAGTAACCTAAATACCTTTTCGTATACTTTTTGTATGCAGAAAAACCAGGAGTGACTTTATTTCCAGCTATGAGATTAAAAAAATAAATAAGGACATACTGTAGAAGTACACACAAACCTTGACATGGAAGAATTTGTCAGTATAAGTATGCTGGACAGGTGCTCATTTGATTTCATATAAACTTAGTGCTGTTGCAGCTAATTTAAGTTAAATAATGTTTACATGTGTTTTGTAGTTTTCACTGGATTTTGAGACTTTATTTTGAAATCCGATCACCTGATGACATCACAGCCAGTAGGTGACTTCCTGGCTGATTAGGCCTGGCAGGCATGCATACATGCTCTGAATGTTATCAGTTATCATCCACCAAGACAAATTAAGATTTTTTTTTTTTCCTTCTCATTTTTGGCCACAGCGGCTTTTATCGGCAGTATGTAGACAGGAAATAGGGGAAGGCGTGAGGCAAATTGATGACAAGCCGGGACTTGAACTTGCGCCGCCCGCACCGCAGAGCGGCATATGAATGTGGTCGCCTGCTCCACCCCTGAGCCACCCCGGTGCCCGCAAATCAAGATTTTTGACATATTGTGTGTTATGCATAACTGTTCACAAGATCACAAGAGGAGGCAAAGAGGACTCACAGATAGTTAGAAAACCAAGAAAAATCATGACACTGTCGCCCCCCCCACACACACACACACATAAGCTGCTTTTATTAAGTTAAAAGTATTGGTATTGGTATTGATGATACTGGTCCTGTATTTACTTGATATCAGAGCAATACCAAAATCTTTCAGTATTGCATACCACTAGGATGCAGCTTGGGTCACCTGACAACTGTTAACATGCTAACATAGCAAAAATACACAAAAAAAGTGCTACTTTGAGGCCCTTCATGCTTGTTTTTGGTTTTTTTTAACATCATGGATCTCTCTGCTGCATGGATGCTGCATGAATGCTTAAACCATATTTTCCAGTCATATTCAAGAATAGATATGCTCCTATGCAAGCACTGAAACATTAGTTTTTATTTACTTATTTATTTTTTCTGTGGTACTATACAAATTCACCTCAGGCTTGTTTAACAATAGCTGAGGTAAAAGCGGATGGAAATCTACTGTTTTGAGCCACCTGCCAGTGGTATCTGGAAGGGGGCGATAAGAGCTGCTGGACTAATCTACCTGCCCAGCACTGACAATTACACAAACCAATGCATTTTGTGCCTAATAAAGCCCTGAATTTTCCAAGCAATCACTTGTTCCCAGGAATGGTGAAACATCTCCAATCTGTGTGCACAGACAGATACATTCTAGCGATGTGTGCAAACTGATCCTCAGCCTATTATGGCAGCTGTGACAAGAGTCAAAGCAAAACTGGCAAAGCACTGAATTTCCTTGCTTTTTAGGGTTTGGCCAGGTAAAAGTGCAAACATTACTAAATGTTGAATAAGAGTTTGTTTTGTTTTTTGTTACTCAAATGCTTATTAAAGTCAGCATCTGTTCCCTTCTGCCAACAAGACAGAAAGCCAGCTTTTCAGATATCAGGACTCTTCCTGACCTGACTAAACGTAACAACCGAATCTCAGATGAAATCACTCTCAGTTCTGAGCTTCGCTACACAGCAAACCCCAAACATCTGCAAACATTTGTGTGTGAGAGCTGGAATGTGCATCACATTATGTATATGCACTGTTCTTCCTATTTAGACATAACTCAGACAAAATAGGCTATTTAAGGACCTTAAGTTTTGATAATGATATTTTTCCCATTTCTGTCATTTGATGACAGCACTGGTCTATTGTCATTAACGTAACTGAGTGCAAAAAAATATGATATCCACAATGAGGGAGGAGCAACAGCTTTGGCAGAATTCAGAGGCCTCAATCAGACATATTCTCTCCACAATGCTTTGGCCATCAGCAGTCCTGTTCAGGACACGGAGTGCCTGCCAGAGAATGACTCACACTTTGGCACCAGTCATTAAACTGTCACCAAGGTCTGAGTATTGTTATAAATGACAGGGCAGGGAGGCTCATGCACATGACTGGCTCCCTGCACACATAAGACCCTCTCAAAAGGCCTGTAATTCATTCAATCTTTTATTTTTGTGTTGTGTGATTTACAGTTTAGAGTAGATCTGTTACAAGTAGCCCAAACTGCAGTGCCTACTGACTGGGTTGCCGCATGGCTAAACCACAAATCATGGAAGTGCTGGTCTGTTTATCACCATATCAACCCAAATGATGCCAGCACTGGTGCTTTGTTTGCTAAAGGGTCATTCTCAATAAAACTGAAACTATCTGTGTGGTACAATATCAGCAGAAGCCAAGGTTTTGATGGGTTTTCTGGAATGGCATTGCTGGTCCACCGCTTTTGTCTAATTTGAAATATCCAACTAATGGATGGATTCAAAGAAATCTACTGCAGGCGCAGCAGACAGTTTGTATGATATGTCCATGTTGGTGTTGCTCTAGTGTTGTTGCAATGGCATAGCAGACGATAAGTGTTGGAAGATCCACACGTGGTTCAAGATGTTTCGCAAACAATGCCTGAAAGTCACCCCAGAGGAGCACAACTCTATTGATGAGCAAATGGTGTTCTTTAGGGGTACTCACAGCCCAATAAGACAGTCTACAAGCCAATGAAACAAAGGAGCTTCCAGGCAGAGGTGGCCTCAAGCTTAATTCTCTTGCACTCACAAAGGTGCCGACCATCACTCGGCGCCACATCTCCACCACCAAAGAGAGTTTGAGCTGGAGTTCCTGAAGATGTTCGCTTGGACCAGGTTTCACACTGGCCTGTGAAATGTGACGAGCGTGGCCGCTGCAAATTATGCAAGATAAATGTAACCACGACCCTCTGTGAGAAATGTGATGTGTGTCTTTGCTTCACAGAGGAAATATATTGTTTCAAGTGTTACCATTCAGCCCAGGCTAAACTGCCATAAGTGGTGCTAACATTTCGAACATGATGCAGTTGACATAAAAGTTAATGTTTCTGCCCTTTTGATGCACTTTGGTTTTGACCAAGAATAGTTTATTAGTCACTTTTTCTGTGTTGTTCACAGTTGCAGTTATTTGTGAAGAAGAAAAGAAAACAATTCTAAGAGGATTTTGTTGTTGAACCCAAGAGCTGAAGTTTTTATTTTGACACACTGTTGTTGAAATCATAATAAAAAGACAACATGTGTTACTAAACAAGAAAAGACTGTCAAGCAAATTCATTTTATATTGAGGATGAAATTTACCTTTAATGCCCCATGTGACATATGAGTCACATTTCTGATCTTTGACACTGCGGGGTGGTATTTTGAAAACAATGTCCGAAATGTTTTCTTTGTGATCTGTTCATTCAGAATTATGACCCCCCCACCCCCCAAGATATAGGTGCATGATCACTTATTATGATAGGATATATTCTAGAAGTTGCTTTTTTTCCACCAAAAAAAAAAAAATACTTGTAAGAAAAAATCTATTTGTGAAAATGATTGGTGTACTGGGAAAAAAAAAGTTGAATCCCTGTTTGTTACATTTTTGAGTCTCCAGACACCATCAAGACTGAAATCCTCCATATATAGATTTTTGAATTTGCAGATATTCGAGAGAACACTGTTTGAAAAAAGCTGGATCATCATAATTAGGAGAATATAGGTTGACTATTGTAAAAAGCATATTTAAAATGGTAGTCTGAATTATGGCATTTTGACCTCCTATTGCTGGGGCTGCTTTGCTGATTCAGGACCTGCACGGCTTGCCATAACTAATGAAACCATGAATTCTCTTCTCTACCCAAAAATCCTGAAGGAGGATGTCCATCCATCAGTTCGTGCTGGACAATGATCTGAAACACACCACCTCTGAATGGCAGGAAAAAACGAAATGAAGGTTTTCGGAGTGGACTAGTCAAAGTCAGTCTGACATGTTTGGCATGACTTTAAAGAGGCCATTCATACTCAAAAACCCTTCAGTGTGGCTGAATTAGAGCAATTCTGCAAAGAAGAGTGGGCCAAAATTCCTCCACAGTGATGTGAAAGACTCATTGCCAGTTATCACAAACACTTGATTGCAGTTCTTGGTCCCGAGGGTGGCACAACCAGTTATTAGGCTGAGGGAGCAATTACTTCTGCACAGCACTGTCACTACTAGTATAACAAACCATGATCTCTGACTCAGCTGAGCTGTTGCTGCACTGCAGGCAGTGTAGATGCAAGGTTTTAACAAGGAACAAAAACACACTTTTTTAACTGCCCATCATGATGGAGATGGAGATGCTGTTTTTTCTGTACATCATCCAGCCTAAACTGCTGTGTTGCTTTCACGATTAAAACATTCATATTGATTAGTGTTCCCTGTGTTGAAAGTGCTCTACACATTAAATGTGCTTGGTAATTCTTTTAGCATTTGCTGCCACATTTCTTAAAGAAGGTCCCTCTCTTGAAAGCCTAAAGGTTCAGTGAGCGCTAAACAGAACAAAAAGCTGCCATTCATTTTCCAACCCTTTGTATTTCTTTGTCCTCAAAAGAGAAATCTTGTTCTCTTATCCCTGGGAGCTTCATTTATTTCCCATTATTTTGTGAGACGGCTATTTGTTCGCCAAATATAAGTCAGATGTCCTTGGAGACAAGTGCACAAAGGATCCCTCTTGGTGGTTCGAAGTTAATTCATTGCTCTGTAGCCTCCTCCCACCATATGCCATCAAGCTTTCACACTGCTCACACAAGTACCGCTGAAATTACACAGTAGAGGAGAATAACACCTTCACTGCCTTGTGAGAAAACCCAGTAGGATACTTTCAGTGGGATAGAAAAGCTCAGCTAAATGCGCTGCATTGTGTCTTTTTCACCACTGAGGCAGGGATGGCAACATCACAAGGCAAAACACACTTCCAGTCGTAACGCTGATATGTAATATCACTGCTATTATCTAACGGCAATATCAGGAAGCCTGATAATGAGGACTCTATTTTGGTGTGGATGCAGCTCATGCATTGATTACACTGGCACACATTAGGGAGTGGTTATTTATTTTATTTTTTATTTTTTTGTCAGCCTACAATTGCATTCATCAGCAGCATTCAAACCCTAAAACATTATGCTTATCTTAAACAGTGATTTAATGACTATTTTCATACAATCATAGTATTTGGGATTCACAAAGACCTGAGAAATACTAGTTTAAATGATGGATCACATCATCAGCCTCTTTTGAGTCCAGCAGGATTCTGTGAACCATGTTTTGCACTGAGGAATAGTATTAAAGAAAATAGAAAGGAAATTGTTTTAGGACTGTTTAACTACAAGCAATCAATGATTGCATATCAAATGGTAACCTTCAGGGGTTTTGTTTTGTTTTGTTTTGTTTTTTGTTTGTGTTTTAATTTACACAATTGGATTTTGTCAAGGTTTAAAGTTTAAAGCTGCACCCACATTCAGGGCACAGCTTGTTAACAAGGCTTGATAGCGTTAGCTGTTATCTTAGCAGTCCACCCGCTTGTCTTAAAATGGTCTCCAAAAGAGCAACATGGCAGCATCCAAAAAGTCAACATCAAGGCTTCAAAATATAGAGTCCACTAACCGATGGATGGCTATATCCATTTTTATATATGCTATTTTTGGTGCAAGACAAATGGTAAGTTACAAAGTGCTTCACAGAAAACAGTTTACAACAATAACAAATAAATAAAAAGTACAATAAAGGTTCTTTAAAGTCCCGTATTTGAGCACATCCTAATAATAAAATTCACATTTCAAAAGACAGCTTGTTGCAATGTCTGAATTGTATATAATTGTGTTTCACAATAATGCAAAATGAAACAAGTGAGTCAGTACAACATTCTGTACCACAAAAACATCAACAGAAGCTCTAATTGGAAAAGAATAAAATTATGGAGCATCCAGATGGCCTCTATAACTCAGAAAATCTCAAATTTGTTAGATCTGTGCATAGTTTTCATTTTCCAGACAGGAAATTTATACAGTGACATTGTTTCTTCTTTCTTCTGCTTCCTTGAGGGGGCGCAGCAGTGGATCATCTGCATCCATCTGACCCTATCCCAGCATCCTCCTCTGTCACACCAACCCTCTGCATGTCTTCCTTTAATACATCCATAAACCTCCTCTGTGGTCTTCCTCTTTTCCTCTTGCCTGGCAGCTCCATTTTCAACATTTTTTGCCAGTATATCCACAAACCTCCTGAGACTGGGCTCAGTGACTTTTGTCCTCTGTACTTCACATTACATGTTTATGCACATCGTTTGAGTTTTTCAAGAAATGAAATTAAATCCTGTAAAGAGGAGATCCTGGACTTTCTGGGGATATGTCATGTGACAGGCTGGCATGTTGGGAACTTTATTTTGTTCTCAATCCAAAATGGCTGGCATTGCAGGAAGCCCATTTTATGGAAAGAGGAGAACTAAATATTGCTACATTTTTGTTATTTTAT
Source organism: Cichlasoma orientale (assembly GCA_034780415.1). Classification (NCBI taxonomy): domain Eukaryota; kingdom Metazoa; phylum Chordata; class Actinopteri; order Cichliformes; family Cichlidae; genus Cichlasoma; species Cichlasoma orientale. Next base: position 471,939 of record JAVDPK010001860.1, read on the forward strand.
TCATGGTTATCACATATGAGTTTGTTTGTAAAGGAACAGTATTTTCCATTTTAAATGCAGTTAAATCATTTATGTTTTGAAATAATGGTCTTTGAATAAATGTCAATTGTAATGGACGTCAGGACCACCTTTATGTACTTTGATACCTAATCCTTGTAGGTAACGGGACTGAGGCAGAGATGATTCTGTACAAGACAAAAGTAGAAGATTTTGCTCCATCCACTAGGATTGCCTACTCAGTTTGCCTTCTGGTGTACAGTCCACCAGATCGACCCCTGTGAGGCCGCAGCAAGGCCATCCTGGCAATTTCTGCCGTTACCCTGTGTGGAATGGTTGTAGTTCATGCTGGTCACTCATCACTCAGTAGGGATGAATCATCTCTGATCTCCCAGTTTCTTAAAGGTGCCCAGAGATTTACAGTGTGAACCCTCAGTTTCCCCTATGGGACCCCATAATCCTTGATGCTCTTCAGCACCTGCCTTTGCTCCCCTCAAGGATGCTGATTTGAAATCACTTTTCCTCAAAACAGCTCTCCTGCCATAACATCTGCCAGGAGCATTAATGCACTCCATGCTCTTGTCAGTTTACAGGGATTGCTGCAGGTTTTTGCCGGAATGATCGCGGGTTATCCTTCAGCCTAACTCTGCAAGGCAGTCCAAGTTCCACCTGTCCCAGTCTGTCAAACTTAGTGGCTTAGACCAGGAGCTTCTCTGTGCCAGGCTTCTCTGTGCCCTGGCTGCGTCTTGACAAAGTTTATCAAGCACCACTGGGTTGCAGAGGCCGTTCAGCAGGTGTATGCATTTTCAGGTACTCTCCTCCCATCCAGAGTAACGGTTCCAGTCAAACTATCAGTGACTTCACACCAGCACGGCTGTATTATGGATAAGCTGTGAGGCTTGGCCGTGCAAGCCGGAATGCCTTAAAGAAGTATCCACATGTCCTGACTAACAGGGGGTGCAAAATCCATCTAGAATAAGATATCACACATTCTGTTGCCCCATGTAGTGATTTTTTTGTTTGTAGTTTGCATCGTTGGTTAATAATCACAATTAAGTTGATCGTCCCGTTGCCTGCTACAGTGGACATGCTGAAAAAATGTAATTAAAAATAAATTTGAAGCCTTCTAAATTATGAGATGTTTCTTTGACCCCAAGGATGTAGGAAATTAGAAAGAAAAAGAAATTTGATGGCACTTATTTTTCTTGGGTCCTGGAGGCTATCCCTCCTCTCCACATGTATAAACCATCTCAGCCTTGCTTCTCTAACTCTGTCTCCACACCGCTCAACCTGAGCTGTCCCTCTGATGGACTCATTTCCAATCTTGTCCATCCTGGTCAGTCCCAGTGCCAGCTGAAGATGTCAACTGGCAGAGTTTACATGCAGAGCTGGCAACTGTCTTCCTAACCTTGTTGTCTTCAAACCATACATCATAGGAGGGCTCACGACCACCTTCCCTTTCACTCTTGCTGCTATCCTGTCACAAATTACCCCTAACAGCTGTCTCCATCTGCTCCGCCCTGCCTGCACTCTCTTCTTCCCCTCTCTTGAGCACTGTCCATTACTTTGGATGGTTGACCCCCAGTATTTCAACTCATCTACCTTCACTACCTCTACTCCTTACAGCTTCACTGTTACACCTGTCTCCCTCTCATTCCTCCGCTACTCTTGACTCTCTTCCACCTGCTCCCTACTCTCACTACACATCACAATGTCTTCTGCAAACATCATGGTCCATGGAAACTCCTGCCTGACCTCATCTGTCAACCTGTTCATCACCACTACAAACAAGAAGGGGCTCAGAGTCAATCCCTGACGTAATCCCATTCCCACCTCTGTCACTCCTACTGAACAGCCCACCACAGTCCTGCTGTGTTCATACATGTCCTGCACCACCCTCACATACTTCGCCACTCCTGACTTCCTTAAACTGCACCACAGTTCTTCTCTTGGCACCCTATCATATGCTTTCTCTAGATCCACAAACTTTTTTTTACAAAAAAGCAGAAAAAATACTAAAGAACGTTAGTATTGTTTGATTAAGATGTCAAATGACAATTATTTACTTTCATTCCTGAACAGAAACATTTGTTTTAGTGGTTGAATGTTATATTTAATTAATTTCAACAGCCCCGACTGATCTGGTATGAAAATTTCATTTGTGAATGATCTGCATTTTTGGTTTGGCAATGATTTTATGCTGGATGCCCTTCCTGACGCAACCCTCCCCGTTTATCCGGACTGGCACTTGGAGAATACTGCCTTGTGGCCTTCCGTGGTTACAATGACAACGTTACATTAACCTTAATTAGAAGCAAAAACTGCACACCTGAATTGCACAACATGGTTAAAAGCAGCACAAGAATCATAAAGTATGCATGTATACTGCATATAAGCAGCAGGTGCATACATTCTCATGTGACCGACTAAACAGATGCAGAATGTGTTTTGCTTTTTTAGGTTAATGTCACCAACTCCAGCCATGAAGGTGACTGCCTGACTTGAATGACTGCACTCACTTATCTTCCTTAATATTGCATACTTTTAACCTGGAGATTGATTATTGATATAATGAAAACGCCACTTAATTGCTTACAATACAAAACAGCCCAATTTGTCTCCTTCCGTTCCATTTAATGAGTGCTGAGCTTTAATCACATTACTACAGAACATTCTTACCCTCACGGTCACAAGTTCAAAAAAAGAGTGAGAGAGTAACTGTATCAACTCAGGAAGCCTGAGAGTTTAAGCAGCAAATTTAGCTTGGGTTTAAGACACAGATGTCCTTGTCGCCTTTGGATAAAGAAGAACGCTTTGAAGCTTTTGGAATATGAGATGTGAAGCTGAAATCCTGAACACAGGATAATAATTTTCTGAAGAATGGAGATGGGTGCCAGCCATCTGACCTGTCAGGGAATCTATCGGGAAGGTATCATGATACACCTCGGGGCTTTTAAGTGTGTAGGTATTTTACTGACACATACTTCCCTTTACATAATGAGGTTCTGGCAGGACCCGAGTAGCAGGCTCAGGCAGTGCTCAGTGATACAACGTTTATTGAATGATAGAGAGACTGGGAGTGAAGGCAAGTGAGAGACTTCAGCTCAGGGGATTTCACAAGGGCTCTGCCAGACAAGAGAGGATCTGTTGCTGCTGAATCCAGGTGGTCAGAAATGCACAAGTGAAAATGGAATCGACAGGTTTGAATCTTACTTGTTGCAACAAGGAGAATGAGCGGGGAAGGAGCAATTGGTTGGCAGGCAGGGATCAAGAGATTCGAAGGTGGAGAGAGGTGCAGCAGGAGTCATGTGCAGTTTGCAGGGTTGTGGGTTCTGGACCAACAGAGCCCGACCAGAGATCCCAGGCAGGAGGCAGAGCAAAAGCACCAAGTGAGTTTACTAATTCCTTCAGAACAGATTCTAGATTCAGATTCTGCTTGATTGTTTCATTGCAGAAAGGTGGAGGGAGGACAGCTCACCCTGAAAGTGTCCAACCTGAGGTGGAAAACAGCCCAATAACCCCACCTGAGAGTAACTAACAAAGAAATGGAAGAGAGAAGGGAACAGAAGGAAAACAAAAATCCCACCCCAGTCCTGCTGAATCATCACATCCCTGTACTATAGATTGGTGCTGCTGTCTGTGTGTGTAAATGTAAGGTTAATATGCTTTTTTTTCTCTCTCTTTTTTTTTGCACTGTGGGAGTAGTATTATCAATTTAGGCCATCTGAGACTGATAGGAATCCTCTTAGCTTCTCAATTATTTGGTCATAAAGTAATGAACAAATTAAACTTTTGACCTGCTCGCAGTGTTGCATGAGAAATTTGAGCTTCACATAATCATTAATTTATTCACACAATTTTGAGAAAAGTTGTAAAGTCAAGGTTGAAATATCACATTTTAATGGTTTCTTTTGACCTCACTAGAGGAAACGTGATTGAATCGCCTCTCAACTCACGAGGACTTATCTGCTGCGAGCTATGGACATTTGAGCCAAACATCATTATACACATATTTTTGGAAGTGATGATGGAGCAGTATTGCTGATAATGGTTTGGTTTGCTTTTGTCTGCCATCACTTTCACTCATCACCCATGCCTGACATCTGTTCTGTTTTTCTGACTTGTACTGTTTAGTGGACCCAGAGCCAAATAAACTCTGAGACAGAAACCATTGTTATTTTAGCCCAACATTTAACTCAGCATTGGGAAATACCACTTTATGCCACCGTGAAAAACACAGCAAGCTGCTGACAAAGACAGCAAAAGCATGATGCCCTCTCAGAATTTTTCTTCTGCCCGTTTCTGATGAATGTGGTTTGATCTCAGCAGTTCTTTAAGATGCATAATTTACTCACCTGTGTCCAGATCCCACGATTCCTACTTGAGACTCCTGTATCGGGGTACCTTACCTAGGATGCCTTTAACTTGCAATAAAATCATTCAGCTACTGCAGGGATTTTGACTTAAACCCATGTTTTCCTACAGAGGACCCACCTTTTTATCAAAAACACTGAATTCATGGTATATCATTGATTATACTTCTGAAGGAGCTGCAGCAAGTTGCAGAGAATTTTAATCTCAACTGCAAAGTAAAGTTCTTATACTGTTCAACATGCAAATAACATCCTCAGTGATATCTGTACACACTTTCCAAAATAACCTGTACTACTTCACAAAGCTAATACTAGTAGTTTCATGGGAGTCAACATCTAATTTGGAAGAGATTTGGGTATGCTTTTCTGTCAGGTTAAGACTTTGAAATGTTGCAGATGAAATCATTAAGAGCTTGGGTAACATTTAGAGTGAAAATTTAAGCCTCCTTCAAGGACTGACTGCAAGCTTCCTGAAATCACTACTCAAAAAGTCAAGGATAGGCTGCATTTCCTCCCAGCAGCCTAGGTCTATAGCAGCATAACTAAGGGCAGGTTCAGGGTCACCTGATCCAACCCTAACTATAAGCTTTATCAAAAATAGAGAGGGTGTCTGTCTCCTGAATCCAAACTGGGAACTGGTTCCACAGAAGAGGGGCCCGAAAGCTGTAGGCTCTGCCTCCCCTTCTACTCTTAAGTATCCTAGGAACCACAAGTAAGCCAGCAGTCTGAGAGCAAAGTGCTCTATTGGGGTGATACAGTACTATGAGGTCTT
>JAVDPK010001861.1:0-10952 GCA_034780415.1 Cichlasoma orientale
ACACACACACACACACACACACACACACACACACACACACACACACACACACACACACACACACACACACCATTTTTAAATCTTCCTTCACTGACAGCCACTAGATGGTGATGTAAGCTTCATAATGGCAGCTCTACGCTAAGCTCTCATCTGCCCGTGCTCCCTGGTGACAGAGAGTAATATCGACTTAAGGGTGTTTCAAATCAATATTTTTCATTATTTGAGGTCCACACGCACACAGCCGAAGAATATTGTCTTTATTAAAGTTCATTTTGCTGTATTATGTAGGGAGATGTGAAGAAAGAGACAGAGGTGCCAACAATATCCAGTGGCAGTGTTGTGCTGTTGGTGGACAGAGTTGCGGGAAGTCTGTGAAACACACAGTACATTGCACTCTAATCAGCCATTATCTTTGGATATGTAGACAAAAGAATGAGAGAAAAATGTAGTAATTCATCATAAAACAGAAAACTAGAATAAAGAAAAGCCAGCAAACATTTCGCATCCTCAGAATCTATTCAGCTTTATAATAAAACAGTGCAAATAACAAAACCTCTCAATAGAAAAATGGTATTGCCATTGAAACCTTGCGACACGCATCATTGCTTCACCAGGGGGCTCCATACTCCAGTCATAGACGTGCGGGTGCGTGTAAATGTATGTGTGAACAGCTGTGCCCGCCACCTGTGAGGTGAAAGGGAGTCTGACCTGCGACACATGCCCCTCTTTAGTTCCGCCTGACTTTATGTGTGTGCGATAAAGATGGAGAGAAACAGAGACAGACAGACCACAGTTTAATGGGGAACCTTAATTTAATATGGCCTCCCCACATGCACTGTAAAACCCATCAGAACTGGTGCAAGCTGAATTTTGCAGCGATAGTTTGAGTATCCAAAGGAAGATGCAAGCAAATGGCTGTAAGGCAGAATTAGGTCTTAGATCTTTATTAATAATTACTTGAATTCTGGTTGCACTTGAAAATGAATCAAAAAGCAAGAAATAACCCAGGAGAGGAGCATTAATGAGTGCCCAGAGGCTTGTGTATGAATCAAGTTATGAGAAAAATACAGCCGCCTCGCCGCTCGTGTCCACTAGGTGTGGCTGTGAAGCGGTCAAGCTCGGCATCTCCTTCATGTCTCCCTTCCCCAATATTCTCAGCAAACGTATTTGTGGTTCATTAATGATCACTGTGGTCATAAGGGTCTTCTGGATGCACTTGGTTTAATTACTGTATACAGTGTGCTAACTTGTTCTTATTGTGTGTCTGGGCTTCTTAAAAAGTGCACAGTATGTCAGCTGGAGGAAAATTATAGCACACCTCCCTTTGCTTCACTGACATTAGTGATTACACTTGATGATCTTTATGTTTTTATTCATGCTTTGTAAATTTTATGTCTATTTCTCTGTTGGCTACTAACATACGAGGCTTTTGTTTTGCAGTAGATGCCTTTCAAACCGATACTTTTGTGGCAGTTTTTTCATAGTTCTATTAACTTTTGAGGAAAGTCCCCGCTTTTTTGTGTGCATCGGCACTGCAGGAACTATCAAAGTCTATAGAAGCCTTGGTTGGGGGGGCTTTTTTAGCTTCTACTTCAAGGCAGGAACTAAAACACAAGAGGAGCCTTTGAGCAATGTAAGTGTTTAGTGATTGGTCTAAATGTAAGCATATAGTTTTGCAGCACAGGCAACTTGGGATAAAGCAAAAGAAAAAGCTGACAAGAGATACAAAATGCATAAAAACAGAGAAAAAAAAACCCAACAGAAAAGTTAATTCTTTATTAAGCAAATGTGACCAAGGAAAAACAACAACACTCTGACTTCTCAAAGCAAAATGTAAAAATCTTTAGTAACATTTCCTCTCAAGCTGCTGCCTCAGACCTCCCTATACAGTGTAATAACACAGAGAGAGAATGATGAAGCTGAAAAAGGACTAGTAGGTAAGCAACAGACCAAAGCAACCAAAGCAGGTCTGAAGTGGTGTGGTTTACTGGATGCTATACCTTAACCTCAGACCAGGCTCATTACTTTTCAAGACCATCATCAGCATCATCAGGAGCTGGAGAAAGCCTCAGCTGAAAGTGGGTTGCATCTCATGTTTGGCTATACATCGTACTAGCTGGCTAATACATCACGTTAGTTTTGGTTCTTGGAATGGAAAAGGAAGCCCTTAAAGGTATGTAGCTCTCGAGGGAGCACCCTAGTGGGTAGTTACTCCTCAGTTACTCTCTAGAACTGTTTGGCCCGAAAGTGACTAATTTTTAGATGAGCTTTTTTTGTGTTGAGAAAACCCAACAGTCAAAACGACCCCCTATGAGCAAGCACCTGGCGACAGTGGTAAGGAAAAACTCCCTTTTAACAGGAAGAAACCTCCGGCAGAACCAGGCTTAGGGAGGGGCAGCCATCTGCTGTGACCGGTTGAGGCTGAGGGGAGAGAGACAGGACGAAAGATATGCTGTGGAATAGAGACAGAGTTTAATAATAACTAATGATTAACTGCAGAGTGGGGTATAAACAGAGTAAAAGAGGTGAATGAAAAGGAGCACTCAGTGCATCATGGGAACCCCAGCAGCCTAGGCCTATTGCAGCATAACTAAGGGATGGTTCAGGGTCACCTGATCCAGTTTTTCTGCCGTCTGAAAATTTCTGGGTGTGGTCTGTTGTACCTATAACCAGATTGTCGCAGTGAGGCCACAATGCACTGAGAGTTTGTCAAGTCCAATTTCCCATCTTTGCAGCAAGGTCAGAAGTTAGATTAGATTATCGTGAGGTGTTGGGTTGCTCTTTGTGGGGGGATTATTTCCCCTCGTCTGCGCTCACTCTTTTTAACAGCTTCCTCAAAGACTTGAGTTATTTAAGCATCTCTGACTGAAGGAGTTTAGCTCTGAGTCTGTAAAGACAAAAACTGGCAAGAACTCCAGCCATTAGCAAACATTCACAAGTGATATGCACGCTTCAGAGACGCAAGCTGCTCTGACAAAAATAGACCCAGTGAGTAAAGATGGCAGAACAGAGAAAAGAGCTATGAGTGAAAAAGCTTGGCTCGCACATCCGCTGGACATTGGCACACCGGCCAGAATGGCAGTGGATTGGCTTCTCCAGAAGCACAAGGGGAAGAATATGGCTCAGCCCAGGCCAGAATCCCCAGAAATTCTGTCCGTATTGGAAAAACGGTCCTCAGCATCAGTGTGCCCTATATTCAGGGGAAAGGCAGTGTATGGAAATCAGGATGGAAGATGCTCCTATGAAGATTTTACCACCTGCCATGTAACTGCACCTAAAAGTACTTTTCGTAATTACCGTCTACAAAATTTGACTAAAACCTTCACCACAAGATGGCAGCATTTTACCCATGGTTGCATTAAGATGTTCTCTTGAGACGTATTGCTTTAAACTTTTTATGTTTCTTTTTAGCTTCTCCCATTTAGTCAAAGGGCTTTGCCTTTTTTTCAGGCCATCAGTGTAAATAGGAATGTGTTCTTCATGACTTGCCTGGTTAAATAAAAGTTACACAGACTGTTGTGGTACAAATGAGTAATACGTAAAAATACAACCATAAATACGTCTCATAACTTCAGCTGAGAGTTATGAGACGTCTCTTCAGCACAACAGTTCGTATTGAACATTTACCATAAGCATCTTTTCCCTAATTGTAGCACGAAACTGCCAAACGTAAGACTTTAGAAAACTTCGACATCACATGAAAAACTAAAACACAGACATGTTTCATAACCTAGGGTATGCAGTCACTGAAAATATAGATGTCGCATCATTATGCAGATAGGAATGTCATGAAAAATATAAGAGCCTACTAAGAGAAATGAGTTTATCAGAGAAAAGCCAAAACATCAATAATCAGCATTCATGAAAAGATGATAGAATAAAGAAGGAATGAGCGCATCACAACACAAGTAAGCTGTGTGATGATCGTTTACTTCATTTAAATGACTCCAAAAAAACTTGATTTTACAGTAATAAAAAGAACAACAGAGTGATGACAAGAAAGAAACGGGAAAGAGAGGAAAAAGGGAAAACGTGCTATGTAGGACTGTGGTGTGAGGTTTCTGGGCCTCATGGTGGGAGAATCGAAGGTAACACTCACAAAACACACATGCACACACAAATACTCAACCACACCCGCCCACCTAACAAATTTATTTATGTACGGCTCCGCTAAGGCCTCCCACCCCCTCCAAACACACTGACTTTTTCCCTCCCTCCTTCCTTCTCTTCCTCTTTTTCTCCTCTTCTCTTCATCATCCCTCTATCTCTTGCAGGTCACGGGAGATAGCGAAGAGATAAATATCGCTGGCAATAAAAGGCCTGCATCATGAATAATAAAACAGCCGTAATCTCGACCAATGATTTATACATCTACAGGCTCTGATGGCGGCACACACACACACACACACACACACACACATATGCATGCACACACACGCACACACAGGCAGGGAGTCACACATTGAACACTGTTAAATTGAGATGAATGGTGATGCAGAAAGTGGGACTGGCATTGGACACACACCCAAACAGTCACTTGCCCACACACACACACACACACTCATAGAGACAGAGACACCCACCCACACATGCTAAAGAAGAACACGACAGATCCATGCTGAAAATATGGAGATGTGGAAAAACACGCTCACACCGGTTCAGTGGTGGGTGAGAAGGCAGAGGAAATTTTTCTTTTAAGAGTCAAAAGCAGTGCAGCCGATGGAGACCACAAAAGAGCATAAATAACGCTTAGCGGTGGAAAATTCTCGTGCCGGGTGCGGGGCGAGAGGTGTCCCAAAACAGACCAATGAAAGAGTGAACAAGGCAACATAACCTGTGAATTGATCTGAAGTATAAAAACATTTCTTTGATTGAGACATTTCCTTTGACATTAGAAGTGATAAATCCAGATGAAAGCCACAGTCAAAAAAGTATATATATATATATTTTTTGACTGAACTGAGTGATGGGCTGTAATTTGAAGGGAGCCAATGACTTATACCGGGACTCTGTTAGTCTTTAGCACCAACTGAAATGCTTTGCACTCACTGACTTTATTTCAGATTAAGCAAGCTGTAAAAATAATGCTGGACTTTGATGTCACTGCCAGGCTTCATGAGCAAGACAAAGAGGGAGCCCACACAGCTTTTAAACTAATTGAAACAATAGCTTACTTAGGGCTAAAACAACATAATGGAGTATGTGTGTGTGTGTGTGTGTGTGTGTGTTAGATGAAGTGATGTATATGGGGAATGACAAAGACGAAAACCAAACCAAAACCACAGATTGTGCTTGTAAGAGAAGGCCAAAAAGATGGAAACCAACCTTGTTAACTTGACTACTCAGTTTAAAGAAAGTTAACCTGAACAGCTAACATGAACAGCTAACCTGAACAGCTAACTGAATCTCTGAACAGCTCTACCTGCGGACAGTCTGCCATTGGAAAAACAGCAGGTGGAGCTTTAAAGCTGATAAGGACTAGGGTTAATTTGGACTGTAAAAAAAAGCAGGCTAACCACTACTAAATGCTATGCTAAAAGCTAATTGCTGTGTGTGGTGTTTGGTGAAGGACAGGAAATATAGAGTGACGTTTAGCATTTTTTTCTCTATACTTCCAGTGGTTCTCAAACGTTTCCCGCCATGCCCGACTCCGCCCGATGAAATCTTTTCACGCCTCACGCAAACTGAGGTCGGTGACGGTGGAGAGTTTCGCTAGTTGCTGTGCTAACATACCTGCTAATCTTTCCGTATTCTGCAGCGAGAATTAATCCAACGTTCAACATTTGTTCCGCATGACTTTTCTCCAAGGTCGTTGGCGCCCCACCTGTCATGACCCTGTGCCCCACCAGTGGGGCGCGCCCCACAGTTTGAGAAACACTGCTCTAGAGCATTAAAAAAGTTTTAGCTGGGGCTATAAACGCAGCTGTAACACACTTAAATCTTTTCTATCATTATGTAAACTATAGGAATAAATTCTGGTGGAGAAATAATTTACTTACTCGTCTTCTTATTTGCCCAAAAGTGATCCCCAAAAGTGATCCAAACAATTCTAAATTATTCAGAGTGTAGAAACTAGTGGATTAAACCTTTAAAAAATGCATCTGTGTACAAAAAACCTAAACTTTAAAGAAAATGTATCAGGAACAAAACCTCAGCGTCCAGATTTGCCTTTTTTTTTTTTTTACAGCTCAAACTTACGTAATTATTTTTCATCGTCATTCAATAACATTAATGTTTTCTGTGTCAACTCATGCTCATATTTAATCTTGACTTTATTAATAGTTATTTATAATGTCTGGAGAATTCATGCTGCAGTCAGTAGGAAGAGTACACACAGTGCTGTATAAATATGTATATCTGAGGCAAATTAAGGAGAGCAAGCACTCTAAAAGATAAATATTAACAGGTGGAAGAGAAAATAAAGGGGACAGGAAACAGAGAAATGCACTTTTTCAGTCAGGCTGACCAAAGCAAACTGTGTTCTAGCTCTATAAAAACTCAGCGAGCGCTCGCTTTAATGAGGATTTACATTATATTAAGAATTATAAACCTAGTTGTTTTATATAATGTTTATTATTAGACATTTCATATTAAAAATATTGCTGGTGTAGTCAAACCTGCTACGGTCTGCGCATGGTTTGGTGCGTCCTGCTGGTAATCTGTTTAAGCGATGGGTCGGAATAATAGTTGTTCCTGACTCTTCTTCACTATTAAGTCTGTTCATCTACAAAATGTGCTGAATACTGTAATTATTGTGACTCATAGTATTGAATGGTGTAATTATTGTGAATCATCGTATCCTCTTTTATATAATCTATTTGACATTATAGTGCCATATGTGTTTTCTCGTTAAAGAAAAAAAAAAAAACATCAGTGGGAGTATAAACACAAATGATTTCTTTCACACCCTGATGCTAAACAACTCCACCTCCAATTCTTAAATGTCATCATAGGGCTAATATTACTCTTACTATTGTAATGAGGTAAAAATTCCTGCACACAGATCAATATTTTCTCAGAGTGAGCGTGTCAAAACAACATTAATCCCAGAAAGCGGAAACATCTGACAGCGACGTGGCTCCAGTTTTTGCTGAGGACATGAGGTAAATTTAGCACTTTATTATTCATTCAAAACGTTTTCAGTGTGGCAGGATATACAATAAAAATCACAGCACAAGAACACATTATATAAATAAATACAATTTAAAAACACCACAAAGATGAGCAAGCACCTCTCTGTCAGACCCGACAGAGAGGTAGTAAATGTTGACTGCTGAATACAAAGTACTCACAAAGGCGCACGAAGAAGCTACATCAATTCACGAGTAATGACGTAGTAAAGGATCTTTGATCCTTTGTGAGTACTAGTGTGCTGTGACGACTAAATTTTAACTGACAATGGGACCTACAGGAACAGAACTTTAACTAAAGAGTATGCTTGGACAGGGGGAGTTAATGACATAGCCAAGATGCAGAGGGTGGTGGATTTGGTGCTCCTAGCATCAGCACAGAGTAAAACAGATGCTCCTATCCATCTAAAAGAACCAGCTAAGGTGAATTGGGCATCTGACAAGAATGCATTCTGAATGTGTGGATCCGCGGGCTTCAGTGAACAATGATCTCCAGCTCGCTTTGGGGCAGTTTGCAGCTGAAAGTGTAGTAGCAGGAGAACCGTGGTTTATAGCCAGGAAAAAAAAATGGGAATGAGTTGCTGCCTCAAGTGGAAGAATTCAAGTATCTTGGGTTCTCATTTAGTAGTGCGGGCAATATTGGAACGAGAGACTGACAGATGGATTGGCATGGTCTCTGCAGTCTGTTGTGGTAAAAAAAGAGGTGAGTGTCAAATCTGCTGATTTACTGGTTGATATACATTCTTGCCCTCATTCCCGGATTGTGGGTAAAAGAATAAATTGTGGATACAATTAGAGGAAATCAGCTTCCTTCCTAAGCCTCAGTTTTACTTCCTGTGAGTCTGCTAGGTTCCCCTCAGGTCCGCTCCGGTTTGAGTGGCATAAATTATGTCATCAGACGGTGAGTGCGAGGGTCCGCGTGGATGTTCGAAAGCTTGTCTGGTTTTTCTGTGACTGTGGAGAAACAATGCACCTACTATACATCTGCCCCTGGCGGCGGACTTCAAAGACGTATAACAGGAATGACTACTCAGCCGTCAGGTCTCCAGCTGTCCGTGTCTATCAGAGTATAATCAACACATTTGGGTGTCTGGGCTCACGGTTAGAGAAAGAGTGAGGAGTCAGTCATTCAGGAGGAGATCAGAGGAAAGCAGATGTTCCTGTCCATCTAAAAGAACCAACTAAGGTGAATTGGGTATCTGACAAGAATGCCTTCTGGGTGCCTCCAAGGGATGTGTTTGGGGCACATTCAATAAAGATATTATGTCTCTTGGTTAGCTAAGGAAATCCTTGGTGTCCCCAAGCAGCTGGAGGAGGTGGCTTGGGAAAGGATGCCTCAGCGTCTTTGTGTAGACTGCTACTCTCCCGAGTGCTAGAAAATGGATGGATTTGACATTTATATGGCATGGAAGATTAACCGATTATCCCATACATTTCTTATATTCATAATGCTTATTTATTAGTCAACTATATGCAATTATATACTCATTAAAGATATAATTTTCATGGAGGAGGTGGCTGGAGCAACTCTGGCTCTGGCTCTGGCCCCAAATTGAACCCCATGCATCAGTGTGAGTGTGTGTGAGTGTTAGAAAGCACGTAAAGGCACACAATAAAGTGCTGTATGAATGTGTTTGTAAACGGGTGAAATATGGTTTGTAGTTCAAACCATTATATGATAACAATCCCAAGTGTGTAACTATTGATACACTGGTGCCTATATATAAATTTGTGTAACAATATATACTTTTAAATATAAGTGTGTCTTCTTAAAGTGAGTTATAAATCATAATTAACTGTTTATCTACCTATAAATGTTAAATATGTGGAGTTAAAGTAAAGTATTTCTGCATTAATGTAATGATAAGCTATATGAAGCCGATTTTGCTTAGTGGGACAGCATTACTGTTCAAATAATCCTATGTTAATTAATAATTTCCTATTGTTATGTGATCCCTAATCTAAATGAAACCAACATAAACAGACAGGACAGCTCCACTTCTAATTGTAGTAACATTGCCAATTAATTTTTGAACACGTTACTAAAGCTAGAGAATTATTAATTTATTTATCTATTTAAACAAAAAGCTTTCGCTGCAGTTTTATTAAGACTGTTGTATGTATCCAGTATGTTTTCATGATGCTTTTGCTCTAATATGGCAGTTTTATTTTTGGATACAAAAATAGACCAATAATGCAAATGTACTTTTATTTCCATGTAGTATAAATCACACAAATTGTATCGTGCATTAGGCTCAGTAAGATCATTTCTTAAGCTCTGTAGGAAATGACAGCTTCCTTTCATTCTCACCCACTCGTGGCCCTTATTCTGCCTGCTTTCCCTTCCCTCCGTCTCCTCCTCCTCATTCTCTCCTCTTATCCTTCTCCTCCTCACAAACTGAAAAAGAGACAAGAGGGAAGAGACCAGAAAAGAGGTATTACAGTAAAAAGACAGGAGAGCAAAATACAGAGTGGGAAAGATGTGACGGAAAATGCAGAGAGATTAATCGTGTGAAACTGGAATAATACAAGGCTATTGGACACCTGAGAGAGAGAGAGAGATTCACAAATCAACTATCATCACATGTAACATATACCTGCAAGTTATGACTTTAAATTTGCATGAAATGTCAAGTGCATTTAGCGAATTGGAGATAAATCTGCCTTGTTTCACTTCTTAATCTTCAGTTTGAACAATCAGGAGCGTTTCCTCCCTGTTCAGTCTGAATTTTTTACAGGACCTTCTTTTCTTCTCCTTGTTTTCAGCCTAACTTTCCTGCTTTCTATCCCCTTGCTTTTTCACCCTCCGCCCTCTTTCTAGCTCAGCAATCTCTTCTTCCTCCTCTCCCTCTCTCTGCTCCTCCTCCCCCACCTCTTCCTCCTTGTCTCCCACTGAGCGATCCTTTGCAGACATGCCTGTTCGGTGCTACAATCCATTTAGGGGCCTACTGCTGCAGCCACCAGGTAATTGGAGCTGTAGCCAGGACCAGCACAAGGGACACGGGGGGTCGTAAGTGTGTCTGTGTGTTTTTGTCTGTTGGTGCATGCAGAGCCAAAGGAAGACAGAGAAAACAGAGGGCAGCTGCAAAAACAACAAAAAAAGAGGAAAAAAAAGAGAGGGACAGAGGTAATGACACACACTAGCCATGTGAACATTTAAGCATGTCAGAGCTGCCACAGGGTGTGCCAGAGTGCTTTTCACAGAAAATGCAGCATCGAGCAGAAGGAAATTAAGTGGAAAGAGGCTGGATATGCTACACAATAGTCAGCTGCTGGAGGCGTTTCTGGAAGAGGAAACTCACAAACGGAAACACGCCTTCAACAAACATCAACTAATGTTCTTTTCACTTTTGACTAAGCATCAGTAGAGGTAGCATGTAAAGTGTTTTCACGTTACATTAAACAGTTTTGATTACCAAACTACACAGTATGGTCCGAGTTGCTGTGGTTCCTAAACCACTTTGCAATAATGCCGCTCACCTACAGAAGATCACGGGACATCCAGGAGGGAAGAACTTCCACAAACTGAAGTGCTTGATTTTATACACCTGTGATGCATCTGGCTGAATACTTTTGTCCATGTTGTGTAGCTGCAAATAAATAATTGTTTTGTATAGTTATTTACATCTCCCCATTTAAAAAAAAACAAAAACTGTTGTGATTTACTTTTGGAGAACAAAAAATGCTTTAACTTCTATAAAACGTTCAAAATACTAAACTGTGTTTGACAATTATATATATTTATTGTCAAGCCCCTCTGAAAGACCCCGGACACAAGCGCAGAGCACGGTGGTAAGGTTAGTCGTATTTATTGAAGAAACA
>JAVDPK010001861.1:15806-26993 GCA_034780415.1 Cichlasoma orientale
ATATATCTTTCCATTCTGCAACAGAAGAGTAGCAGTAAGATTTGGGAGAAGCAAAGCTTCCAAATCGGCCTCGGAGAGGCTGATGCATCTGCACCTTTGGAAGAACTTGTTAAACCAATAATATTTGGATCTGGTGGGTTTGTTATGCTGTAAGTGGCTTTTTTTTTTTAGCAGGTTTGGGTACACTTGGTCTCTTAGAGAGAAGAGTCACTGCAAACCAGTACAAGGTTGTTCTGAATTATCACCTTTCTATCACGATGGGCCTGACTTCTCTCAGGATGACAACGCTCTGACTCACAGAGGATGAGGATTCGCTGCGGCTTTTGATTCGGATGAAAATGATGTAAATCACAGGCTGTGATCCTTGTAGTAAACATTTTCCAGCCCATTTGAACACCTGTTTGAGATGTTAGGCTCTCCACCACCGCCATCACCCAAACAGCAAATGAGGAAATATAAGGATGATGTTTCAGCCTTTCAGCAGAGCAGGAGAGACCTGGTGGTGGCCCAGCACCTTACTCACTATACTCACTATACTTGGGTTTTTGTTTCATTAGTTACCAATCTGATGCGTCTAAGACACATAACATGTAAATGTAAGGACAAATCGGGAAGGTGGGGGGACTATGTACAAAACTGGCCATAGATCCTGAACAGTTAATTCAATACTTCTGATAAACCCTTGAATTAAAACTGAAAGTCTGAACTTCAGTCAAACTGTGACTGATTTAAAATCCACTGTGGCAAAAACGCTCGCTGTCCACATACTTATGGACTTCTTGGCTAACATTATATTTCTGTGTCTTCACAGAGCGCCGGTGCTGACCGAGCTTCGTGTGTAGTTTCTTCTCCCGACAGACGTATAAAAACGAGCCCCACGCTTTTAGAAAACAACAAAAAGAAAAAAGTCAACATTTTACTGGAGGTCAGGAAGCGCTCCCGAGGCTCAGGCCCCTCTAGGCCGTGAGTCCGGCCGCCGAGTGAGGAGCATGTTTTACATTCCTACAGGAAGTATGTGTGCAATCTTAACCTCTCACCTCATGGCTAGAAAATGGCTTCCAGCTCCTCTGGCGCCTGCATTTTTGCCTTCGTTGTTGCTCTGTGTCTCAGGCTTTTCCCGGTTTTCTGTTTTCATCTCGCCATTTGACTCCTCGCCCTTCTGCGCTTTGATCTGCTCCCATCCCCAGACTTCTTTTCATCACCCGCAAAGTTCCTGCGTTCGGCTCCTGTTATTACTTTCCCTGTTTGTTTAACAATATCCCCCCTCCCTCTCCCCGCTCACCTTCACCTCTCACTGTCTTCCCTCTTACACGTTTGTTCCATCACCTGTCCTTGCTCTCCTCTTCAGACAAACACATCAGTCTGTTCGCATCCCTCCTTCTCAATCTCGTCTTTTCTTCCTCCTTTCCCTCCTCCTCTGTCGCCGCATCCCCCTGTTCTACATGGATTTCATATTTTCAAAGTCAAATAGCAGTCGCTGGGATGCCAAATAGGACCAGAGACACATGCGGGTCGGCTCTCACAGGTTGCCATCTCACTTCAAATGAAAAAAGAAGAAACAAAAGACACAGGCTGAGACGCAGATAACAGGAGATGGAATACAAGCAGGATATCAAATACAGTATATCGCTCTATTCCTCTTCCTGCACCCCTCTCTCCTCTACAGTTGGAGACCAGGTGCTGGAGCAGGGAGGTGCTTTAATTGTGTAGTGGGGGAGATGAGAAGGGAATTTGAGGCGGGAGGGTGTGTTTTTGTGTGAGCTTGCATGTGTGTGTACTTAGGAGAGGCAGCAGCAGCAGATAATTGGAGAGGCACACCTGGACGCTGGTCACCTCTCAACCCTGACCCTCTGCCCTTCAAACCAGCGCAATTCACTCTGGGTGCATACTGTGTGTGTGTGTGCGTGCGGGTTTGTTTGTGTGTGCGGTGAACCCTTACTGCCCAGCCAGCAGTCTATTGTGCGTGTATGCCCATCTTTACTGACTGCCCAGCCCCAGCAGTCAGTGTGTGGGCAAGTGTGTGTGTGTGTGTGTCCATCTTCAGTATGTGTGAGAGAGATGGTTCTGGTGAGAGCAGTAGGTCATGCAAGTCTGCTATAAAAGATTCAGGACTGACTGATGACCTCGACCCACCGAAAAAGCTCTCACTTTCTCAAACAGTCTTCTATGGGAGACAGATTCTTTTTTCCCCCTTTTTAATGTAACCTTTGCTTTGGCAAAGAAAACACATAAAAAATTCCCTTTCAGTGCCGCACCCCGTGCAGAGGCAGCCCACCGGTTCAGTGAAAAAAGCTCGGTCGCATTGTTGACGGCCCCGGGTTTTAGGCTCGCATCAAAGATGCAAATTTGTTCTGTAAGGAACCAAAACCGGGAGGCGAAGCAACGTTACACATCCGGTCATCGAAGAATTCAAAACAATGGTGCTAGTCGTGCTATTTGAGTACTTTCGTTACAGCCGAGAAGCCTCTCAGCTTCTTATTAACTTTGTAAAGTATTTATGTGGAATCGCTACATTTCAGAGTGATACTTTACTTTTGTAACATCAACTTCATTTTTACAGTAATAGCCGATCGTTTTCATAATTATGCGTGTTGCTGCCGAGACGGAGAAGAGAAGTTTAATCTCGCTGGTAAATAAATGAACACGTGTCTAAAATCACGAGGTGGTTATCAGGAACATCGCCATCACCGTGAGGCTGGTGCTCAACACCAAATATGATTTAATCAGCTGAATTAATACTCATTAGAGTTGCTGGTATATTTCTGTCTTCCCAACTGTGATATTTTCACATCACCTACTTAATTACCAAGTCCAATAGTCTGTGAGGTTATTTACACTTGTTAAGTGATGAATATCAACCCTGATGCTGGGTCCAGGCTCTCATCTTTTCAGTATGCTGCAGCACCGTGTTTCTTGGGTTTTCTGAATAGTCCTAATATGAAGAGTCCTAATATACTACTTAATCATCATTCACCTCCTGTATCACTTTGTTACTACCATTATTAATGCGTGTCATTCCTTTAAATTAAGCTTCAAAATCTCACAGTCCTATACAGTCTGAAGCCTGCACTGCTGCCAGTGTAATGCTTGTGAGCTGTAATGAACCCCGTTCCATTTACTGAGATCAACCGCCGATATTTGAAGTTTAAGAGTCGATATGTATTTGAAAATGACCCCACTCTGTAACGTAACTACAGCATCATGGGCCACAGGTTCGAACTTGTGAATAATGCAGTGTTTAATGATCAGGTTAGGATTGATCTTTCCAATCAGGAGTGTGGCTGTTCCTCTCCTTCAGCACATCACAGCAGCTGCGCTATCAGTTGCAAACTGTACATGCATAACTGCAGGGTGTTAATAAGACACTGCACAACTCACCTTTTTAGGGAATTCTGATGTAGGTGATCAGAAGGTAGGACTATTTCTGGGATTTTTGTGAGGCGCCTGTAAAATCTGATGCTCTGAGTCCTTTTCATTTCTCTTTTATTTAGTTAGTGGTGGTTCTTACGTTGAAACAGCAGTGGTATATTGGTGGCTAATGAAAAGTAGAAACAGAATGAGATCTGGATCATCCCTCCGTGCAATGCCTTCTCCGCTGTCACAGGATGTGGAGCAATGAAAGTGAAAAAAGAAAGTGAGGCAATCATACCGTGGACGTGGTCCCGTTGGTCGTGGATTCTGCAGTTTGAACCCTCAAGCGTTGTGTTTCTGCCCAGAAGTGAAAAGGAGTTCTCGGCTATCACTCCCAACTTTGGTTAGCAAGCTCCATCCATGCTTCAAAAGGAGTCCACGGCACAAACATAGCTGACTGGTCCAATTTCATGACTCTGATTAACAGAAGTGAAGCCCAGCAGACAGCAGCTGGCCACAGCTGCCTGCGTTGGGACACTTCAAAGTGCTCGTACCCCTGAATCCACTGTAAAAAGTCCAGCACTTTGTACTACAGAAAAATCAGAGAATGGGAAAAAAAATTATGAGTGAGTTCAGTCTTGATGCATGTCTGTTTGTTGCTGTGGATTAAGACACAATTAATGAATAATAAATCAAGTCAGTTCATTGTAAATATGGAATAATGTTCCATAACATGGATTTTAACACATGTCAAAAACACGTTGACAGCATGGCGGGGAGGACTTCCCTCTGCGCCCTCTATGCTGAAAAAAATCACAATATTTCTACATGAGTACATGAGTGCGGGGATGGCATAAATTATGCTACAGTCCTACAGTCTAACCTGTGCTGAAGGAGTCTCGTCTACAACATATAATCAAATTTTCTGCCACTCTTGTGAGCTAGATTCAAAGCAGAAGCAATGCGGCATCTGTTTAGGGGTGTTTTACAACACAGTCATTGCAGTGCTACAGTGGCTTCATCTCCATCCGGCCTCTGTGTCTTTTAATCCTGTAGTGTGTGCCCCTAGCTTTAACCTTATTACCCTGCACACCCAGGGGACATGTAATGAAACAGTTCCCTCATTCAGGAGGTCAATTTGCTCGCTTTTCTTTATGAAGTCTAAAGTCTTCTTCATCCCATCGGCATACCTGCCTGTCTGATTTTCTTCCACTCTAGCTCTCCCTTAATTAGCTCATACACTTGTGTGTAAGCGTTAGAGTAATCAAGAGAGAGAATTCCTGTCTCATGCTGACTTCACTGAGTCTAGGTTTGATGTATCAGTTGCAATATTCCCCCTTCGTACTCCTTACATCTTAAAAAAAATCGTCTTGATGGTTTGACTGTTTGCCTGTGCACAGACAGATTGCTGCTCTGGTTTTCTGCCTCTGAAACAGGAAAATCAAGCGTTACCAATTACAGATGACACACACAGAGCATCGCAGGCCCCGAGCTGTCATCACATTCAATCCAGCTGTCAAGGAATCAAAACAGATCAAATGCAGAAACACAAAGAAAAAAGTATGCTCATTTGGCAAACGAACAACTATTTGTTCTTCAGCAGCCCTCTATGAAATCTCTGTTGCAATCAGTTACATCACGATCAACATTTTGTCCTTGGGTAATTCATCAGTCAATCAGAGATTAAGTAAATGATATACAGTGTATTCACTCTCGAAAGATTATGTGGCATGGTGTTTGCCATGTTCACCCTCTTATGCTAGTACAGGGATCTTCAGGCCTCGAGAGCCGGTGTCCTGCAGGTTTTAGATGTGTCCCTGATCCAGCAGACCTGAATCAAATGGCTGAATTACCTCCTCAAGTATGCAGTCAACTTCTCCAGAGTGCTGCTAATGACTTCTATATTTGATTCAGGTGTGTTGAAGCAGAGACACAACTAAACCCTACAGGACACCGGCTCTCAAGGCCTGGAGTTGAAGATCCCTGTGCTAGTATGTTGGTCTGTTACCATTTGCATATTAGCATTTCCCACAAAGTGCTGCTGAGGCTAATAGCAATGTAGCTTTGCAGGTATTTTGCACAAACCAAAATCCTGCAAACTGAAAACAGCATTTTGTCTTGATGATGGTGATGTGAGAAAATCCATGGAATACCCAAAAGTACAGCAATACATCCTGAGAATATCATGATTATCGCTACCAAAATTTCCACTGACCGTGTATTTTATGTCATGTTTAAATCTGACATATTTAATGTTTATCAGTATAGCTGCATTAGCTATAATAAAACAGATGCACTAGATGTCTATACAGGATACATATCACCCATTTATTACATATAAGCCTTTGCAGCCCCAGGGAACACATGTATTCTCCACAGCCACGAAATGCATGGTACGCTGGTTTGGCGTAGATGGAGACAGACAACAATTCACAGCTACAGTCAATTTGGAATCACCAGTTAACCTAACCTAAAGACAACCCACACAGACACAGGGAGAACAAGCACACTCCACACAGAAAGGTCCCAGTCTGGATTCAAACCCAGGACCACCTTGATGTGAAGCGACAGTGCTAACCACTGCACCACCGCGCCACCCTGCAAACTCCCATGTGCACTCAAATGTTCATGAGAAGGTAGAGAGCTGGTTCACCATTCAACAGCCACGTGTGAACCTGCAGTATCCCTCCTGCAAATTCTGCTGGTCCACCCCCTGGGACCCAACCACCTTTGCCTCTGAGATGGGTGAGTAGCCCTGTTACCAAAAAAAAACCCCAACCTTTTTATCTCTACTGTAAGTGTGTCATATTTTTAAAATAATCTTTGTACGTCTGTATCCTGAGTTGAGGTTAGCAGCACTCCATTCCTCCTGTATACAGAGTGGATAAAGTACTGCTTTCCCCTCCTGACGTCTCTGAAGTTTTGAAGTATCTCTTCATGGCTGACTGGAAATTTTACTCTATGGCTCAAAAAGCTCCTCCCACACCTGAGTTTCTGCATCACCAACCACAAAAGCCACACTCAGCTTTCATAAGCTGCCTCCGATGTCCCACAAGCTCGATTCTTTTAGCTTGATGGCTCACTGTCCCCGGTGTCCAACATCTTGTTCACTGTTTGCACCAACAGCCTTACAGCTGCAGCCCCCCCATCTTGTTCTGAATACAGTGGACCTGGAACAAAATGCAGACACATCAGCTGCAGTAACTGCAACAATATAACAACACAAACTATTCTCAGAATTACTTCATGGTATAACAAAGTGAATGTACATCACCTTTACTAACTTGTTTCCTTTGTTGGAATACTTTGGAACACTTTTGCATAAATGAGAAGTGTCATTTAAAACCAATTAATTGCACATTATCTTTATATCATCTTCTTTTGATGGACACAAGAGAGACCGTTTTGTTCATATATCTGAAATGCTGTTTCTGCAGGAACATGCATGCATTATGTGGCATCACAAAGGTGACACAGCATTGGGGCCAGAAAGAGTGAACTTCACTGATCATGACAAATAAGTTGATTAGTAGGTCAATAGATCCAAAAATAACAATCCTCATCATAATCACCAGGACACATATGAGACATCTAATCAATGGTGAGGGGGGAGGAGTTTGGGAAAAATACAAATGAGCTTTTAATGATAGCGATGCTCTGGACCCTTCAGAGGAACAATAATAAAACAACTAATCTACCAATGCGCCGCCTTCCTCGCTCCACCATCCCCGTCTTCACGTGTGCCCCCATCACTCTATTCTCTTAAAAAAAAGAGAGACAGAAAACCTTTAGCTCTTCCTTTCATTTAGTTCTTGTCTTTTCTCCCATACCCGTGCCTGGTCCTCTCTGTGTGAAGAACAAAGAGGATGTTGTCCAGCAGGTGATGACAGAGCTGCCGAGGGTCAGTGTGATATTTGGATGTGATATTTTCATTGCCAGCTTAAATGTCTTTTGTGAACACAATTATCACCCAGCAACCAGAGAGAGAAAGACTGGCTGATACACACAAAGTACAAAGAGGACCCTCTGTCCAGCAATGGACCTTTTCCTTTTAGTAAGGTTGTGATCATCTTTTCAGAAAACACTACCTTGGAGGTATTAGTGCACCAACATTTAACTTTCTGCCTTTGGCAGTCGCATTTCTACAGCGTCTGTCACAAACTTTAACGCGCCAGTGTCGTTGAGGGTCAAAGTGCAGTTTAGTAAAGTCAGCGATCAAGAGTGTGAAGTTTGATGGGTCTAGCTTGAACAGTATCTATGATGTGAATTTGAACATCCTAGGTCACATTTTTCGAGTTATCACATTCACTCATGATTTTCAGAAAACTTGACCTCTGACCTTTACCTTCAGGTCAAGATCACCGAACTCAGCAGTAAAAAAATTCCCCCAAAAATGTACTTATGGACCTGACTGTATGCAGGTATGCACACTTACATGCATTCATCTTTTTGTACCAGTGTATACATACAATGATTAAGCATAACATTATAACCACCTGCCTAATAATATGTTGGGCTCCCTTTTTCTGCCAAAACAGCCCTGACCCATCGAGGCATGGACTCCACTAGACCCCTGAAGGTGTGCTGTGCTATCTGCACCAAGATGTTTAGCAACAGATCTTTTAAGTGCCTCCATGGATCAGACTTGTTCATCCAGCATATCACACAGATGCTGAATTGGATTGAGATCTGGGGCCAAGTCAACACCTCAAATGCCTTGTTGTGTTCCTCAAACTATTCAGGAACCATTTCTGCTTTGTGGCAGGGCGCATTATCCTGCTGAAAGAGGCCACAACCTTCAGAGAATACCGTTTTCATGAAAGGGTGTGCATGGCCTGCAACAAGGCTTAGGTACTGTAGGTGTTACGTGTCAAAGTAACATCCACATGGATGGTGAGACCCAAGGTTTCCCAGCAGAACATTCCCCAAAGCATCACACTGCCTCCACCAACTTGCCTTCTTCCCCATGGTGCATCCTGGTGAC
Source organism: Cichlasoma orientale (assembly GCA_034780415.1). Lineage (NCBI taxonomy): Eukaryota > Metazoa > Chordata > Actinopteri > Cichliformes > Cichlidae > Cichlasoma > Cichlasoma orientale. Next base: position 24,142 of record JAVDPK010001861.1, read on the forward strand.
AGGTGTTCCCCCAGGTAACCAACGCACATGCACCTGGCCATCCCCATGATGTAAAAGAAAACGTGCTTCATCAGACCAGGCCACCTTCTTCCATTGCTCTGTGGTCAGGGGTCAGCATGGGCACCCTGACTGGCCTGCGGCTATGCAGCCCCATATGCACCAAACTGTGATGCACTGTGTATTCTAACAGCTTTCTGTCAGAACCAGCATAAATTGTTTTCTGCAATTTTAGCTACAGTAGCTCATCTGTTGGATCCGACCACACGGGCCAGCCTTCGGTCTCCATGTGCATCAGTGAGCCATCATTTCACCACTGTTCCTTCCTTGGACCACTGCAGACCAGGAACACCCCAAAAGAGCTGCGGCTTTGGAGATCACAATTTGGCCCTCGCCAAACTTTCTCAGATCCTTACACTTACCCATCTAACACATCAGCCTTGAGGATAAAATGTTCACTTGCTCTCTAATATATCCCATCCACTAACAGGTGCCACGATGAAGAGATAATCAGTGTTATGCAGAGTCATTCATGCAGGCTAGTACACACACTTATTATATATGACTTACTGACATGACCCAAAAGAAGCAAATGATCCAAACTTTAATTTCATCTGGTTAATGCTGAGAATGCTCCTGCAATAAATAAAGTTTTAATACAGCATTAAATAGAAATTCTAAATATGAAAAATTTATTTCCATAAATTATTTTCATGCAGTTAGACCTTCAGACAGGAGGATAGGTGGTCTGGAATGTTTTTTTAAAAACGTATTTTTAAAAGAAAAAGTTACCTTTCTGTTTGAAACGCTACCCTTTATTGATGTTCAGATGAGTTTTTTGATGGGAAGAAAGAGGCAGTGGGAATGTTGGGACAACATGCTATCACATCCCCACCAGTCCAGCAGCAGCAGCAGCAGCAGCAGCAGCAGCAGCATGTAATAAAAAGCTGCTCAGAAACAAAAAGCTCTCAGTGATGACGGGGAAATGTACTGCATCACCGCTGATAGATGGACAGACTGGCAGACACAGTCCAAGGCAATTAAGTTATAATTTCTGAAAGCTCTTTTCCATCTTTTTGACCTCATCTGTGAATAATTTGCATCCATTTATTTTTATACGTCTGCATTAGTTCTCACAGACAAAACAGATATATCAGATTAGATAAATGACTCAGCTCACTTCAGTATTCAGTTTTTTTGAAACATTTTTCAGTGAATGACCTAGACAACATTAAATACTGAATGTGCTATTATCTTGGAAGGCAACTGCATCATTCATGAGGGATGATATGTTTACCATTACTTTCTTGAATTCCGGTAAACCTCCGTCTATAGACGCCTCGTTAAAACACCAGGATGAATGAACGAAGACAAGAAACAAAAGAGAAATTAAAAAAAAAAAACGTGCGCCGCACAGTCTAATAGACGTGAGTAGTTATGATAATCCAGGAATGTGAATGAATGATAATAATGGCCCTCTTCCTCACTACACATAACCTGTCGCCACAGGCGTCCTGAGACAAATCTTCATGTATCTACAATGCAAATCAGCATATTCACCAACATATTGGCTTATTCATAATGGCTGTTTTTTGAAAATGTAGCTCTGATGTTGCAGTGGCTTTCTTGTGGAACAAAACTTTGAGTGCATTTGTGTTTGCTTCCTACCACACGCAAATAAGCACAAAGTTTAGTGGCAAATTAGAAAGAAGTGACGCAAGCGCGTTTGTCCAGGACTTTTCTTTTAGAGAATTGGTTTAATGTGCCAATACAATATTAGCATAAAGAGTGTTAGTATAATATACATGACAGTAAATGCTATTAGTTAAATAACTGCCCTCTTGGGATAAGAGGTTAAGAAACTGGATTCACACATAATATGATACAACAGATATGGTCAGTACCTGTCAGACTTTTCTCCTGTGGACGATGTGGGAAAGTTTCAAAGGCGGTATTTTACACAAATTTCTCATGAGTCAGAATTACAGGGGATTTGTGCTTCTGTGTTAATGCAACACTGTAGTTATTGCCTCAATATAAGGAATAATAATCGTGGTCTTAATGTAAGGACTCACATATGTCAGCAAATTCCTGGAGGGAGATTGCTGAAACTATAGGAATGGTACGGTGGCCTTGAAAGGCCAAATGTACTGCAGGTCCATTTCACCATAGATGCACTCCAAAACAAGATCATCCAGACCCTGCAGAAACTCGCATCACTCTTACCTTCCTCCATCTTAGAAGAAGTATCTAAGTTTGTGGACAAAGCCCAGCTGGCACAACACATTACAGGCAAGGAAAGACAACTCTGTAAATTTCAAACACTGCAAACAAAAACCTGCCATTCAGAATCAACACCCAGACCATGTGGAAACAAAAAGGAAGACACCACAATCAATGACAGTGGGTGAAGAACCTATCAGACAGGTTCCTCACTAAACCAGAAGAGAATGTGCTTGCCACAAGGCTCAGTTTTGTTGTATCCCCACAACAGATGCCCATAGTGGATCTCATCATGGCCACAGAAACAGCAATAAGAAATAACAAACTATCACGACCTGAAGCAGAGCAAATCAGGATGAAAGTTTCAGCTACCCACTCCAATGCAAGAATTCCTCCATGCAACCTCACTATTCAAGGAAACAAGGCCATCACAGCCCTGAGTAATGATCAGAACATACGATACTACCAGTCAACACGGGGAAGTGCACCGTTGTTCTGAATTCAGATGATTACCACACCAGAAATGACTACGCTCCTCAGTGACAACAATGCTTAAGACGAGACCCCACAAGCAAATACAAGAAGAAAGTCATCTGTTGCCTACAAGAACTTGAAAAAGAAAAAGCCATTAA
>JAVDPK010001863.1:0-41191 GCA_034780415.1 Cichlasoma orientale
CCTAAATCCTATTGAGCATCTTTGGAAGGAGCTGAAACATGCCGTCTGGAAAAGGCACCCTTCAAACCTGAGACAGCCGGAGCAGTTTGCTCATGAGGAGTGGGCCAGAATACCTGCTGAGAGGTGCAGAAGTCTCACTGACAGATACAGGAATCGTTTGATTGCAGTGATTGCCTCAAAAGGTTGTGCAACAAAATATTAAGTTAACGGTACCATCATTTCTGTCCAGGCCTGTTTCATGAGGTTTTTTTTTTTTTTTAAATAATTCTGTTGAAGCATGTTTGAAAAGCAATATCTGACTTTCAGTTGTTCATTTTCATATAATTTTTTTATTTAAATTTACTTTTGTCAAATTAAAGTTATTTTTGTTACTATTGTGGGTTTTTCTTTCATTAATCGAGGGATACAAACAATTTTGTCCACGTGTGTATTTTTTTTATATATATAAAATATTTTTTTCTTTTATATTATTTATCATAACATGGTGACTTATAACATGGTCTATCAAAAGCAACTAAAACTGCTTTAAAGTCACATTGTGACTTAAAGTGCCATCATGTTTCTGCACTGGTATTTGAAATTGCCATTTAAAGCCGTTAGGCCAATCATTAAAGAGAAGAAAATGAGGCTTAAGTTTAACATATGCAGTCCCCTAGGGCAGAACAAGGTAACCAAGTGAGAGTGAGCAGAATTTGTTCTTTAGCCAAGAATGGAGAACAAACAATGCAAAGGTGATGTTTCATTAATGACCAGAATATCCTGTTCAGTCAGTGATAAAAATCTCGTGGCCCACATTCTCATTTTACCCTTTTTTTTTTTTAATACTTTCAGTATTTCACTCCCATAATAATAATAATAATTTAAAAGAAAAAAAAATCAATAATTAATCATCATCATCATCATCATGAAAAATAAACCAGTGACAAAATTATCTCCTCTTGGCTCTAAATAATATTGAGGGCAGATATCTTTAATATGGTAATATGGTATAACAAGGGTCATCCTTAAGGGCATAAGCAGCTAAAATGGCTTCTTTCAGTCAGTAGATGAGCCGAACTCAGATTATTTTGAACTGTGAGTAATGCAAAATTCACAGTTTTTATTTACAAGAATAAAAATAAATTGAGCTGGAAAGGAGCAGAACAGGTTCTCCATCCACCCGGAGCCTGACAAATCACTGACCTCAGTCCTGAGAAAATGAGTCAGTTTAAATCAAGTGTCTTGAAAATGTGTTACTAAATTTTCCTCTTGCAGTGACAACAGTGGCTTTTCTTTCTTAGCTGCTAACATCTCAAACACATCACATGAAATGGTGTGAAAATTTGTGTACACACATCCTCCAGCAAACCCAAGCAAATACACATTAAAGGAAAAACTCAACCCTCTGACCGCTACAATGAGGGGAATCCAGTGGTAGTAAGGGGTGCTGTCATTTTTACTAGCATTGTTTGGGCCAAATTGACTTATTTGCAGTCAAAGTGACCTCATGCACACTTTAGGGTTTTTTTTTCTCTTTTGGCCAACCACATGCATGTGCAAATCGAACAGCCGACAGACAGACAAAGGAGTCCAAAAGTCAGTTCTTTTGTAGTTACAGCTTATCAGTAACACTCGAACCTCGAAGAGGGCAGCTATTTTGTTACTGCAGTTGTGTAAACCTTCCATACAGAGATGCAACCAACATGCAAGAACACACGTCCGAGTGGGCAAGCCATGTAAATGACAACTCTGTCAGCAAGAGATTTATGCAAACTTTTCACACACACACAAAAAACAACAACAACAACAACAAACACTGTGGACAGAAGTTGGGTGTGGATTCATCTTACAGGGAGAAATGACAAGTTTCCGCACAATTTCCCCAGCCTGCAGCCCCCCTCTCCTGGGACAAGCCAAACCAGTTTCTTTCTCTTCCTTTCTTAGAGGCACAGGTCTTGAATCATTCAATAACATGTCTGACCCCTCCACACCCACCCCACCCCAACACCACAGGTCTCCCATGTCACCTGTATGCCCCTCCCTCCCTCCTTCCCAGAGGAATTACACAAGCATTGCTTTCCCTCACCAACTCCCCACTCCCTCCCCTATTATCAACAGAGTGCAAATAGGGGGGAGCGAGGAGTTCCTTTTTCCTCTTTAACGCAGGAGGAAAACGCCCAATAAAGTCAAATGAGAGACGCTTATACACCTGTTCACACCTGTTACTCAGAGAGCCCGGGATTACTTTCCTCCCGCTGTCTCTGCGTCTGAAATCAAATGTAACCAATATGACATGTATCTCAAACATGCTAGAAACTTCTGAAAGTTGAAGATCATACCTCCAAAGTCCCCTTAACTAATTAAGCAGAAGGGGATGGGGGGGGATTAAGCATGTTAACCTGCAACCTTTCAACAGATTTCGACAAAACTTTAACAGCTTTAAGAAGAGAGGCAAAATATTTTACTTCTTCTTTTTCTCTTAAGTTGTTTACTCTGAGGTCAGTGATGTCATCCTAGCTAGGTAGGTAGCTACACAGACAGATAGGTGTGGGTCAGGAACCCCCGGCTCTACCTGTGCCTCGTCGGTCCCGCTGTCCCTGTCCAGTTCCCCTATGTAGTACTGCTCCATCCACCGCCGGGCGTTTTCAGAGTGCCGGTGTGGGGGTCCCTCAATCGCCTGGCTCACGTCCTTGCCGGAGCGGCTGCGTATTAGTGCCTCCCCACCAGGGTGCATCCGCAAGAAGGCAGTCACGTCGTACACCCTGCTCCCCATCAGCACCCAGCAGGAGTCCTCGGTGCAGTGGCGGGCCACCTCCCTCTCCGTGAAGAACCGGGGGGACGTGGACGGTGACATCCTGTTAGTGGAGATGTAAAGCGTCCACCTGAACTGAAGACTGAAACCAAAACGTCCTCAGCGGACCGTCGACCTGACTAATGAACTGACTTTACTGTTGACACCCAGCGCTCTTAAACTCCGGGCGTCCACGAGACACGGACGAGAGGGGCGGGATTTGTGAGGCGTTCACAAGCTCGACAAAGGTCGTATTTAGTAGCGTGGAGACTAAATTCCAATCGCAGCAGCATACATGTGCACAAAAACTTCTAAATAATGTGCCAAAATGTTTGTTTATTGTTGCTTCACGATTCCAGTGTTTTTATTTTAGCAATTTTAGCAACATTAAATCAGAAAAAAACCCTCATTATATATACTTAATATTAGAAGTACCCGACTGTCTCATGCTCCCTGAATGCAGCATATCATCTCGAGGCACCTGTTGCTGTTAAATTAAAAAAAACGCTTAAAGAAGTCTGCTGTGTAGACCTAACTTTAAGCTAAAAAACATTATTAATTAATATATAATGCGATATCTTAAAATTAATATGTCTCATGACGCTTAATTCAGATTAACCTTTTAATGGACGTCAGTCGGATGACATCACAAGCACAAAGATGTGTCATGTCTGTCATCGCTTCCTGATCAATAAAAATATGACACTTGCAGCGCCGTTTATCAAGGTTAAATAAATATCTCACTCCTTTTAAAACAGACCATGCGTCACCTTCACACCTTAGATGTTCAGGTAGAAAAATGTCGAATGTATGCTGGTGAATGCGCAGTCTGAAGTTTTTAAAGCGTCACTCAAGTTTTATCTTCACAAACAGCTGGTTCGTCTCGAGAATGCTGCTGCATTCACGTGGTGTCGAAAATACTGCTTTCCGAGTGTAATCCCGTACTTAGCGTGCTACAAAATGGTAATTATGATTTTTTTTTTTTAAAAAACACTTTTTTTTTATAACTCACAAGTTTCTCAGTTATGGTGCTTAACCAGAACAGAGGGTATAATTATTATTATTATCATTATTATTTTAACAGGTGATGAAGCAGATCAGGGACAGAGAGGCCGCTGTCTTTAACATAATTATCGAAAAACAGATAGAACTTGTGTTTGGAAGGTCTGTTCTAACTTGTTTTAGTTTTGTAAGCACAGCTGCCATTGAAACCCAGATGTTCCTGTTTTAATTAGACAGAACTGAGAAAATTACGTCTGCACGTGAAGGCGGCGCAAGAGTCAGCGCTTGTCCAAGAGCGCCGACCCGCGTGTTTCGTTAAACGATAGTTAAAACCGTGGAAAAGGTGATTGAATATGAGGTACAGTTAAACTACTCTGTGATCTCACAGTGACGTCACCAGTTCGCCTAACACTGACACCTTTGGCGATGCTGACTCATTCGGCACTGAGTGCTTTCTCATTTAATACTTTAAGTATATTTTCCTAATAAGTAACTTTCTGGATGCAGGAAGAGTACTTGAAGTACAGCGCGCTACTTTTACTTTTATTCAAATCAGACATCACTTAGTTAAAAGCATCTCCAAAACGTCTAAATCTTATTAGGGCTATGTGCCTTGCTCAAGGGCATCGCCACACAGGCAGCGAGGAAAAAATAATTGCCTGCCCAGTCGGTTCAGTAGAATCTGTACATGACTGCAAAACAATAACATGCATATTTAAACTTCCAACAGAATACAGTACAATACAGTAATGTCTGATATCTAATACAAGAAAATAAGATGGCAGATCAGAGCATAAAACAATGCATTATAATACAACGCAGTGTCCTGTTTCTCATCCTGTTAGCGGGGTGCAGAACCAGCAGGGGGCAGAAAAACATCAACGTACAGAGTGAAGTTCACAGAGGTAAGAAAAAAATTGCTTTTTCTTTTGCTCCTGTGCTGTTAATCAGTCAGTTCATTCATAAAATCCACACTATTTTCATTTTTAGCTACAGTACTGTGCAAAACTCTTGAGCCACCCCTGATTTCTTTATATTTTGGTTCCAAGGAGCCAGACTTTCTTGTAATGTTTTTATTTATTTATTTATTTTATTTTTTTTAGGTGTTAGTATTGTGGGTTTTTTTTTATTTCAACTTTGTTTATTGAATTTTAACAGCTTGACATACAATATTAATCAGTAAAACACTGAAAAAAGACAGGATTTACAAAAGAGTAAAACAAGAAGAAAAAGTAAGCTGGATTCTCCCTACCCCCCCCCCCCCATTCCCACCCCCCACCCTGAACAAACCCCAGTCTAGGTTCTTGTAATGTTTTTAAATGGTCTTGAGCAATGGTTCTCCGGGCTTTCGGAAGGTCTTCCAAATTTTCAGATGAATTTTCGTTCCTTAAGCCACTTAACATTGACCAAGGAAATCATTCAAACATTAAAAAAGGAAACTAACTCAAAGGGAACCAGTGTTGTGTCTACACATAATAGACAATGTAACAAAGAAACAAATTTAAATTGTATCTTTAGGCTTTTTGTTACTAGCAGGAAACCGGACAAGTGGAGAACAAAAGAAGAAGTGGCAGGCCTAAAGAGAAGAAAAGAGAAATGCTGAGTATGACCCAAATAACCATCCCCATAGTCAAGCATGGAGGTGGAAACATAATGCTTTTGGGGCTGTTTTTCTGCTACGGGTACAGAGAAAACCCCGACAATCAGACAAGCCCCCATGAGCAAGCATTTAACGCAGTGGGAAGGAAAATCTTCCTTTTAACAGGAAGAAACCTCAATCAGAACCAGGCTCAGGGAGGGGCAGTCATCTGTTGAGACCGGTTGGGGCTGAGGGGAGAGAGACAGGACAAAAGACATGTTGTGGAAGAGAGACAGAGATTAATATTAAATGATGATTAGAGTGAGGAAAAAACACTCAACAGCAGCCAGCAGCCCAGGCCTATAGCAGCATAACTAAGGGAGGGTTCAGGATCACTTGATCCGGCCCTAACGATAAGCTTTATCAGAAAGGAAAGGTTAGTTAAATGTGGCGAGACCTTCTCCTTCTCTTTTCAGTATTTGAATGAGTCTGAGAGACAGTTCTGCCTTCCTCTTTTTCTCTCTAAACTAGAAACCACATCAGAGCGACAGTCTGTCTAATCATCTGCTGTCACTTCCAGTCAGTGATGAGAATCCTACTGATGGACGATATGCAATGCAGCAGCACGTCATCGGCTGGCCCTGACGAAGTCTTTTGTCGTTCAGCTGTTCTCTCTCTCCGTGATATTTTCCTCAGTTTTATCAATTCTTCTTTTCATCACTCTTCACCCACCCCCTCCCTCCCTCTCTCTTAAACATAATGTTTTTCTCTCGTCTTTCTCTGAATTACAGTTGCTTCTAAATATATCCTGCAAAACAAAAGAGTCATCAATAATAGACCACATGTCAGTGTCTGTGTAACATGAATCAACAGGCGTGTGCATGTGTATGTGCTTTGAGAGTGACCTCACTGTGATGTGATGTGGGTGGAATTAGTCTGTGGTATCTGGAGAATGATTGGCCTGTTGTGTGGCCTGGTCATGCCAGCATGTATAAAAGGGAAACCACTGATACACTCATGGTTATTTCTTTACTGCAGACTGCACTAACTTTCCTCCATGGCTGCTGTCGTTCCTGTGAGTATCTACATGTATGTGTGCGTGTGTGTGTGTCTTAAACATTAGAAATGGCTTGATTCTGTTAGTGCTGTATCCTTCATAGTGTGAATGAACTGTGGTGCTGCAAACTCAGTGGAAGTGGCAGTGACTGAAGTGTATGAGAAATGTTTTCATTCTCCAGAAAAGTAACCTGTTTTTTTTATTTGTTACCAAATGATGTAATACCATTTTAAATACTGTAGGACAATAGATGAGGTATTGATGTCTTTTTTCATGAACAGATCAGCATGTGTGTGCGTGCGCGTGTGCGTGTGCATGCATGCATGCATGCATGCATAAAGAGCTGTTGGTAGGCCAATGCAAGTGATCGGGTATCAGTCCTGTAAATGAATCTGCACAGCTGAATCCTCTTTGTGAGCTCAATCCTTCTTCGTGTGTGAGCTTCCGATGTAGAGCGTGATCAAGCCAGTGACAAGAAGACAGCCACTCCTCCACTAATTAGAAGTGTGTGTATGCGTGTGCGTGTGTCTGAATGGCAGAGGCATGACTGTATAGACCTATTGTGTTTTGCTGCCTGAGCTATAGTATCTGTTATGCTCCAGTAGATTAACAGGCTGGCAGAGGCAACAAAAGCGAGATGCAATTAAATACTTATCTGTATTTCCCATGATGCATCAGTGCTCAAATAATTTGTTAGGTAACAGGGTGTAGTGTAAAAATAGAGTGGAGCAAAAAGAACATATACAACCCCAATCCCAAAAAGGCCGGGACTCAGTGTAAAATAAATCAAATAAAAACAGAAGGCAGCAGTTTTCAAATCTCATAAACTCATATTTTATTCATAATAAAGACAGAAATTTTACTATTTTGTGAAAAATTTTACTCACTTTGAATTTAATTGCAGCAACATGTCTCAAAAACGCTGGGACGGGTGCAACAAAAGGTTGGAAAAGGCAGTGGTATTAAAAAGAAACAGATGGAGGAACATTTTGTAACTAATTAGGTTAATTTACCAACTGGTCAGTAACATGATTGGAATTTTTTTTAAAGTACCTTTAAGAGGCATAAATTTCTCAGAAGTAAAGATGAACAGAGGTTCACCAGTCTGCAAAAAAACTGCATCTTCAAATTGTGGAACAATTTCAGAACAATGTACCTCAAAGTAAAATTGCAAATACTGAATATCTCATCATCTACAGCACATGATATCATAAAGAAAATATAGAATCTATATGTAAACATCTCTCTGGGCCAGAGGTGATTTACAGTGGACTGAGGTAAAGTGGAAAAATATTCTGTGGTCAGAAAAAATATGGACACCAGAGGAGAGGGACCGTCCAGCTTATTATCACCACTCATTTCAAACCCCAGCTTGCACATCTGGAAAGGCTCCAGAAGTGCAACCTCCCAAAAGTCCAGCAGCTGCTCTCCTCAGTTCCCAGATGTTGACAAACTGTCATTGAAAGAAGAGGTGATGCCACACAGAGGTAAACATGACCCTGCCCCAACATTTTCAAGACGTGTTGCTGCCATCAAATTCAAAATGACCTCAGAGAGCGCCGTGTAATCATTGAGTTAATTTAGGCAGAAACAGTGTCAGCGTGTAGCTGCTTCATTTTTATATGCAGGACACCCCCAAGGGCCCCGAATGCCCAAGCTTTACTCACATTTAGGCCAAGTTTTATTAACTGCAGATTTCTTTGAAATTTCCTGCACTATTCAGTATCAGCTCTATCAGTTCCTCCATGCATGTGCTCATGAATTATTAGGAATTAACTGCACTACCTGGAGCCTGGCAGTATTACTCCAACATGATAATGATTAATTTTCTATTAACAGATTTCTCCGTGCATGTCAGCAGTTTGTGTTGCTGGACCAACGTGCAAAGACCTGAAAGATGCTGCGTTTACTGTCCCGTAAAGCTGGGAACTGGGTTCCAGGCTATTAGTTGCTATTTAATTTTCTGTCATTTGGCACATCAGTTAGCAGGCTTTGAAATTTCAGCTCTCATGTACTGGTTGGTTTGGGACCAGTGGGAAAGATGACAGAGCATGGCAGTTTTCATTATCAGTGAAAAAATCAGGATGGATATATCAGCTGAGCTGCTCTAATACATGATTCATACACAGAATAACTTTGTAAGAACATAACTTTAATGTGCTAAAAATCACAGCTGTAACCATCATCTAACAAACTCTCCATCCTCGGCTCCCAGTTTGCATCCTGCTATGCCAGCGTTCAGCCCCTGCAGCTGTTCGGAAGGGGGCCCAGAGGGGGCAACTACCTGTCACTTCTCACACAGCGGGGTCCCCGCTGTACCCCGCGTCCCCGCCTGGCGTGCCACGCTCCCAGGATGACCCTGCGCCAGATCTGTCGCATGCTGAAGGTGATGAAGCAGATCAGGGACAGAGAAGCTGCTGCTGCTCCTGCCGCTGCCACCAGGTAACAAACAGCTCCACCGCAGCCACCTTTAGTTTGTGATCAGTGACTGTTATTTTAATCACACAAAGCTGAAACCACAGCCATGATAGCAGGGCTTTAAGCTAAGCACCAACAGGTGCAATCGTGGATGTATCATAGGTTCAAGGTTTGCTTCTGCATTGCATGACATCCTACATGTGTTCCCACTTGGCCCACAGACGTTACACTGTGATGTTGTGGAAATAAACAGGAACACAACAGGAAAGGTTTTATTTATTTTAAACAGAGACAGGCACAACATTTCCCAAATCTGGCATAAATGAAGTATGTCTGGCTTATTTGTTGGCAGTTTTAGGTGTCCTGTCAACACTTTAAGGAGCATTTCTTTTATAATGGCAGTCTGCAGGGAAAAAAAAATTCAGGTTGCAGTACCACAAATGACCACTTGGAAAGTGGATAGCCTGAGTGTTGGTTGGTTGGGATTAGAATATGTTTTTCCGGAGAACACAGATTGGATATAAAATAACAAATGCTGGAAGCGCCTAAAACCTACATTCTTTCTAATAGCCAGCAGGGGGCGAGCCCTGTGCTTGGAAAAAGAAGTCAAACTGTACTGAAGTCTATGAGATAACGACCCTATTTCTCACTTAATTAGTAACTGCAATAAGCACTTTCCTAATTTTAAACATAGCATATTATTCATTTTGTAAGTTATCGTCCCATGTAGAGTAAAATAACCGAGTATTCCATTTTATCCCCAGCTTAGCACACTTTAAGCTGCTTGAGCTTTGTGACCAGATTGGTGGTTGAAGCAGTTGGAATTGCCACTAAGCAAGGTTAGAAAAAATAACATCACCTCAAGTATCTTTTATTGATTAGGGTTCTTTAATTATAGGACGTGAAATAGGATAGAAATCTTTGTAAGACCTATTAAAGCAAATTGAATTCTTAGAACCCAGAGTACCGACTACCGCTGCTACCTCTCCAACTGTCCCAAGTAGAAGTCTAAGATTAGGTCAAGCATACTAAAAGACAATACTGTGTTTAAATAATGAAAGGCAAGCCACATTAAAGTCATCTTTAATTATAAAAACCTGGGCTTAAAAAGCAGTTACTTGTTCCATGGCGTTATTAATGGCTAAATAATTCTTTATTAAGACTTAATAATTGAATAAAACAGAACAAAGGCAGGTGTTAAAGCTTTCGGTTTGGTGATAATGTGGTTACAAATATTATTAAACTTTAATGAGCGCTCAGTAAAGTTCAGTGAGTTAATAGCTGATACAAAGTTGGTGTATAAAATTTATTAATAAATATTAATAAAGCTTCACACTGCAGCTGCTAAAGACTAACCTTGACTAGTAGTTTTTGTGTGGAAGCGAATACCTACTAAGAGTTTCAGTGAGCACCGATTCTTTCGAGATAATGAAAAGCATTCAGATCCGTGTGTCCGCCCACTGAGATGATCGCTGCATTATTGATGCGTGGAGGTAATAACCACGGCGTCTGTGCTGGCCTCGGCCACCTCAGACTGGACAGCGATCACACAGCGGTTCTGCCAGCAGAGGCCACAGGAGCCTGCCGTTAATAATTAAGTCTTCTCGTGTCACCACCAGAACAAACAATCACACTTCCTCTTCTCATTTGTCTGTGTCTGGTTTCTCTCCCTCTCTGTGCACAGGAAGCAGGGCTCTGCGGCTCCGGCCCCGGCGTCTCCGGGCGCCAAGTCGGAGAAGAAGTGCGTCCCCAGCTGTCTCAGGCGCAAACGCAGCATAAAACGTGTGAGCTGACCCCACGAGCCCTGCTGACTTCAGACTAACTCTACCAATTTACTGCCCTGCTATCACATTCACAGTGATGTGGGAGGTTTTCATCAGTGCCCCTCCAGTGAAACGGTTTTATTGAAATAACCCCGATTTGGACGGCTAACTGTGTGTAAGTGTTGGAGCGGGGACACTAGGAGAGGATGACATGGTCTTATTCCCAAACGCTTCTAGTTTAAAAAGCGGAGTCCCGCTCCTTTTTATAAAAAGACAAATATACTTTAAGCTACCATTTAAAGACCTTCCTGAGTGGGTTATTGTTGGTGATATTTGATTTTTGTATTTAATTCACTTGGTCCCCCAAATTCAGGACTAATGTCTGGGCCTCCATCAGACCGCCTCATTCTCTGCTTATCCTCCACTTTTCCTCTGGACATGTTGTTGTTTTGTTTGTTTTTTGTAACTGTGTTTTGTTTTCTTTCCAAAGACACCTGTCTGACAAAACATAAATGCATTATATCCTGTTTGCTTATTGAAGAAAAGAGTGTTCTGTTTATTGCAAAGTAAAATACTGAAAAAGCCACATCGGACCAATGTGATCACAATCAAGCATTTAGGTCATCTCACAGTTTAAAAGAGTGAAACAGCAGCTGATTCCTCAGGTCTTTGCATGCTGTTTTGTTTTATTTGTGTTTTTATTTATCTGCAAAATGTCGACAATAAAATTGTGACTGCACACCCAGTTTGCTTTGGAATAAAAACAAATAAAAAGATTAAAATTAGAGCAAAGTTTTCTCTTAATATTAACGTTTCACAGCACGTCAACACGTTAACGACAGTCACGGTCGACTCGGTGACCGCGAGGTGCCCAAACCATGCTTGCTTTTAGCCACAGGACATTGTTCCAGAAGTCTCGCCGTTTGTTCAGATGCAACTTTGCTGCCATGATATTTTTAGAGAAAAACAGACTTTTCCCTGATGACTTACCAATCAAGCCATACTTCAATATTTTTCTAATTTTACTGTCATGAACATGAACTGACACTCAGTGCTGTACCTCTCTCCTGACCTCCTCCGTACACACTGACGATGACTTGAACCAAAGAATATAACATTTGGATGCATCACTCCATCAGACCTGCTGCCCCTGATTTTCAGTCCAATTCTTGTGTAATGTGGCATACCTCAGCCTTTCCTCACCGTTTCCCTTCCTTAAAAATGGCTTCTTGACAGCCGCCCTTCCACTGAGACATTTCTGATGAGACTTCAGTGAACAGAAGATGGATCAGCTGAAGGCCCAGATGCATCTCTCAGGTCCTGAATCGAGTTTTTGTTGGATTTTTTTCCTATTTCTTAAATAAATGACTTTCACTTCCATCTGCTGCAGATCATTTTTTAGGCCTGCCAATTCTTCTTTTGTCCTCTACTTAAAAATTCCTCAATTTTTTAATGACACGCTGCACACCACTCAAGATTTGCCAAGTTCTTGGCTAATAGCTCTTTGGGAACCATATTGCTGGTACAAAAATACTATTTTATGCCTGTTAATCTGTCTTATCTTTGGCATTTGTAGTAGATTCAACTAAATAACTGGGAACAAATTATGTGCTTTTATCAGGTTACTAGCAACAAAGTGCCTACAGATACAATTTAAAACTGATTCCTTGCTACTTATAGAGAACTTGATTAGAAATGAGGCACAGCTCTCTAGTGCTTGCAGGAGACCTGCTACACAAACAGGCCAAAAGGAAGGCAGGGCAGAGCGAGTCATCACAGCATGTTTTTAACAAGGCTCCCGGTGCTGAGTAATACAGTACTCTCTGAGGAGTGAGCTAAAGAGGCTAAAGCACAGCTTTTATCATTCAAAGAAAAAAAGACCCAGATTCTGTGTAAGAGTGGGTATCATGTGAACCAACAGAAAGGCAGTCAGATGGAAAAGTACTCACTGTAAAAGGATCACAAAGTTCAGAACTTGCTGTTTGTTTACAGCCCAGAATTATTCATTTGCTGGCTAAATAATGTGGAAACTACAGGTCACCTGTACATTTGCATTTACAGGGAGCTGACCAGGTGTGTGTGTGTGTGTGAACAGAGAGACCAGACAGTGCCCACTGATGATCACACAACACTACTGCTAAAAGTTTCATGTGTGTGTGTTGGTGTCAGAGTAACTGAACGTGAGCGAGGAGTCGGGTTGGAGAACAGGAAGCCTTCTTTCAGTATATGAAGGAAGCCGACACGTCTGACCTGCACACAACAACAGCTGATGCTGGTGACCTGTAAGCTCTAAATTATGATTAATCATTCATTGTACAGGTTTAAATAAACAACAGGTCAAGTGGGCTAGTTCCCCCTAACTGTGCTGCTAAATCTTTTGAGTGTGACATTCAGCAGAACGCGTTGATTTGCAAATCGCATGAACTCATATTTTATTCACAATAGAACAAAGAAAACACATCAAATGTTTAAACTCAGAAAATGTAAAAATTTAGGTCATTTTGAATTTGATGGCAGCAACACGTCTCAAAAAAGTTGGGATAGGGCCGCGTTTCTCGCTGCGTGGCATCCCCTCGTCTCTTAACAACGGCCCATAAATGTCTGGGAACCGTGGAGAGCAGCTGCTGGGCTTTCGGGAGAGAAATGCTGTCCCATTTTTGTCTGATAGAGGATTCGAGCTGCTCAACAGTCCCCGACCTTCTTTGTTGTATTTTCCACGTCATGATGCTCCAAATGTTTCCAGTTGGTGAACGGTCCAGTCCGCAGGCAGGCCACTTCAGCGCCCCGACTCTTCGACTACGAAGCTGTAATGAACGCAGTATGTGATGTAACGTAATCTTCCCGAAAAAATGATGTCGTCCTGATGGGAGCATATGTTGCTCTGAAACCTGTATATACATTTCAACACTGATAGTGTCTTTCCAGATGTGCAAGCTGCCAATTCCAAATTGAGATTTGTATAATTTGCAAGTCATAACTGCTGCAGATACAGGCAGCAGAAATGTTCAGAGAGAATGTGTTTTAACTATGACAAAGTCTAGGTTTGGTGGAATACGATAATGAACCAAATGTGAATGAAGCAAAGGTAATTCAACTCCTCCAGGATGGCACATCAATACACGCTATTGCCAGAAGGTCTGCTGTGTCTCCCAGCACAGTTGCAAGAGCATGGAGGAGATTCCAGGAGACGGGCAGTTACTCTAGGAGAGCTGGACAGGGCCGAAGAAGGTCCTTAACCCATCAGCAGGACCGGGATCTGCTCTTTTGTGCAAGGAGGAACAGGATGAGCACTGCCAGAGTCGTAAAAATGAGACCACTGGTGTGAATGTCTCTGACCAAACAATCAGAAACACATTTCATGAGGGTGGCCTGAGGGTCTGAGCTCCTCTAGTGGGCCCCCATGCTCACTGCCTGGCACTGTGGAGCCTGATTGGCATTTGCTATAGAAGAGCAGAATTGGCAGGTCCACCACAGGCACCCAGTGGTGGACCTGCTTTTCACAGATGAGAGCAGATTCACCCTGAGCACATGTGACATACGTGGAGAACATCATGCTGCCTGTAACATCATTCGGCATGACTGGTTTGATGGTGGGTCAGTGAAGGTCTGGGGACACACATGGAGAGACACACAGACCTCTACAGGCTAGGCAACAGCACCCTGACTGCCATCAGGTATCAGGCTGAAGTCCTCGGACCCACTGTCAGACCCTACGGTGGTGCGGTGGGTCCTGGGTTCCACCAGGTGCACGACAATGTCCAGCCTCATGTGGTGAGAGTATGCAGGCAGTTCCTGGAGGATGAAGGAACTGATACCATTGATTGGCCCCCCACGCTCACCTGACCTAAATCCAATAGAACACCTCTGAGAGATTATGTTTCGGTCCATCTGACCCCACCAGGTTGCACCTCAGACTGTCCAGGAGCTCAGCGATTCCCTGGTCCCCAAGGACACCATCCGCCGTCTCATTAGGAGTCCCAGCGTTGGCAGGCATGAATACAAGCACGTGTCCTGTTATAATGTTGAGTGCAGGTCTACATTTCCTTTACAGCATTTCAGCAGAGTTTAGTGCACCCAAGATATGTTAGAGAGATCGTCTGCCGGCTGGCTCGGGAATGCTTCGGTGTCCCCCGAGAAGAGCTGGAGGCTGGAGAGAGGAAGAGGGGGCCATCTTTGCAAAAACTGCTGCCCTGTACCTGGGCCCCAGATAAGCTTTACAAAAATCTATGAATGGATGGTTGTACCTATGCACTCATTTTTCCAAGATGTGATGGCATAAAGCAACTTAAAAATACCTTAATATTGGTCGATTTTGTCCCTTTGTGAAAACACACGGGGCAACATGCAGAACAGCTTCACACATTTTAATCCCCAAATATCTTTGGCTAATGGCCAACTTGCTTATTTGAGGTAAATTCAAGCTCTTTAACTCAACTTGTTTCCCTCCATTAAACAAAATATAAACAGCACCCCAACTCAAAACAAATGTGCAGTAAATTCACTCACAACACGGGCAGTTCATCTAAATAAAAATCATTTATTTTTCATTAATATTAATATTATTATCGTCATCATTCTACCTAGAGAGTCCACCATGCCACTTTCAGATCTGGAGTAGTGCTAAGATGCCTGTCTGTCTGTCAGGGAAGAGGACGGGGAGGAAAAGAAACCGGGAGCAGACAGACGGATCG
Organism: Cichlasoma orientale; assembly: GCA_034780415.1. Lineage (NCBI taxonomy): Eukaryota > Metazoa > Chordata > Actinopteri > Cichliformes > Cichlidae > Cichlasoma > Cichlasoma orientale. The sequence continues at coordinate 15,281 of JAVDPK010001863.1, forward strand.
GGGTTGGGGCAGTTCGGGACTTGTACAGGTTCACGCTTCTGTTCATTCTCCATGCTGATGCAAACAAGGGGGGGGGGGTGTGCTATAAAGGAGGGCTGGACAGAAGGAGGAGGTGGTACTGAATTGTCCTTAAAAGCAGTAATTGTCTTCACTGGCCTACGTGAAACTGAGCTGGGAGAACAGAGACCAGTTGAGGGGATAATGGGGGGTGGGTGGGGGCAGCTTCAAGCTCACTGGTCAGGCTGCTGGACAGGGAACCAGGACAAGCCAATCACAGACTGATACAGAGGAGGAGGGTTTATGTATACACGTCTGCATCTGTGTTTGTACATGTAGAGGTGTGCTTGCACTGATGTGTGTGTATCCGTATGCATCTGTGAGTGTGTAACTGGTCAGAGTTACTTTGATCCATTGTCACTGTACACTTGTCAAAGTTACTGTCACAACCGGGTACAAAGTTGAGGTAACAAACTTCTTTTTTCCGCTTCTGTGGAGAGAGAGAGAAAGAGCGAGCGTGAGGATCGATTAGGAGAGTCGATTCAATGACAGCAACTCGCAGACGTTTCACTTAAAGACTCCAGGAAGGACGAAACGCTGCTGACCTGCTTTGTCAGGACAGCGCGAGCGTTGCCTGATCAGATTTGGTGCAGACGACATGATTAAAAAAAAAAATTTAAAAATCCACAAATTTGAAACTGTTAAAAAAAAAAAAGCACTGACAAAAATCAAGGAGGGCCGCCTGCTGGGACGCGGTTCGTATGGATTTGGTGCAAAATTCATTTTCAGTGAAGAAACTTCACTGAAAGAGCGTGGCTACATATCTGCAGCTAATGCACGAGATTTTTTGGACAAAAATATGGCCATAAATCCCTCTCTGTTCCTTAATTATGCTGTTAATTAATGGTCAGATAATTATTTTGCAGAGGGTTGTAGGAAAATCGGTTTTTTGGGGCTCCTGAGAGAATGCCATTAACTTACTTGTATGCCAAATTAGTCACGATATGCCCATTATTAATAACCAACTTCACCCATGACCTTTCAAACACAAATTGATTCTCGTAGATTCTCGTGGGTGAAATTTTACTAAAAGCAGAATCTGAACTCTTCTCCTGATTAGTTCATCCTCGAGTCCAAGTGAACATTTGCACCAGATTTAAAGAAATTCTCTGTTTAATCTGTGAAGACGACAGAATGGGACTATCTGCACTGGCTGCCACATATCACGGGATGTATGAAGTATATTACAAGTTGCTTTTCGCAAGAAAAAACAAAACAGGTGTGCAAGCAACAGGAAAAGAGTCAGTTTGCTAGTTTCTTTAAAAAAGGGATCCGTTATTCTCAGCTCCACATTTTGGATCTTGGACTCTGTGACTCTGCTAATTTAAAATGATCCATATTTATCTCATACTGCGCCCTGCTGCAGCCCCTCACAAACAGCAGATGGGTGGGGCTTCTGTCCTCACGGATAAGCTGTGTGCCCGACATGACCATATTAGGGATATCCGCTCTAACTGACATCATACAGAACCAAGAGCAGAAAAAAAGTTTGAAACTGAGCTTTTTGGCTTATAGGGATTACTTGGACAATCTGACCTCATTACTGAAAATCTTTGGCCGTGTTTAATGTGCGCATCCACCACTTTAACCATTTTTAGATATGGCAGTGATGGATGAATGTTTTTAAACTGTTACCTGTGTTTCATCGCGCTGTAGTGTTGCCACTGGAAACCATGTTGCTGTCAGAATTCGACAAAGATTGCTCCTTAACTACAGGGTCTGCAGGAGAGAGAGAAAAAGGAACCAGGTTTTAGTTACCGCTGGCTGATGTCTGACCTTAAAATCCAGAATCTCTTCTCGTTTAATGATTTAAATCACAGGTTACACTTACAGAAGTAGGGGTGCTCCATGGCCTCTGTGGCGGTCAGTCTCTGTTGGTGATCGTATCGTAGCAGCTTGTCCAGCAGGTCCAGAGCTTCAGGACTCACCAAGTGCTGATTCTCCGTCTGCACAAACTGTTCCCAGCGCTTCCTGCTCTGCCTGCAGACAAAAGCATTCCCCTCATTCCCAAACCTCCCCTCAGGAGAGCTCCACTTGCCAGGTGTGTTATTTTAATCACTATGAGATTTTTCTGTGGGTTGAGTGGAAGGAGGAAGGCAGCTGTGCAGCACTAATAAAATGTAAATTCTTAATTCAGGATATTTTCAGTCTGTATTTGGCTTTAATTTCTACAATACTGACAACAGCTGCTGTATATCTCAGTGCTTCTCTAGTGGAGGGAATCCCAGAGGCTGAGTCAGAGTGAGACTTACTGTCCCAGGAGGTCCTTGAAGCGTGGGTCCAGTTCAATGTGATATTTACGCAGGTAGCCGAAAAGCTCGTCTGTCCCCAGGACTTTGGCAATTCGCACCAGCTGGGAGACACACAGTGGAAGGGCATAAAGTTCAGAGCAGGCTTTTAACACCTTCCAGTCTCTTGCTAGGAACTCTTAATTTCTGCTGCAGAAAAGCGACTCCTTCCCGTCACTGATGTCAACACTTCAGAGCGGGCCATCCAAATTAATCAAAGCTATCAGAAGAATGTCAAGAAACGTTTTCTTGAACTTTATGTCCAAAGCATCTGTGTATTGTGTTGAGGAGATATCAACTAAAGTTGAACTGAGGCTGGGCTGTACTTTTCTGTAGTACCAGCTTATTTTCTATTTAGTTTGTTTTTACATGCAAGCTTCAAAACCAATGGATGATGTCATGTGGCTATGTCCATCTTTCAATATGAAGTCTATGCTACCAAACTGGGGGAATCTCACACCAAATACAGCATTTACCCGTTTCTCAGCAGCGAGTACCTGCACTGGACCACTGATGGTGGAAGTTTTAGTTACAGTTTACAAAGAATAACTACAAAAAGTACCTTTAACCGAGAAACAGGACGCCACAAACAGCTGTGTGTTTGTGCACGAGTTTTTCAACGCACGTGCATGAAATCAGTTATTAATCTTTACTCTTTTGTTTCGTCTCACGAGAATGTGTGTGACAGGCACCTGATCGTAGTTATCTTGTCCGTGGAAGAAGGGCTCTTTCTGAAAGATCATACTGGCCAGCATGCAGCCCAGGCTCCACATGTCTAGGCTGTAATCATACATCTGGAACACACAATCATCAAACAGCACTGCCGATGATGAGAAAACAGACATCTTAATTATCCACATGTGAGAAAATGAGAATTAATGGGTTTAACTTGACTGGCAAACCGTGCGTGAGGCTGCGTGTGCGTCCGTGTTACCTGGTAGTCCACGAGGAGTTCGGGGCCTTTGAAGTATCGCGAGGCCACTCTGACGTTGTACTCCTGGGACGGGTGGTAAAACTCTGCCAGCCCCCAGTCTATAAGGCGTAGCTAAAACACACACAGAAGAGACACATCCTGTTAGTGCTCTATAGGGTAAATTAGAGTGAATTCACATCTGTATGAGCCTGCTGCCCCCTGCTGGACATTATCTAGCAGGTTTTTCTTTCCTTGGACTAAAGATGAATCTCATTTCCACTGCTGCGTCTCACTGCTGCCTGCACCTCCTTCCACAGAGCACTGATCCTGCCCAGCTCGGCCTCCGCCAAGCTTCACCGTTGCCTGTAGAAATCTGTCCTTGCAGTGCCCTCCAGCTCGCTGAACAAACTGTGCTCTGTTCAAACCAAATACTTCAAATTTTGAGCCTCCTCTGCCATTTTTCTGCACTCGAGGTTCGTGTGCGTAGCTGAGTCGCACTTTGTTGCCAGTTCAGAGAAACGGCTTTTTGGCTGCTCGTTCTGAGCTCATGGCCGAGCAGCTCCACATTTCAAAGGCAGGTGTATTTAGTCTGCTGCACTCAGATTTCTGCACTTCAGCTTCACGATGCTGCTCGTTTCCTCGTGCTCCTGCAGAAGAGCTGGTACTGCTGGAAACCCCTGTGAGAGGCCTTACTGATGCAGGATGACAACCTTCAGGTCTTGTTGTTATGCTAACGGTTGGAAAGACTTTGATGAAACTGTCACTTCTGCAGCAACCTTTTTTTTTTTTTTTTAAGCGAGGCTGCCTATCAACCACTTTTATTCCTGTGACGCTGCTGTTTCTGAGTCTACTCGAGATTTTGGTTCGACCTACATTTTGAGTTGAAATGTTAAAAATCCGGCAGTTTTCAATCAGGAAATAGGACCTGCTGCTGCTTTTATTAAAAGCATGATGGGAAAACAAATAAAGCCTGCAATTATTTATCAAGTTGATCAATAACTGACTTAAAAGAAAAAGGTAAAACTACTGAATGATCCCTATTGTTGGAACATCATTAGAAAAGTCTTTCTGGGGCATTAAATGTATTTAACTCCCTGATGAAGGCTTGTAAATGCCAAATGCACCGCGGTTAAATATCGCTGTGCTATGAGCATGCAGGCGTATGGATGACTTCATCAGTCTGTCACATCGTTTTGGTGGAATTCTGGCCCACTCTTCTTTACAACGCGGCTTCAGTTCACTGAGGGTTGAAGGCACTCATTCATGCACAGCCCTCTGAAGGTCCTGCCGCAGCATTTCAATCAGGTTGAGGTCTGGACTCTGACTGGGCCACTGCAGCACCTTTTTCAGCCATTCTGTTGGAGATCATTGTCCTCTTGCATGAGCTAATTTGAGTCAAGCTTTAGCTGCTGGACAGATGGCCTCATATTTGACTCTTGAATACTTTGGTATACAGAAGAGTTCATGGTCAACTCAGTGACTGCAAGGTGTCCAGGTCCTGTGGCTGCAAAACAAGCCCAAATCATCACTCCTCCACCACTGTGCTGGCAGCTGGTAGTTTTTTTTAGTGTTTAGTGGACTTCCTTTCTAAGCTGCTGTTAGTGTTGCTCACTACTGATGCTGGAAATAGAAGAGAGGACTCGAGGCGAAGCACTCGAGAGCGAGCAAAAAGATCACATCTTCTGGACTCTTGACACAAAACAGATCCCGCTTCGTTCACATATAAGTTGCACTACATGCTGTTAGAAGCAACCAAGAGAGTTGGGAAGGTCTCATTGTTTAAGTAATATCATAATCTGTTCAGAGATGGGCAAAAAAAAGTGACCTGCAGGTAACCACAGACTGATGACCCGTTCATTAGCTGGGTCCTTTGTTCTGTAGCATGCACCAACAAGGTGCAGTGAGCCTCACATTTATGTAGATGGAAATCGTATCTGTGTTTATTTTAAGGATCTCATGCCTAATGCACTCGTGCAGGGGCTCGGCGTGTTTGAAAGCCCACGCTAATGCAAGAACAACTCCTTTTCAAAATGGGAAAAAAAAAGATAACAAAAGAGGGGAATGAAAAGCCGCGGTGAAAATAACCAGCGAGACGCGGCAAGAGGGAGGGGGCGGGACTGAAAAGAGAGCGTGGGGGTGTGAGGGGAGAACAAAATAAGACTGCACAGGGCACTGCCTACCTTTCTCAACTGGTGGTCGATCATCACATTGTGAGGTTTGACATCACGGTGCATAATTCCCATACTGTGACAGTAGTCGAGAGCCTGCCACACACACACACACACACACACACACACACACACACACACGAACGCAGTCAAAAATACAAATCTGGGAGGGGTCTGAAGGAGTCTGAGAAGCTTTTGTGTGCAAATGCATCGACTAAAAAAAGGTCGGGTTAACAGTAAGCCAGTAAGAGATCTCACCTTCAGTAGTTCATACATATAGAAACGGATATCATAATCTGTCAACTTCTGGTACAACTCCTGCCAAAAAGAAAAAAATCAGCATCAGTATTTAGTGCTCTTTCAGCCTTACTGATTACAGCACAGCTATGAGAGACGTGAAAGTGGCAAACATGCAATGTGGCACCTAGCAATCTAGGAGAGAGGCGATAATTGTACCTTGAAGTCTGTGTTATTGATGCATTCAAAGACGAGCGCTGGCGTTCTGGACTATACAGCCACCGCAGAGAGAACAAGAAGAGGGTGGGAAGGATGTCAGGAGGGGGGGGAAAAATTAACACCACAGAGAAAAAGATCAGGAGAACACTCATTCTTGATTCCATCACCTGATTAACCAGTGATTTGGCAGCCCCACTGTGTGACCTCAACCCAAACGGGACACACGACACAACCATTTGGATCACGCTTGATACTCAAAAAGCTGTGGATACAATGATCATTTTCTAACCCAATGAAGTTCACAGGAACAAACAAACACAAAGGGCCGCGCAGGGTTCCCACCGCTGCACTGGAACAAGGCCTCCTGGCTTAGTCAGAGCATTTCCACTGCCTAAAAATATCCTTCCTTCCTGCTCGGTTGATGTGTCCCAGCTCAGAAAATTGTAAAGCCAGATATCCAGTCTGGTTGTCCGGGTAGATTTCAGATTGGAAACACAGAATACAGAAACATATAAGTGGTCAAACTATAAAACTCTTGTCACTGCTGTTGACTACAAAACAAAAAAATGATAGCTCCACACATTTCAGGCCCGATGGGAAGCTGAGAGCCGAAACAATCACACGGTAAATACAGCAAAACTGCAATTAGAAGATTACTTTGTTTCTCATGTCAACAGCGAGCACACCGAGCGTATCATTTGCAACATCTGTGATCACTCCTGACGTCCAGGATTTCTCCAAACTTGATCGTCACACTCCTGGCAGCTGCTTACCTCTGCTACTAATGCCCACATGTGAGCACAGGCTGCTACACACAGCAGCTCGCAGCTTTCACCTGACATCACAGGCACCCTACGGAGTTATTATTATCCGTTAGCAGCACTGAGGGAAAACGCTGTTATGAGTGGCTCGCTGCTGTATTCGCCATGTGAAGAAACAAGCGTTCAGGTGAGCGCACAGCGCCGCAATCAAAAGCTGCAGTTCCTCAAATGGCCACTCGAGGCCATAAAAGTGAGTCGGTTCCAACAAACCAACACGCGAAAACATCCAAACACAGCACAGAAAAAACACGTTTACAGCCCGATAGAAAAATGTATTCTCAGCTCTGAATTCAGACACATTTTAATCTGGGAAAAATATTCAGGAAAAACTGATTTTAGGTGCTGGAATCATATCAGGATACAAAACAGTCAGAATGGTGCATCTCTTATTTGAATGACATTCAGGCAAAGAAGTTATACAAACTTAATTATTCACAATACAGCCGTCTTAGAGCCAGTTTGTTTCTTTGAGAAAACGAGGCACTGCCTCTCTGGCTAACGTATGTGTGGCTGCTCACAACCTGGCTCTAACTTTACACCTTGATTTATTTTCTCACTTTTATTTTTATTTTTTTTTAAACATGCCATTAGCAAGCCTACCACTGGGTCTTTGACTGTGTCCACCAGGCGGATGATATTGGTCCCTCCTCTCAAGTTCTCCAGGATCTTGATTTCTCGCTTGATCTTCTTCTTCTTGACCGGCTACAAAAAAAGAAAGCATTTAAAAAAAAAAAAAAATCATAGCTTTAACAGTCTCAGAGTACAAGAAGACAACAGGGGAAAGGATGCAAAAGCAGAAAGGTTTGCGTCTGTGCTGCTTCTTCCCACTTTCGTATCTGCTGACTCTGCTCGCCCTGTCGCTGCTGCTGCAGCTGCATTCTTCAGCATCCATTAGCATCACTCAGTCTGAGGTTTCCATTTAAGTGACTGTCAGCTAATCCTTATCTGTCACAGGCATCACTCATTTTTTTTAGGGGGTGGACCTTTAGCACTAAGTCATGGAGGTGTTTAGTGATCAGGTTAACTAGTGCCACTGACTTCGGCGAGACAGGAACAAACCAATCGGCGAATTGATTCTTCTGCAGAATTCCCTGAAGAGAAGAAAAAAAAAGCGATCTACAACTAAAAATCTATACGCTTATGACAGCAGAGAGACTCTACTTTGTTCTTAAGAAGGGCTCAAATGACTTGGATATGTAAATGTTTGCAGGCAGAAGCTTGTGTGCTCAATTGGCTTAATCCACCGCTAATGAGGCAATGGTAATAGTGCCAGCCAATCAAAGCCAGGTTTACTGTTAGCACCACCTATTTCCTACAAATGAATAGAGCTTTGTATCAGTACCAAATTAGAGGTGTTTATTTTGTTTGTTTATTTACCTATTTGCCTTTATTATGAATTATATATTTGTTTATTCCTGATGTGATGCAAATGTTTGGCCGTCCTGAGCACAGCAACCACACGTTGTCATCCTGCTGGCACCAATTTTTTTAATCTTCCTCTGGGATTTCCAAAAGCAGCAGGGGGGCTTTGCTCACTGGCTTAACTGCAGAGCTGCAATTAGCTCCAGCTCAGCAGTGACTGACTGACCCAGAGCTGCAATCACTGTTTGGGCCACCACAGAGAGTGGGCCTAAGTGTGGGAATTTGTGCCTCTCCTTCACCTGGTAAAATAGAAAATTTAATATTTGTTCGAAGCTGGACTGTTTTGTCAGATAAAATAACACATCTCACTTTGGACTCTTCCAAATTGGATGTTTTGTTTCAGCATTAATTCAACAGACATACATTTTCTTCCGCTTATCCCATTCAGGGTCTCGGGGGGGCGGAGCCTATCCCAGCTGTCATAGGGCGAGAGGCAGGGTACACCCTGGACAGGTCGCCAGCCTGTCACAGACATGTAATCTAATACCTGACAAATGCAGGAAAACTGGAAAAACTAAGGTGCACCTACTGTAAGCTTACATGGTCACTGCATGTTAGCAGAGTTTGAAACAATTATTTTTCCCCTTGCAAACTGTGAGAATTTTAAGAATGATCTTTTCAGGTTCATCTAAGCTGGAAAACGGTGCCGGAAGAGTTGTTGGCTCAAGTGTGGTCAGCACCTCCCTTTGGAGGTTTCCAGGGTACACCCAACTGGGGGATTCCCCCAGGGAGACCCAGAACTTGCTGGAGAAACTCATCTGGTCTGGGAGCACCTCGGGATCCTCCAGGAGCAGGTGAAAAATGTAACTAGGGAAAGGGACATCTGGAATAACCTGCTTAGCCTAACGGAGCGACCCCATGTCTGATAAGTGGAAGAAAATCAGACAAATGTCTGTTCACCTAATCATTCAGCAAATAGTTATGGCTGCAACTAACCACATTTTCATTATTGGTCAATCTGCACATTATTTGTGTGGTTATACCTCATCAGCTGCCAAAATCACCATCTGCTTTGAAGTTTTCTTAAAATGCACGATAATCAAAACGCTAATCTCCAGGGCTGAAAAACGAAGCCAACAACTGCAGTTCCTCAAACGGCCACTTGAGGCTGGTTCCAAATTTGAGTCAATCCCGTTATTCTATATTACGCTACCTTTGGCTCCTCCCTTATTAACAAGCGGCGGCCACAGCAGGTAGCTTCCCATGTTTGAGCTGGAAGATTTATTACACCAGATGCCCTTCCTGACAACCCCAAAATGGATTTGTCTCTCTTCCCGGGACTGACCCGGGGTTTGTTAGGCGAATATGTAGGCTTAAATTTGGGGGCTTGGCCACTTTACTTGACAGGTGCACCAAAACAGGGAGCTGTACCCAACAGCTGCTTCAACCTCATTTGTGCTGTTGATGCTTTTATGAGCATTTTTAATGGATTTATCTAACAAATAATATGGATTTAAGTCTGGTATAGCCAGTCCAAAAGTTTCTCCTCCAACTTTCTTGAGTGAAATATTTAAGTGCCATTAACGCTACCTTTAGCTGCTCCCTTGTCACAAGGGGTCACCAAAGAAGGTAGCTCCACATATTAGATTTAGTGCAACCCACCCAAGAGATTTGGGTTTCCTCCTCCACCTTTACACAGTCTGTGTTTATCCAATAGCTTTTCATAACTGGTGGTATTGGGTGTAATTGTAAGGACTTGTAAGATTGTTTGCAAAGGTTTTTGATAGTAAACTATTATTACTAATTAAATTATTGGTAGTGATTATATTATTGCCCATGATGACAATGCTGAAGTCCAAAGAGGTGCTTGTTAGTTTAAATACACAGTTTATCAACACATAAGACAAAAAAAAAGTAGCAATGCAATGAACTCTTGGGAAGCTCCAACTGCTCACCTTCAGGATCTTGACCACCACCTTCTCATTGTTGGTGATGTTGATAGCCTCGAACACCTCGCTGTACTTCCCTCTGCCCAGCTTTCTAACCAGCTGGTAATCTTCCTGGTTGCTATAGGGACAGACAGAAAAATGGAGCAGGAATGTGAGGAGGAGAGAAAAATATTTTCAGCTTCAGCATGCAATTAAATCAGTCTATAAGCTGTTTCTAAATGTTCTACCCACTGATTTCTGGCTCTGATACCAAGCCAAAATGTTATACAAGTCAGCAGACAGGTTGGTTATGGGACAGAGATGGAGGTAAGGGGGAAGAAAGTGTCAGACAGTGAAGAACAGCAGGCTCGAAGGTTGGGAGACATGGTGTCATCACACCCTCACAGCTAAATGTATAATAATAGACGCCCATCTGCCACATTATCCCTCCATAGAAATCCATTATCATGCAATTAAAGCACGCTGCAGTAATCAGAAATGTCCTCACTTCCAGTTGGGTACGTGGGCCTCGTAGTCCCAGTACTCCCGGGTCTTCAGCGTGTTGACATCTGCGTACACACGGGCTTTGCTACCGGCCACCGGACCCGGCATGGCGAGACCCGTGGCTCGGGTGCCGTGCGGCGCGTGTCAGGGGGATCTACTGGGATGTGGATGGCAAACTAACTGGGGGGAGGGGGTTGTATGAAGGGGATAACGTGTGTGGGTGTGAAGCGGAGCTGGCGAGCCAGCTAGCGTGTAGAGAAAAGCAACCAGAGTGAAAAAAAAAGGGGCGACAAGGATGACGAGAAAACCCAGGGATGACCGCCGGGAAAAGCCGCAGTGAGTGCCCGCCGAACACCGCTCCTTGGTGGGGTTGATAGAAGCAGCAGAGACGGGGGCGGTGGAGCTCGTTGTGTGCTGATGAGAGTCGGAATGACGAGCAGCTGAGGTTACACACAGGGACGGGGAGGCATCAGGGTGCTGAGGTAGAGAAGAACCGGACCCCTGAAAGGCCACAGAGGGGGGCTGGAAAGGAGGTCGGTGGTCTAAATACGGGTTTAAACTCCGAGGCTAACGTTCCTCTCTTTGCGGGCCCCAAATCCGAGAGGAAACAGGCGGACTTCCTGCGCTGGTCGGGGTGCCCACTGTGGTCTGGTGTTCGCTATCACTCGACAGCTGATGTGACGGATCGGCAGCGGGGATCGATCTCCGGGAGAGGGGGGGTGGAGTAGCAGAGAGATCGATGATGTTAGCTAACATTAGCCAGTGATGCTACTTGAGCGCGGGGATGTCGCACCGACGGGGAGCGCTCGGCGCCGTGCACCACCATCGGCGGAGCTAGCGTCATGTGCTATCGGCTGTGCGGGGAAAGCAGCGCCTCGGAGGCCCGGTGCTACACGCCCACGGAGACCCCTCGATTCAAGGGGTTTCTTCTGCAGCTGCGGACCTCTCCTGGTCGAGAGCGCAGGGAAGGGAAACGGATTGCGACTGAAGAGGAGCAAGAGCGCCGCCCGGATGTGAAAGCGGCTGGCTGCCGGGGTGAGAATAAGGAATGAGACCTTCGAGTGCGCAGCCGGGCCACAGCGCCCCCTGGTGATGAGGATGTGACGGATTTCTCAAATCTGTCAAAACAAGAGAAAAGCAGCTGACTCCGGTATGTAACAGGTGTCCTCTGTTTGTCTGTCAGCAAGGTGCAAAAACCACCTAATCTCATGAAACCTTTTGAAACAAACGAGGGACCCATTCAATTTTTGGTTTTCAGGTCACTTTCCTAAAAACTACATACGCTCCCCAAGTCCACTTTTAGTTTTAAAAGTTTGCCTTATAGGATACTTTTAGGGAGGGTTAATATTTGACAGTTTCACCCTGCAAACAGCAGCCTAGGTTCTGCAAACCTGCAGGAAAAGGAAATTGGTGTCAGCAGATGGAAGCAAGAAGTGCTCTAAAATCCTCTGGTAGATGCTGTGTTGACTTTGGCCTTGATAAAACACAGTGGAGCAACCACCAGCAACACCAGCAGATGACATGGCAACCCATATCATCACAGACTGCACAAACTTCACACTGGACTTCAAATGCCTCTTCCTCGAGACTCCAGACCTTTCATCTGAGAAAAAAAAAGGTCTTTGGACCACTTCCACATCCTGTTCTCGTTCTCCTTAGACCAGGAAAGGCACTTCTGACGTCTCTGAATCAGGAATGTCTTGATATCAGGAATACGGCAGGTGTAGCTCCATTCCTGAAGACATCTGTGATTGGTGGCTCTTCACGCACTGACTCCAGCCTCGGTCCGCTTCTCGTGAAGCTCTCCCAAGTTCTTGAATCAACTTTTCATGACAGTCCTCTCAAGGGTGCAGCCGTCCCTGTTGCTTGTGCACCTTTTCTTTCCAGTCAACCTTCCATTAATATGCTTCCACGCAGCACCCTGCAGGCAGCCAGCCTTCGGTGGTTTATCCTCCTTGTGGAGCACGTCGATGATCATCGAGTCAGCAGTCTTCCCCATGATTGTGGCTGCGTGTACTGAACTAAATTGAGAATTATATTTATGATGTCTGGATGGAAATTGAAAAGACTACAGGATATTTTAAAGTTTATCTTTTTGAATTAAGAAACAAATAACTTGTTCACAATATTTTTAAGATGCACTAGTATACCAGTTTTGACTCATTATCAATTTTAAAAGATTAAACGTGTGCTGAATGTAGAACAGATAAGGTCACCTGACACGGTCGAAGGCCTTCTCAGCATCGAGCGAGGGGAGCGTGCGAATTCTGGGAAAGCTCGGTGGGCTTTGTTATGCAAGACAATCAAAATAATTCCAAATCGTCCGTATTCATCCTTCCACTTCAACAACTGCAAAGAAAAATTCCCATGAATCAGTGCAACCACTGTAGTTCCCCCCAAACAAAGTCGATTAAATAACTTCATTAATCGTATAAATTTATAAATGAAAAAAGTTTTATTTGTTAGTGCTGTGTGTAATTGAATGCTACATACATACAGATAATCTTAGCATGAATGTACACGTACTGTACGTCGCCACAAAGTTTTTTCTTTTCAAAGGTTTGTTTTCAACATCGTTCACATAAACTACAGTACAATTTGGGGGGGGGGGGGGAGGAAAAAAAAGAAAGAATTAGAAAGAAACTCTATCGGAAAGAACGGCGCTGTGAGGAGGAAGGGGTAGGTAACACCGGCTCCCAAGGACAGAAACACAGGAACTAACACGGCAAGCATGCAGAGAGCGAGACACCAGGGTCTGACGGGCTTATTTATTGGAAGTGAAAAGGAAACAGAAAACAGCGGGTGGGGAAAGTGCTGCCTTTACTGGAGGGGAGGTGTAATCATTTGTGCTTATACAAGTTTTCCTTGATTGCTCGTCAAATAAGACAGATTTTTAAAAACCCGACCGCTTCTGATTTTGCAGGTTTCCTCACTGTAACTCAGATTGGTCCGACCCAAACAGTACTCTACAACACAGAGAAAAGAAATGCATGGCCAGGCAGCCGCAATCAGTAGTACTAATCACTGTATCAGTGCTGCTTGGATGGCATCAGGTTAATCTTTGGCTTTGAACATACAATTGTTTATTATTATTAATACATGTGAGGTCCTTATTCTGCAACTTGAGCATCTATTTTCTATTACACACATCTGATGATGTGTCAGCACCGATTAACAAGTCCTTGCGCACTTTTATGGCAAAATATGAACCCAGGCCCAGTGATTCCTGATGTTTATGTGTGGCAGTTATTCACTGCCTCTACATTTCCAAAGCTGTATTCACCTGTGGCACACCTACCCCAAGGCCCTGGTCTCTCCCTCCAGATATACAGGTATTCATATCAATTTGAATTACATTAATTAAAAAAAAAAAAACAATAGCAAAACCATTAAAACAATTACAGTACTTTTTTTAAAACCCCAAATCCACCTTGTTCTGAAATCGTTCCAATGCCAGATTCGTAAAAATTCGAGAGCAAAAGATGGCTGGCTGATCACCTGACCTCAACATGATTATGAAGATGGACAGAAACAGAAAGAAGAAGAGGCGGCAGAGAGGCACTGTGGCCCCACGTTTAAGGCGAAAACAAAAAGAACTGCAAGCCAGGATTTAAGAAAATAATGTTACTTCTGTCTCCTCACTTTGTGCTCAGTTCTTTTCAATACTGCACTCAAACCACGAATCGAGGAGTCACGGCGGTCACGGCCGTAAACTAACTGCTGTTCCAGGATTACAATCTCATAGCATTCAGAGGAGGGGCGCCATTCGCTCTGGTCATGAACCCACCCTGACAGACACGTCAACGCAACATGAAGCAGGACGAACAGATTTAACGCCGCTTTCAAACTAGGGCTGCAACGATTCCTCGAGTAACTCGAACAATTTGATTATAAAAAAAAAAATCCTAGACGCAACTTTGTTGCTTCGTTTAAACTCTGCAGCTCAGGTGTCACCGTGTAAGCGGAGCATTTGACCCACATCAGCGGCATTAAAGTTCTCCGTCGCTGCGGCAGATTTCCGTCATTTGGAAAAACGACCCTTTAACAAAGAGAAGATCATCGCTGACACATTTTTCCACGCCTCCACTGCTCTCTGAACCCGTGTGTGTGTGTGTGTGTTGTGCTCGCTGGGCTGAACGGATCGAGGGGGGTACCGAGGGGCTGCGTCTAAATATTTTTATGCTTTAATCCCTGATTAGCAACTAACAATAGGCCTGCAATAGAAATGTATTTAGGAGGACGGGTGTCAATACGAAGTATTACAACATTGAGGTCACGCAGCCCCCAGTTTTTCAACAAAAACACTGATAACACAACAGCAGCAGCTGTTTGACGTGCAGTCTGCACATGCGCAAAGAGGCGGAGCCTTTACCGAGACTGTTAGCTCAGGTGGAGCGAAAGGAAAAAATTTTCTAGCGTCTAAAGCAGCAGTGCTTTTTCCTGTAACCACCATTAAACCTTTACTGGGACACAGCTGGAGGTCCTTCATCAACCACCTGATCAGCAGGTGAAGAAAAGAGAACTTTGTAGCTGCTCCATCCACCGCTGTTTGTTTCACACAGAGAAAAACTGCAGTAAATCTACGGAAGTTAAAATATGCAGATGAACGGTTAATAAGAAAAGTATTTCTTATCCAATTACTCGATGGAATAATCAATAGAATATTCAATTACTAAAATAATCGATTGTTGCAGCCCCATTTCAAACCGTGGAAATTATTCAACACAGGGTGCAGGGTCGTCCGCCAGAAACAGCTCTCATACAGCCCAGCACGGTTAGTTATAATAATAATAATAATAATATTATTTTTTTAAAAAAATAAAAGGCAGGTTGGTTGAAAACAGTTCTACTACAATTCTCTTCAGTCTGAATTTCCCTGTTTGACAGAACACCGTTTACATTCACACATTCAGACTCGCACACGGCTTTCTCTTTGAGACTCCTCGCGACATACTGGCACAATCACTACATGGACTACAAAAATGACAACAAAATACAAAAAAAACAAAAAAACCAATTTGTCAAAACCTTTCACGTGGTAAAAAGTAGCAAGAATACAAAAACAGTTCAATACCTATTTTCTTAAGAAAGACATTTCCAACTCATCTGGCTACGTACACCCACACATCCAGAGTTATATACAGGACGAGGATGAGAGAGGAAGCGATGATGTTCAGACTTCGATGTTTTTGATACACAAGTCTAACAGCACTGACCTCTGCAGGAATATGATGAGTATATTAGTGTGTAATAATTATTTCTATATGTGTCTGCACTGGAAGGTGGTGAGAACTGCTGGAGCTTTTACTGGCTGTTAATTTGGGCTGGTTGAGTCGTCTACACGCCACAGGGTGTAGCTTCATGCTGTCATTTTGGTATAAACGGGAGTTACCGTGAAAATCATAGACTGCACATGCACTCTGACACTTTATCGTGAGACTCCTTTCACCGTAGGACGATACATTCCCAAATCCCCAGTGCTGTTTCACTTCACATACACCAAATCAGCCATAACATTAAAACCCACCAGCCTGATATTGTGTTTTGAGCCCCTCATGCTGCCAAAAAAAGCTCTGACGTTGGCAGCGGATAGTTGGGGGCCTCTGTGGATTGAAGTTGTTCCAACACACTGGGTCAACACCTTTGCCTGCTGTGTTATTGCTAATTGGTATAAGATGAGGATCTTACTGGCTACTTCTTAAATAAGAAGAGTAAAATAAAACAAAAGGATACCAAAAGCATATCAGGTCACCCTTCACCCAATCAAAGACATTAACGTCAGTGCACGTGCATCTTTGGGGGGTTGGAAACTTTGCAAACTTCTGATACTCAACAGTGACAGGTTAAGTCAGGAAGTGGAGGACGCAGAGGAAAGATGCGGGGGGATAATGATGGAGGGAGAAACTGAAGGGAGGCCGAGGGTAGTCATCAAAAACCCCTTTCAGACATGCAATTTTTTCCATTAAACTGACACCATCTAAACGCGTCAGCTTTGTCTAAACGAGCACTTGGGTCACTTTTCTGTAAAGGTCGCAATGGAAATCCTACAAGATCAGACCTAGTAAATTTTTACGCATCGCTTTCAGTACGGGACGAGTGAGCGAGTGCCGTCACGTTAACCGATGGGCACACACAAGATTACAAATGTCAGAGTCTCTCATGCATTTTCTTTATTTGTTCAGTTCATTGTGAACAAAACATTTTATCTCAGAGTTTCTACAGTAGTGTTCAGAAACTCAGAACAGACAGTTGAGGAGAGACATCTCTCTGCTGCAGCACATACATACAAAGAGACCAATCAAAGGTCTGGAGTTCAATGCTGATAATACTCAATTTTTTTTATTTTTTTTTTTGCATAAGTACCATGCGTCTGATGTATGTCTGAATGAGGCCATGGGCAGCAATAATGTGAACGTGACCTTTTGCCTGAATGACAGTCTGCTACCACTGTATCAAACTAATGAAATGCTATGTAACCCATGTCTGAAAAGGGCTATAGAAAGGGGAGGGGGGTGTGTGTGTGACAAAACACAAAAAAAAAACAAGAGGAGGAGGACTCCACTCTAGTGGATACTTAAGGTGGCGACTCAACCTGAATGATTCATTCAATACTCTTTCAAACATAGTGCCAAACTGCTTTAAAAGCAACAAAGGCTGTCTGATTTTTTCACTGTGGAGCGGGGATGTTTCTTTTTCTTATTCGACTTATTTCTGAAGGGAGGAAATTAGGGTGGACCTAAGTGTCTGCTAGATCAACCTGCGTTATGGCACTTGTTTCTGGGGGGTTAAGTGGTCTTTATGCTGTAGTCACTGTATGAGTGTTGGGTTTTTAAAAAGAAGGAACCAGGCTTAAGGAAAGACAGAAAATGTTCATTTTTATGTAATGACAAAGTTGGAGTAACGTTAACTGGGCGGGTTAGCAGAGCAACAAAAACCTGATGCAGCACTGTTGGAATGAAAACAATAACCCAGGACTATCCTGAAAGTGTGGTTAATGTTAGGCTGAATAAATAGCCCAAAAGGGACAGAAAGAAGTTCTGCCTGTTCAAAATAAGAAGTCAAAGGTTTATATGCACTGGGACACAGGGTAACCGCCTCCATCAGCCGTGTGCTGCACCGTGTGATCCTGCAAGGAGCCCAAGTCACTGAAACGCTCTCCGCACCAAACACACTTGAACTGGCCCTCTCTGGAGTGCGTGCTCTGGTGTTTGGTCAAGTGCTCGCGCTGCTTGAAGCCCTTGTTGCAGTGACCGCACTTGTACGGTTTCTCGCCTGTATGCACGCGCCGGTGTCGGTTCAGGTCCGATGAGTACTTGAAACGTTTCTCACAGTCAGGGCACTTCAGTGGCTTTTCCCGCGACGGGTCACAACGATGCTGCACAAACTCTGAAGAGGACAGGAAGCGGCGGTCGCAGAGCGAGCACTTAAGGGGCTTCTCTTGGCAGTGCGAGTTTTGATGACGCTGTAACGTGGAACTTTTCTTATAGCCTTTGCCGCAAACGTCACACTTGTATGGCTTGTCGGGTGAGTTGTTGGACGACTCCCCGCACTTATGCCTGAGCAGCTCTCCTGACTGACTGAACTCCTTCTGGCATGAGGCGCACTTGAACAGGTTGTCCATGCCGTGGACGTGCTGGTGGTAGAGGAGGTGAGAGGGCTGCATGAAGCCCTTGTCGCACAGATTGCATTTGAATGGCCGGTCAGTAGGGTCTTTGTGTGTGCGGCTGTGGCGCACCAATGCATACTGCTGCTTAAAGCTCATCTGACACTCGTCACAGTGGAAGGGACGCTCCTCTGAGTGTGTGCGCTCGTGTTGGCGAAGGTCAGACGGCCGCTTAAAACCCTTACCGCAAGTGGCGCAGCGAAACGGCCGAGAACCCTGCGGGTGGCAGGGGTGGTGAAGGAGCTCCGAAGACTCTTTGAAGTGCAGTTCACATAAGTTGCATTTGAACAAGTGCTCACCAGAGTGCACGTACATGTGGCGCACTAGGTGGGAGCGGTGCTTGAAGCTCTTTTCACAGACGGCACACTTGAACGGACGTTCGTTGCTGTGTGTTCGCTGGTGGTGCTGCAGGTGTGACGACTGGCTGAAAGCCTTGTCACACGTGTCACATTTGAAGGGTTTCTCCCCCGTGTGCACCCTCTCGTGCCGCGTGAGTTCCGACAGGTGTTTGAAGCCTTTCTGGCAAACGGAACATTTGTAGGGCCGGTCTCGGGCTGAGGGGAACGGCAGAATGGACGAGCTGCTGCTGGCTGATGCCCCATCACTGCTGGGCTGCTGGGAATTGCTTGAGGAGTTGGGTGTAATGCTGCCAGAAGAGCCGGGTCGGTAGGTCTTCTCGCATATCGAACACTTCATTGGGTTGGTGCTGTTGTGCGATGTGTGGTGCTGGGCGAGAGAAGTGAGTAAGGAGAAGCCCATCTTACACACCCCACACACAAACGGCTTCTGCTCCACCTGAACACACTGGTGCTCCAGCAAGTCTGTTGCCTGATGGAAAATCTTCATGCACTGGGTGCACTGGAACGACCGGTCCTGAGTCACCATGCACTGATGTTCATGAGGGTTTGCCAGGTGGGAGATATCGTGTCCACAAGCCCCACACTTGTGTCCTCCCTCTGTCCCGACCTGAAGGGAGGTCTGTTGGGCCTGGGCAGGGTGCTGCTGCTGACCGTGCTGCCCACCTCCATGCTGCTGACTCCCACTGTGCTGCTGTCCATGCTGGCTGTGCTGTCCATGCTGGGTCTGCTGCTGCTGTTGTAGAGACGTAGCATCTGGCTGCAGTACAATACCATACACAGCACAGCCCAGTGCGTTCTCAGCTCCTGGAGGGATGGTGTGGACAACCTGAGGTGGTGCAACTGCATGCTGCTGCCAGGCCTCTGTCATGCGAGCTCGAGTGTAAGGATTCAGTTTGGCAGCTGGTGTCGCCCAACTGTAGCAAGAGAGGGAGAGCAGCAGGTATTTTAAATTGTAGGCTACAAGCTTCTATGTTTGTAAAGGAGAAATGAAAAAAGAAAAAAATACAACTTACTCCATGTCTGCAACTGGCACTGAGGAACTGCAAAGGCTGCTTGGTGAAGAGGCAGGTGCAGAGGGGAACAGGCAACGAGACGTGCGTAAAGAAGTCAAAGTAAATCAACTGCTTTATCCTTTTCCTTCAGGTGGGATCTGTAGAAAAACAGTGAAACTGACATTCAGTAATAAAAATAATGGATTTAAGCTACTGACTCCAGCCCTGTGTTTCCATCTCTGTATCCTGTGGTCCAGCATACTACACCCAGGCTGAACAATCTTTTTATGCATATCTGACCAAAATTTAGAGCTAAACCTACACTGAATTTTTGGGGGTTCAATTCAGATACTGTTAGAGAATAAAAAAATCCAATAATAATATAGCAGTAAATATTCTCCTGGACAAAGTACATGATCTGCTGCAAAACAAGAACAGAAGGATGGCTGCAAAAGTGAGACCTGCTATGATGTACAGTTTGGAGACGGTAGCACTAACAAAAAGACAGGAGGCTGAGATGGAGGTGACAAGATTAGAAATAAATACATCAGAGGGACAGCTCAGGTTGAGCGGTTTGGAGACAAAGTTAGAGAGGCAAGGCTGAGATGGTTTGCACATGTGCAGGGGAGGGATAGTGGATTTATTGGACAAAGGATTTTGAATATGGAGCTGCCAGGCAGGAGGAAAAGAGGAAGACCTCAGAGAGTTTCATGGATGAAGTAAAGGAGGACAGAGGAGGATGCTAGGGATAGGGTGAGATGGACGTAGATGATCCGCTGTGGTGACCCCCTACAGGGAGCAGCCAAAAGAAGCAGAATCACAATCAGAAACACTTTATTGATCCGAGAGGGAAATTTCTGTTGTTACAGCTGCAACCGTTTATCATATAAAAGTGCTCAAATATGGGACTTTACAGGTCCGCTTGAATTTTTTTTCATATTTTAAACTAGCCAATACTCAGACATGTTCTTATGCACCCGTCCAAAATTACTTTTCCTGATTCACTTTCATGATAAGAGGGGTCTGGGAAAATTTCAGGCTTTTATCTTTAATAGTTTTTTTTTAGATATTCGTGCTCAAACATTGCCTTAGATTTCAAAGTTTCCAAATCTTGAAAAGTGTGATACATGAAGCCAAAAGCTCACACCAACCATTATGAAATATCCAAACTTTGGAGCATGAAATTTCTTAGGTGAATCGGAGATGCTCGAGGAGAAAATGTTTTAAAAAAATGTGATGATCTGAAATTAAAGTGAGCCCTTAGTTTATGGGCCCATCTGTTCCGGGACAACATCTGCTGTGAATTTCATAGAA
Source organism: Cichlasoma orientale (assembly GCA_034780415.1). Taxonomy (NCBI): domain Eukaryota; kingdom Metazoa; phylum Chordata; class Actinopteri; order Cichliformes; family Cichlidae; genus Cichlasoma; species Cichlasoma orientale. The sequence goes on from JAVDPK010001863.1 coordinate 36,106, forward strand.
ACAAAGCGGCTACTATGCAAACAGACCTCTAAACAAAACACCTGGGCACTTTTTCATAGCAGTCATCATCAGAACACCAGTCATATTTATTCTTCAAAAAGCATATATTCATGAAAGCATATATTCATGGGCATAACTACGAGATCAGTGATACTGGGGTGGGTGGCGAAGACCCAAACAATTAGGCTGTAAACAGTGAGGGTGCATAACGGTGTGCAAGGTCCGGGAAAGCAGCAGCAAGTGAACTCATTAACATACACACTTAGATCCCAAAGATTAACGCCGGCTTATATTTAAATCTTATTATACCGGTGGCGTGGTCCCTCCCTTCTGTATGTACGACTCTAAAAGCCCAACGATTCGGGGTATAAAAAAAAAAGAAAAGTGGAAAGCAGCGTCTGCGCATCATAATGTTTTTCGTCTCCAAGCCAAGATCACTGTAACCAGGATAGCTTAGCTACCTAGCCTAGCCACTTGCTAACGCAGCCACAGAAGCTTACGATGGAGGCTAGCCACGGGAAAACAGTCAGTCAGCATCATCAGCAGCGACACGCTTGTTATATGAGCCCTGCATGTAAACAACGAGGGGAAATGCCAGTTTTACATACCCGGAGCGTCCAGTCAAGCTTGATGAGTATTCTCAATACTGCCGTAGGTTAGCTACTCCCTATCAATAACGTTGGGTCCCTTCCTCACATCCGCAAACCGTGTTCGGATGCTCTCTTGTTCAAGCGCTGTGGCTCCGGAGGGGGCCGAAAAACTGGGATTAGCGGCTCACTAAAACACGCGGAAATTCTCCCGCGATTTCCTTATCAGCCCCGCAAACAGCATCGTTTCCCGTAAACGTGTGTCCGACTGCTACGGCATCCTCTCGGCTCGCGAAAAGACGCGCATTTTGTTCTAACATGCTAGCCTGCTATCGACTAGCTACTGAACCCCTGCCCGCGCACGGGAACATGAATAACGCAAGAGTTAATTGGCACGCTCACAAACACACACAGAGCCTGGTGTGTGAAGGATTTAATGTCCCATTATTTTTTATTCTTCCACACCTGTGTCCGGTCTCTTAAAGAATAATACGTGTTAACGTCTGTTCCAAAATATATATATATATATATTAAAATGATTGTAGTTTCTAGTAGTTTCTGTGAGCTCTTGTAAATGGGGTATCTTTTGTTCCGAACAGATCACTGCATTAATACATATAATGCACACAGGTTCTCTATCCATGCACTACACACTTTTTTCCACAAAAACCACCGAAAAGGGGAACTGGTTTACAGTAGGCGCTATGTTACATCGGGACCTAATTTATTGTAACAACAGGTTGTTTACATCGGAAGTAAAGGGCAGAAGGCACTGGAAATCAGACACCTAGCGTGTTTGCATAGTTTAAAAGGTTTAGTGAACCCTGCTGAGTTAGTCTCTTACTGTAAATAATGTCGCGGAACATCAGGTAGTTTAAAATGTTGGTTGGCTACAGCAGCAGCTCGGAGGAGGAGGGCAGTGAGGCTGGCGATGAAGCGCCAGGAGCGACCAATCAAAGTGAAAGTACCTTCCGAAAGTACCAAGAGGAAGATGATGCTTTCCCAGCGAGGAAGAAACCCAAAACTGAGGAAGAGGCCCCTAAATCGAGGTGCGTTTCGTGGCTGTGTAACTCTCTCTCAGGTGTTAGCACGGGTGACATGGCTAATCTCTATGATATCGCAATAAATCAATACAGGCGACAGGTGATCTATGAATTATGAAGTGAAAGCCCATATTTATCATAGCTGAACAAAAATTCTTCCAGCCTGAAAAAATAAAATGAAATAAATAGACCTAACTCCATGAACTGTGCAGGTCAAAAACCAATTACAGAAAAAATAATTAACAATGAATAAAAATACAAAATAAAGTCAGTTCATAATGGAAGACTATGAACTTTTTGAACTAATTGAATAATTGTCATGTTTTAAGTAAAAAAAAAATTAGACTTTTTAATTGTGAGGATCTGATGCTTTTCTTTGTGTTTTTGACTCAGAGAAAACAAAACATTAGAAAACATAACTGCACATAATTAGAAGGCATTTTCACAATTTTCAGATAAACCAACTAATATTGGAGAATATTATTGTTAGATCAAGTGATAACAAAAGTGACTGTTGAGTCCAAAATGCTGCGTTTCCTGGGACTCACAACATCACAGCCGAATAAACTATATATCAAAATGTGTCAGGTAAAAAGAATCACTCCTGCTTCCTGCAGACTGCCTCTCCCCAGCTGTCTGTCGGCCATGTTTGCAGATGAGGTGGACCCTCAGACTGAAGACAGCTCTCTTCATGGTGGACGTGTCCGCTCCTTTAAGCATGAAAGAGGAAACTGGGCTACCTACGTTTATTTCCCATGTAAGCCCATCACTGTGTACAGCAGATGAGTTATCAATGAAGATCACGTCCGGATTTCTCACCTTTGCTCTCTGTCTCCTCAGATCCTCCCGACGATGAGTTTGGGGAGCTGTTGGATGGGCTGCTCTCGGCAGCAGGCGCCCGGGGTGTGGTTTTGACTCCGCAGGAAGAGTTCCACCTCAGCCTGTCTCAGACGGTGGTGCTCAGACACCACTGGATCCAGCCATTCACACAGAGCCTCAAGACAGGTCTCGCACGCTGCAAAAGGTTTTTTACTTTTTAATATGATACAGATCGATTTTTCAAAACATTATATACTGCACTAATATCAAAAACAATTTTTTAAAATGCATATAGATTCTGAATCTCTCAAACTATTTCAGTACAGTCCCGCTGCACTTTCTCTCAAAGCCTCCAGGTTATTTTTTTGGCCTGACAATCAAAGCCACCCTTAACTTTAAGTCTTTAACAAAACCCTAATCAACAACTTAAAAACCAAGTTATCCTCTGTACAGTTGTTATGGAGGGGGAAATAAATTATAGAAACAAACCTATTCTTTGTACCAGACTGTAAACATGTTGATTTCATCTTTGAAGCTGGTCATTTTTAACTCAGTGGGCGTTGACTTGTTTTTGTAGCCTGCCTCAAGTGGCCATTGCAGGAACTGCAGCTTTTGGCACCTCTGTGTTGGCTTCATTTGTCATCCCCAAGAAGCTGCTGTGTGAGTTGAAAAAAAATGGACATAGCTTCTGGGTGGGAAAAATAAAGCCAGTGCAGAAATGCCTAAAAACCTGCATTCAAACTCCTGTAGAAGTCTATGGGAAAACAGCTTTCTTTCTTTACCTCCGTAAACACTTCCCTGCTGAGTTTGGCACTTATTTTGGGTCAGATTGGGGGGAAAAAATGAGTCTGTTTTGTAAATCTAGGTCATTCTGCGTTTCAAAATGTAGAAATATCCGTTGTGTGAAACCGCACGCTCATTGGCTAACAACTTGTGATTGACAAGTCATTAGTTTAATAGCATTTTGTTGTGCTGGTGGTTCAAATTATTAGAGTAGAAGGTGCTAACATGTTACACCCTTGTTATATTTCTATTTAAGTTTCATGAGCTCGGCTGCATTGCATTTTCAAGCTCTTCTGTCAAAGTGAGAAGTTCTGGTATTGTGACAACACGCTAATGTAATGTGGCAATATCTTATTTGCACAAGTGACAAGAAAAGAAGGCACAAAAGAGCTCAAAGAGTTAAAAAGCCAGAATCACAAGCCCAGACGGTAGACACAGAAAAAATAATAAAGACAACCTGCTGAAAGAATGCACAATAACTGCGTGAAGTGGAAAATCATTTGCACAAGAGCTCGCACAGCAAAAATAAATTAGGAAAAGATATGAAGCTGATATGATGCACTGATTATAGTGACGTTCTCATTCTGGTTGTGTTTCTCATTGCCAGGTTTGTGTGCTCAGCAGGGAGACTGCAGGTCTATTGTAATGCGGAGAAGACGAGGTACAGTTGAGTTTTTATCCAAACACTCTTCAGCACATCCACTTTGAAATAAAATAACAAACACAGACTAACAAGGCGAAAAGAACCCCAGCTCACTGATGCTCATGTCTGGTCCTCCGATAATACACAGTACATGTGTTTGCATGTAGGTTCAACTGTGTTCTAGATGAAGCCACAAAATTGCACAGACGAGCTCCCGTGTGGTTCAGTGTTGACTGTGAATTGCCCTTTAGCTTGAGGTTTAGATGTCTGTGAACATTAGAAGAGGGGGCCTTGCAAGTAAAGAAGATTATAATGTGACTCACAGAGGGATATCAAAGGTAGTCGGGTATATTTTGAAAAAGAGAGCAAAGGCGCAATCCTCTCTATGACTACACAGAACAAATGATTTCCAGCATGTAGGCGGACGTGCTTTCATGTCCAGATCCTCAGAGGACTCAAACACCTGGAAAGCCAGGATGGTGTACTCCACATTTTTAATTACCTAATTTAATTTCCACGCATTGCTGCATTGCTGCATTTTACTGTCTTTGCAGCCAGCTCTCAGTTTTGACCCTGTGCCTGTCACTGAGTGGAGCAGAGGAGAAACAGAGGTGATGACAGCTTGTTATGTTACTGTAAGTGCAATAAAACAAATGTCCCAAGAAGCGTTCATTCACCTAAATCCGACAGCTGAAAGTCAGGCCAAAATATGCGCCTTAGTTAGCGACGCTTTTGCTGATAGTTACAGCTGCAAATACAGGCAAATTAAAAAAAATAGATAATCTGCAGCCCGAGAACTCCCCCACATCAGCTGACCATAAAAGACACAAAATGGTCAACATATCATCAGCCACCTCGGCAGGGGTCCCAAACATCTCAGGGTGAGCAGGTGGAGCACAGAAAAGAAACTGTCCTCATACTTGACATTGTTGCACAGACTGTTCAGATCTGTTGCTCCAATTTCTATGTACTTGGTCAAAGAACGTGTGTGTGTGTGTGTGTGTGCATGAGTGCAGGACGTTCCTGGGGATGGCAGTGTCAACTGGGCATGCTCAGTTGTTGGACCTGGCCCAAGTTGTTGACAGGACGATGACAGAGTTTCACCTGGAGACTTTCTATAAGGTCAGTAGCCATTAAGCCATCACACACACACACACACACACACACACACACACACACACACACACACACACACACACACACACTCACAC